>JAOANR010000013.1:11399192-11861636 GCA_030278955.1 Hygrophila difformis | reverse complement strand
TCTTTATGCTTGTTGATTATTTGTTCTTTGTTCCGCTGTGCATGTTTATATGGTTTACTGGTATACTGGTTTAGTTTAACTTGTGTGTTCACTGTGTTAGACTGAACTCACTCTATTGAACCTCTGCAACAAGAATACACCTTGCTGGATCCGTGGACCTAACAGTACGCACCATTCTTTATCCACACAACACATAACACATAACCACTACCTCCCCAGAAAGCAGTTTTCCCATAGAGCAGCTGTATTGATCTCTCCCTACCTTTGTGGAATGAAGAAGATAATACACAGTGTAACATGTTCCAACATGGTTTGTGGAATGGAGGAATTCTTTTCACGAAAATTTTCTAATGTTTCTAAATTGTTCACAAGAAGGTTCGAAGAACTCATCATGTTTGAAAAAAGATTTAGAACATATGTCACAGAAATTATTGTCCCAGTAAATTTCAAAAAAAATGTTACAATTTCTTTTTCTTTTCATTTTGAGGTTTCGAACATATCTTGGGAGTTTGTTGATCTTTTATGTTTGAGTTTGTTGACCTGTGTGGATATCGATCTACTGCATCTAATTAACACTGAAACTTAATACATTGTTAACCGTAAAAAAATTGCAGAAGGAAGAAAGAATAAGAATTGAATTGAATTAAATGAAAAGATTACAAAATAGAACTGAAATAAAATTACAGTGTTGGAATTAAAGAAAACGGTAAGAAATTTAATACAGAAAGCGATAAACGAATGGAAATATGCAGAAAGCAAGAAAAGAAAGTAGAAAAATAAGAAAAAATGTAAAACGACTCTTTGAAGAGTTATGTTGGAGGTCCTAGCCGCATATCCTCAATATTTATGATAATGATGCCTTAGTAACTGCTAAATCACGTCCTACCTTCACGTCTTCTTTTGCTGATTTATGGACCGGGCCATTCTTAATGTTAAATGGGCCAATTTATTTTCTTTGGACAACATACGTATATGTCTGATTCTTTTTCTAACAGAACACTAAGTTTGAATTTTTTCTTAATACAATCACTACGCTCGAATATATTTTCTAACATACTGGCTATGTTCGAAATTTTTCTGTAACTGGTTGTGATGTTCTAAAACAATTTCTGATATATATATGTGTTGTCGATGCGAGGTGATGAAGGATGGTAATTGTCGACGGTGGTATGTACCTGCTATGGTTTGTATTTTGAATTTTTATTTTTATTTTTACATATCAATAAGGATAATTTGAAAAACCCAAAATAATTATTGTGTAAAATTAGGATTTAATTATATTGGTAGTTAATCTAAATTTAATTACTTAAGTTCAGCGAAAAATTTAATTACTTAAGTTAACTCTATTTTTTTTCTTTGTTTTACAGACAGTCGATTATGATTTAGGCCCTGTTCTCTAGGCTTTAATTTTTCTGGTATGATTTGAATTTATAAGATCTGGTCTGGTCTGATCTGAATTTGTCTGGTCTGGTTTGAATGTTTCTGGTCTGGTCTGATTCCATCTGGTCTGGTCTGGTCTGATCTTATTTTCTCTATATTATTATAATGATTTGATCTGATCTGATCTGGTCTGATCTGATTTGGTCTGGTCTAATCTTATTTAATCTGGTCTGATCTTAATGTTTCTTATCTGATCTGAAATGATCTGATCTGATTTTTATAAAAAATAAGTAATAAGGCCTGAAGTTCTAGAGAACGGGGCCTTAATTGGAAAGTGGGGATTCAAATGAAAGTATTATTTTATTCTTGTTTATGCTTTAATTTTTAAAAGTAAATTTTATATGTGGTTAATTAAAAATTTTGATTTAATATGTAATAGCAATAATTTCAGGGATTAGGAGACTTTTACATTTACATTTGAACATGAACTTTTCTGATGTCAATTTGGAGGCCTCCGAAAAATCTAGACTCCGTGATGTCTTCATCTTCTTCAACTCCGGCTTTCATAAAAAAATATCCAGCATGAAATAATTTAATTTATAAACTTATGAACTCATTATCCATGCTCAAGCTGGATCTTTATATATTGAATTATTTCATAAATCCAAAAATTAAAAGCCCAATAATAGGTTCAAATAGGTCCATAGGGGCAATAGAAATTCAAAGCCCATTTAAACTAATTACTTGGGCCTAAGAGTCACAATAAACCTATGAATTAGTAGTGTAATGCATATAGTCTATAGACATTAGATTGGTAGTATTTCGATTAATTGTAGTTGTTCGTTTTTGCTATTTCCACCAATTATTTATTTTTTTTTAATGAGTCATTGAAGGCCTGAGAAAGGGTGGTGGGAGCCCATGCCACACAATTACAAAGGGGAATAAAGGGGAGGGATAGAGGGCCGGTGGGAATCGAACCTCCAACCTTTCGTTGAAAGTCAATGGGCTAAATCCTCATCCCTATTTCCACCAATTATGTTCTGAAGTTCGGATCATCAATTAAATATAAAAAATAAAAATAAAATTAATATTACTCAATAAGGTATTTAAAAAAAAAAGAAAAAGAATTCTCCTGAACCGCCTTACGATTCTCCTCCCTCTTCTCCTCAGTCGACTGCTACCTCGTCGCCTCTGTCAAGTCCTGGCCTGCAGCGTTCCTCTGCGGCAGTTGCTACCGCACCTGTCCCCTCTTTCCGAGATGTTGTTATGAAAGTACTGGATGTTCCTAATTCAGAGGGAGAGGGGGATGATTCAGACCTTCTCTCTGCCAAGCTTGCTTTTATTGATCGACAAGGATCCGACCGTTATTGCCCTAAGGTCCGTTTTGAATCTTTTGTTATGGATAAACTTTTTGCGCCATGGAAGGATACTCTTGTAGTAAAAGTACTTGGACGGTCGGTCGGTTTCTTGGCTCTCTTAAGGAGCGCCTCGGGAGATTGTGGAAAACGGAGGGTACGTTTGTCGGCTATGGATGTTTTTTTTAATATTAAATTTGAGAGAAAGTCTGACAAGGATAAAGTCCTTACAAAGGGCCATGGATGGTCTTTGACCATGTTCTAGCAGTGAGGCAATCGTGGAGGGATTTCGATCCGGAAACTTGGCGTGTTAATGTTGGTAAATTCAAATGCCGTGTGTGAAACAAAAGTTCAAGACGTTGAACGTACAGTGAAGAAACGTGCAAGCCACCTTCGTTGAATGTTGAAGCCACTGAAGAAACGTGCAAGCCATCTTCGTTGAATGTTGAAGCCGGTAAAGGAATAGTGAATCATATGTGTATTGTCTGTTGTGTGTTTTAGATTCTATAAATATGTACTTAAATTGTTGTAATCCTTAGAGCAGAGCGAATAGCGACGCAAAGAGGCGAACCAATCTGCTCTCCGCTTTTGGTTATCAACTTTAGATATCAAAAGTGTAAAGTGTCTTGTGTGTGTGAGATATCAAATCCACAAATTGATATCAGTGTGTGATATCAAGAAATTACAAAATGGTATCAGAGCCTGAGTGATCCAAACTCAGAGCGAAGAAAAGCTGGGTAGAAGCCCAGAGTATGAGTAATCCAAAATCAGAGCCAAGAAAAACTGTGTAGAAGCACAAAATAATTCAAATTGAAGTTCAAGGGAAGGAGTACCGAAATTGGCCCCAACAAAGCTGCCCTCAGACGCAGCTGCACCAGCAACCACCGCCGAGCGCCGCCCCTTGCCACCACCAGCTGCCGCCCAGCGTCTCCGCTGCTCAAATCCCAGCCTTTCGCTGCCCCAGTTTGCTGCCACAGCTCAGCCTTTCCGTCCAACACCGTTAACCCGGCACTCCCCAGCTACCAGAGCTCCTCCCAGCAACCGTGAACTCGTGCCCATTTGTTGCAGCTGTGCTGATCTGCTGCTGGTTTCTTTCTTTTGTTGTTGTGGAGAATGCATAGACTTGAAGTGAAATTAAAGTCTTGAATCTCGGTGGTATGGAGCATTAATTTCAAAAGTGGGGTCACTCAACTAAAGGAAAAGAAAAAGAGTGGTGATGTTGGGTGGTGGTTGATTGAAGAATTAATTCTTTGTCAAGTGACCGAACAACCTTTAATTGTTCAAAGTAGTTGAAGAAATTAATGTAGGAGGTGGAAGCAAGCAAGGAAAATCGAAAAGTTGGAGCACTGGATGGAAGATGCACAAGTCTGTGCAAAAGGACAATATCAGTGCAAAATTAATTGTTGCTGTGCAAGAAGAAATTCTGGAGCAAAAAAACAAAAAAAATGGCGTCAGACCATGCTCCCTTACTCCTACTATGTAGTGCTCTGGCGCCTGCTTATACTACTAAACCCTTTCGGTGGGAATTAATCTGGAACCATTTACCTTATTACCAGCAGCTGGTTGTTGATGATGCTTGGAAGAACTCTTATATTCCTCTTCCAAATAAACTAAACAACCTACAACAGCTTTCAAATCACCACTGGCACTGCCAAGGGGCTTTAAGGGGACTATGTAATAAGAAAAAGAAACTTATGCGACGTTGGCTGGATTGGACCGCACGTTCAACTTTGTTGACAGCGCCCAGCTTATTATAATTGAGTGTAAACTCCAACAAGACTATCCATCCTTATTGCGCCAAGAGGAAAGCTTCTGGTGTCAACGGGCAAGGGATAACGGGATATATGACGGTGATCGCAACACACATTACTTCCATGTCCAGGCAAAAATTCCATAGTCATTGGAATAAGATTCATAGTTTACTTTTTGATGATGGTACTTCTTGCTCTGATCAATCCACTCTCAAAAGAGATGTTAGGAATTTTTATATACAATTCTAGACTGATGAAGTCCCTAACATTGTGCCTCAAACTCTGGCCCCGCTTAAACCATTATTGGATCCTCAATATGAGTTGTCTGATGTGGCTGTCTCTATGGATGAAGTAGAGGTAGCCCTCGAGCAATCTAAGTCCCTTGTGTCGCCAGGTCCTGACGGTTTTCCAGGTGTGTTCTTCAAAAAATATTGGCCTGTTGTGAGGAATGACATTCATACAACGGTCAATAAGGCCTTCATAGAATGGGATTTTTCTTCGGATCTGGCGAAAGTGTTTGTATACTTGATTCCTAAAGTTACTATTCTGACAAATATCCGGCAGTTTAGGCCTATCGCTCTCTGCAATGTGGTTTATAAACTAATTTCTAAAGTACTTGTCAACCGGTTGCAGCCAGCCCTGCAATAATATGTTTCACCCCTCCAATCGGCTTTCCTTCCTGGCCGGGGGACAGTGAACAATGCTATTTTGCCCCAAGAACTTAACTATACTCTCTCCCACGTAAATGCTCCTTAAAATACGGCTGCCTCTTGCTTTCACCCGAGTTATCATGGCTTGTGTATCCTCCCCGGAATATTCTATTCTATGGAATGGTTACCCCCTTGAAAGCTTTAGGCCGATGTGTGGCTTGCGGCAAGGAGATCCATTATCCTCATATCTTGTTACTGTTGTAATGGAAAGACTATCTAAGGTTATCACCCGCGAAGTGGAGCTCAATAATTGGCATTCTGTTAAGTTGTCCCCTCACAGCGTCGGTATATCACATCTATTATTTGCTGATGACCTCATCTTATGCTCCTTGCTGATGAAACGAGCTTCAATTCTATTGCATCTACTGTGCACACCTTTGCGGCTCTTTCTGGTCTTAAGGTAAGTGTTGGAAAATCAAGGGCTTCTACCTCTAGTAAAGTTACATTGCAAAAAAAAAAAACATGGTTCACTCAGGCAACTTCCATTACGTTTACAACCAATATAGCCGCTATCTTGGCTTTCCTATGCATCATGGGTGGGGCGGGGAGGGGTGGGGGGTGGTTACATCTCGAAGTTATGATTTTATTTTGGAAAATATAGAAGCGTATAACAAGTTGGTCGATGAGATTACTTAATAAATCTAGGAGGATCACATTAGCTCGACATATTCTAGCTTCTATTCCATCATACTGTATGCAAGTAGGCTGGTTAACTGAATAGGTCTGCCACGAAATTGACCTTAGAATTCGTAATTTTGTGTGGAAAGATCGGTAAGGATGTAGCCTGAATCTTATTAACTAGGATCGCATTATGACTCCACGAAAGCACGAGGACAGCCACTCTTTGGCAGTCTATTCACATTGATTTACCAACTGATCTTCGGACAATTGGTCGAGATAACATTCGTCTGTGGTTAGCCGGTATGTATCGCTGTTATGGTCCAATTTTTGTTGCAAGTTTGTGGATTATTTAGAGGGAGCGTAATAGCAAGATTTCTCAAGGAGTGTCTATCTCCCCCTATATTTTTATTCGGAAGGTTCATCATCTTGAGGTTCAGTTCCTCGATTTATATGTTGGAATGCAGGCACCTGGACAGGTGCCTTCCTACACTCAGATGGATCACGCCTTGCAGAGAGAGGGCGAACGGGATATGGAGCTGTTCTTCACAATTTCTCTGGGGAATGGTATGGGGGTGTCTTTGGATTTCTTGGGGATGTTGTAACACCCCGTGTAATACCCGAGAATTTTACAACATAAATAAATAAACAAATACAATAAATAAATAAATAAACAAATATAATAAATAAATAAATAAAAAAATAAATCAGTAAATACATTAAACAAATAAATATAGAAGAAATAAATATAGACGAAATGGGAAATGAAATTAATTAAGGAGATTAATTTAAACAAAAGAAATTAAGAAAAGTAAAAGGGTGATTTAATCAATTATCGGATTCCCATGTATCCAATATAAATGAACTCGAGAACTCGAGTCCAAACATAAATTATACGGGGTTCCTATTTCGTAAACCCGGAGAGAGTCCGGAATTGGAATCCGGGAGCATAGAGGGATAGAAACCCGAAAGAGAGGCGGAAAAGCACGACGGATCGCACGACCCGCCTGGACCGGAGTCCAGGCGCTAGTCGCGCGCTGACCGCGCGCTAACATGGGGAAACGCGCGCGAACCCCGCGCCACATGACAGATTCGCCCGTTGCGCGAATCTCTCGCCCGAACGCGGATTTTTCGACTTTCGGTTGAACGTCTCTCGACTCAAGACCCTTAGGGTCAGACTTTGGACGCCCTAGGACCTAGACATCTATAAATAAACCCGCTCGGAAGCTTAAACTCTTTTTCAAAACCCCACGATACTCTCTACACACACAAGTCGTAATCCCGGAGTCTACGAAGGCATCGAACACCGAGGCAGCAGCTTTGGACGAAAATCCAAGGATCTCCGACGTGGTGGTAAGCTCTAGTCCAATAGATCCTTTCACGTTTCGATCCGAAAACGGATTCTAACCTCGTTTCTTTTCTCTCTACACCCCGTATCGGATCTAGAACGGAGAACCCGACGAACGGAGAGGAGAAACGGTGATCTGGAAGCCACGCCTCCGAAATAGACATCCCGGACGTTCATAAATCTGTAAGTTAACTCTTACATGGTTTTGGGAAGAATTAAAACATTCGAAACTAAAAGATTCAACAAGAAATCGTAAATCTGTCAACTTATGTTTTCTATCGACGCAACAGATTTGATGAATTTTTCCGAACCTTAAAACGACTTCAAACAGAAAAACTTAAAACACGAAAAATGTTCCTAAGGCTTAGATCTATCTACTATAAATGTTTCAGAATTTTTAGAGACGATTTGATATGCGAAAACCAACCGAAACCGAACTGCTTGAATCTAGATCTTGAAATTCTTGACAGAACTTAGGTATGATCTTGATCACGTTTTTGACATAGGTCCAGACCGATTTAGATCTTTGGCCGAACATGAAAGTTGTAGATAATTGTCTTAAGATGGTCTCTGTAAAAGTTCATCAAATTTGGAGTTGAATTGCTATGGTAGAATTCGAAATCTTTAAACTGTGACCTAGGAATTCGGACAGATTTATGCTTCTGTAAAAATTGGTGTTTTTGACCTATTTAGGTATCTCGGATTGAAAAAGTTAAAACACAAAAGTTGTACATCTCGACGTTTCTGATTTAGTTGTGAAATTTTGGAATTTTTGGAATTAAATCTGATTTTAGACGAATTTTAGAGTAAACTGTGGTTTACCGGAAACAAAATCTTGAAATCTTGTTGAAACATGGAATTAACCTTTAGGGTTAAAATGAGTTGAGATACTATTTTTAAATAAAGATAATTGAGATCAGATTTCTAAAATTAAATTCCCTTACAAACTTGATAAATTAAAATTAGGGGTGAGTGCTCTGCAGGGTGCCCCCTAACGATTCACTTCGTGCCTTAATGGACGATGGTGACCCCGCGCACTAAACTTGAGATATGATATTGCCAAAACGGCGAAATATAGAGCCTACACTCTCGAGATTATCCACATGGGTTTTCCGAGGCTCCGGAGTGGTACTGGGTATGGCTGATACGGTTGCGGCCGCCGGGCTACCGACTAAACTTGTTGATATCGCGATGCTATCGTGAAACTTTGAAATACCGAATCTGGGATGTAATGGGGATATTAAATTAAATTAGGGTTGTTGTCCAATTAAATTATTTAAATGCTTTATTTAAATTATGGCTATTATTCTAAATCATGCGATATGTGTTATTAAATAGAGCCTTGAAATAAATTATGCTATTGGATAGTTGATTAGATTAAATTGAGTATTATGTTATTATCATGCTTTTGGTTAATTATTAAATTAATGGCTTTTAAACCCTACGATCATGCATGTGTTAACTTACTCAGCAAGTTGTGCTGACCCAAACCATTTTTATTCCTTTTCTTACAGAGTATGTGGAATGAGCATGTGTGAGCACGAACCATGCATGGGGCTTTTGGGAAACATTATTTTGCTTTTAAATTCGTACTTTAGACTGTATTATGAACGGGTCTGTTTAACCCGTATTTTGGCCATGTCGGCCCTATTTACATTTTCCGCTGCAATACTATACTTAAATGTTCGAACCCTATGATATTATTATTTTCGAACTATATTGTATGGGCTGTTGAAATGCTTTAAATGTTTTAAATATTGCAATACCTAGCCTTGCATCTCTTTAGTAAGCCGGAGAAACCGTGTCTTACTAGGGAGGTGTGGCGGTGACACCCCGACCTGGGTTATCAAAAACCGGGGTGTTACACGTTGGTATCAGAGCCCGGCTATTTTTAAAACTATCATTTTTTTAACCTTTATTATTTTTAAACTATTATTAGTATCTTGACTATTATTTTAAATTTTAAAGTATTATTTCCATGGAAAATTTTTATTTTAAAACCCATGGAAAAATATATATATATATATATATGGTGCATTAAATTATTATTTTTGGGGGGAAACATCATTTGCATTTGCATACTGCATCTCTTCTATGAACCTAGAATCTTGGCGAATTGAACTTAGAATCTTGGCAAACTTGAACTTAGAATCTTGGCGAATTGAACTTAGAATCTTGGCGAATTGAACTTAGAATCTTGGCGAATATTAACTTAGATCTCTTGCTTGCGCTAGATGGCTAGTCAAGAAATGATGCAGTTGATGATCAATATGATGAACGCTCACCTTGACACCCAACAAACCATACAACAAATGAAAAATCATATAGCTCACTTGGAGGAAAATCTGCACCAAATGGGAGACTTAAGGGAAGCTGACCTTCAGCACTTCCTGAACTTGAGAGCCGCTGATCAAGATCGCATAAAAGACTTAGAAACTCAAGTGCAAAAACTCACCGAACGGAGCGACGCTGTGATAGATAGAGTCGAGGATCTAGGGACGGACTTGCTTAACCTCACTGACATAGTAGTACCATACAGCCCGGTGGAAGACCACTTGATGGGACCACGAAGCCCAACACCCCCAGTAGAGAGCCCATCGGGCCTTATCCATGGACGCTACGGAACCCTTGGACTCTGGTCCCACATGGTCCGGCCGTCACCGAACCCGAGCCCCATGGGGAGCCATCTGGAGGAGTCACCGGAACCAGTTTCGGAAGCCGTCGATCCATCATCCCCCGTGTTTCGTGGACCCTTGGGCACCGGCCAAGTCTCTGATGAGGATGATCCAATGGAAGATTCCACTACTCTGCCGGAGGATGCAGAGATCATTTAGATACTTTGTCTTAGATAGTACATTTATTTTGCACATCCTATTACTTGTATTAAATTTCTTGTAAAGGAATAAAATGCAAGTTGATTTTATTTTTTTGAAATCCTTAGTCCGAAAAAAAAAAAATCGGACAGATCTGTCCGTACAGCAGTGCGAAAAAAAAATTGCTTAGACTATATACTAAATTCACAAGTCCTAATCCACCCTATTTGTACCAGAATGGCACCCAAAGGAAGAGGAAGGACTCAACCTGCTCCCCAAACCACTACTGAAACTCCTACTGAGACACTACCAAACGTCACGGAGCCGATTCAACCTGAGGTGGAACAACCCCAAGGTGCGCAGGACGCCCCCGCACCGAACAATGTGGGCGATCATCTTAGGACGATAGAGGAGGTGTTGATTGCGCTCGGAAACGCGCAAGTCAACCAGGGTCAAGCTGCGGCGGTCCCTCCGCCCCAAGCTCGCCCTAACTACCTGGCGATGGTGAATCCTTACCAGCCGCCCCACTACGCTGGTGAGGAGGATCCAACTAAACTAGAAGAGTGGATCCGGACCTTCGACAAGCTGCTGGGAGCAGTTAAATGTCCGGAAGGAGAAAGAGTGCATGTCGCCTCATACTACTTGGGAGGCGAAGCTGACGACTGGTGGCAGGCGACGCAAGCCAAACTGACTGAAGATGACGAGCCCTACTCGTGGATGGAGATGATGGAACTACTCAGGGATCGATTCTATCCCTTGAGTACTAAAGCTGCCATGTACGAAGAGTTCCTGTCGCTGAAGCAAGGAGGCCAAACGGTGCAAGAATACTACACACGCTTCAAGGAGCTGGTGAGGTTCGCACCAAGGCTAGTGCCTACTGATGCGGAAAAGGCACAGAAGTTCGAGATGGGGCTGAACCTGTCTGTGCGCGAGGTGATCGCGGGGGTACACTACCCCGACCTGCAAGCTGTGTATGACCGCGCTGTGGCGGTAGCACGTGTGCAGCAGCTGAAGAGAAGGGTGAGTGGGGAGTCCAGCAAGGGTCTTCAAGACAAGAGAAGCCGAGACTCAAGAAACGAGAACAACACTGGAAGGAACGAACAGCGCAGAGGGTCGAATAGGCCCCAACAAAACAACACTGGGAGGAGGTTCAACCAAGAAGATCCGGTACCACCTTGCCCGAGATGTGGACGACCCCATCTGGCAAGGGGATGCCCGCAACAAGGCGCCTGTTTCCGATGTGGTCGAATGGGTCACGTTCGACGGGATTGCCGAACCAGGATCGAGAACATAACGAAAAGGGATGATTTGGTCACGGGGCAAGAACAGCCTCAAAATCAAAACGGGCGAAACGGGAATAACCAAGGGTACAGACCCCCTCAAAATAGGCCGCAGAACCTGAACCAGAACCAACGACCTCCGCCCCCTCAGAATCAAAACCAGCAACAAAATCAGCAGCCGAATGCGAACCAACAGGGCAATCAGGGACGCCCTATGGGGAGGCTGAACGTGGTGAATCAAGCGGACGTGCCTGCGCAAGGAGAAGTGATGGCAGGTACATTTTATGTTTTGAATACGCCCCTTAGAATTCTGTTTGATTCTGGAGCTAGTTGCTCGATTATAGCATCAAGGATAGTGCCTGAGTTAGATCTACCCAAGTGCGAGAGAATTAGCTTAGGAATTCAATTGCCTTCTGGAGAAGTAGTATCTTGCTCTAAACAATATAACGGAATTCCTATAGTGATAAAGAACGTAGAATTCTTCGCGAACTTAGTAGAATTTAACTCAAGAGACTTTGACATCATACTGGGGATGGATTGGTTATCCCAGTATAAGGCGGTGATCGAATGCCAAAAGCAAAAGATCACCTTGTCAAAAAGTAGGGGAAAGAGAGTTATCTTTTACTCTCAGCCCCCTAAGAAGAGTAACAAAACCGTTAGTGCACTGAAACTAAGTAACTTGATGCGTAAGGGGTATGCGCTATATGCGTGCTATGTGAACAACCTTGAGGCGGAAGAGAACAAGGTTGACAGCATCCCAGTGGTAAGAGAATACCCGGACGTGTTCCCTGAGGACGTTCCGGGCATGCCACCTGAGAGAGATCTTGAATTCACTATAGATCTCATTCCGGGGACAGAGCCTATCTCAAAAGCTCCGTACCTGATGGCACCACTGGAAATGAAGGAGTTAAAAGAACAACTTGAGGAACTGTTAGGAAAAGGATACATAAGACCGAGTACGTCCCCTTGGGGAGCACCGGTTTTATTTGTCAAGAAGAAAGACGGAGGACTACGTCTTTGCATAGATTATCGGGGATTAAACCAAGTGACCATCAAGAATAAATACCCCCTACCGAGAATAGAGGATCTGTTTGATCAACTGAAGGGAGCTTCAGTATTCTCGAAGATCGATATGCGATCTGGGTATCATCAATTGAGGATCGCCGAGAAGGACATTCCGAAGACGGCGTTTCGAACGCGATATGGCCATTATGAGTTCACAGTGTTATCCTTCGGGCTAACAAATGCTCCGGCCATGTTCATGAATCTCATGAACAACGTGTTCCGAGAATTGTTAGATCAGTGCGTCGTAGTGTTCATCGACGACATCCTGATCTACTCAAAGAGCGAGGAAGAGCATGCCCAACACTTACATCAAGTGTTAGGAATCTTGCGAAGAAATCAGCTATACGGCAAGCTGTCGAAATGCGATTTCTGGTTGAAAGAAGTGGCATTTCTCGGACATATAGTATCCGCTGATGGAGTATCAGTGGATCCGACAAAGGTTTCTGCTGTGATGGAGTGGGCTACTCCGAAGAGTCCAACGAAAATAAGGAGTTTCCTTGGATTAGCTGGGTATTATAGACGATTTGTGAAGGACTTTTCAAGGATTGCACGTCCTTTGACCCAGCTACTGAAGAAAGGAGCAAAATACGAGTGGACCGAAGCGTGTGAGACTGCGTTTCAAAAGCTGAAGAAACGACTCACAACCACACCCGTATTAACACTACCATCAGAGAATGCTGACTTTGAAGTTTACAGCGATGCTTCGAAGGAAGGTTTAGGTTGTGTGTTGATGCAAGACTCGAGAGTCGTAGCGTATGCATCACGCCAACTAAAACCTCACGAGGAGAACTATCCGACACATGACCTGGAGTTGGCAGCGGTCGTTTTCGCTCTAAAGATATGGAGACATTATCTTTATGGGCAGAAGTATCGAATGTTCACCGACCACAAGAGCTTGAAATATATATTCACTCAGAAGGAGTTGAATTTGAGACAGCGAAGGTGGTTGGAACTCATTAAAGACTACGATTTAGAGATAGCATACCACGAGGGGAAGGCGAATGTGGTAGCCGATGCCCTAAGTCGGAAAACCCAACATGTGACGAACTCGTTGGTAATTCCGCCAGCATTGTACATGGAGTTGGCAAGATTGGAGTTAGAACTTGTGCATCCTGGCACAGTGAGAGAAACGATCAATGCCATGGTCGTAGAAACTCCAATATTGGACGAGATTCGACTCGCCCAACCGGGCGACCCGAAACTCGAAAAGATAAAAGGGTATATTGCCGAAGAAAAGGCAATAGGATTTGCTGTCCATGAGGATGGAAGCATCTGTTTCAAAGGGAGATGGTGTGTGCCCCTTAAATGTGCCGAGTTGAAGCAAAGGTTGATGGGGGAAGGGCACAACACGCCATATTCCGTACATCCCGGAGGAGATAAGCTATACAAAGATCTGAAGAAGATCTATTGGTGGCCGGGAATGAAGAAGGAAGTGGCAACCTTCGTGGCGAAATGTCTCACCTGCCAAAAGGTTAAGGCAGTGCGACATAAACCCTTAGGACTGATGCAACCACTAGAGATTCCAAGTTAGAAGTGGGATAGCATCTCAATGGACTTTGTCTCGGGATTACCCCGATCACCTAAAGGCATGGACAAGATTTGGGTGATTGTGGATAGGCTAACGAAGACATCCATATTTATCCCAATGAAAGACACGTGGACTATGGACCAATTGGCCCGAGCCTACATTGATAATGTGGTACAACGACATGGAGTACCACATGATATCATTTCCGATAGAGACAGTATATTTGTCTCTCATTTCTGGACGGAGTTACAAAAAGCTCTCGGTACTCAAATCAAAATGAGCACCGCATTCCACCCGATGACGGATGGACAAACCGAGAGGACAATCCAAACACTAGAAGACATGCTGAGAGCATGTGTGTTGGAATTCAAGGGGAATTGGGAATCTCATTTACCCTTGATTGAGTTTTCCTATAATAATAACTACCATGCTAGCATCGGCATGGCACCTTTCGAGGCGTTGTATGGACGAAAGTGCCGAAGTCCGTTGAGCTGGGAAGAAAACGATAAGTCCGTGGTGGTGGGACCACAACTTATCGAAGACATGGCTCAACAAATCAAAGTGATTCAAGGAAAAATGAAAGCCGCACAGGACCGTCAAAAGAGTTACGCCGACGTGAGACGACGAGACCTAGAATTTCAAGTGGGAGATAGGGTCATGCTAAAGATATCACCCATGAAGGGGGTGATGCGCTTTGGCAAACGAGGAAAGTTAAGTCCTCGATATATAGGACCTTACGAAATTCTAGAACGAGTCGGAACTCTAGCTTACCGATTGGCTTTACCGCCACAATTGGATCGAGTTCGTAATGTCTTCCATGTCTCGCAACTAAAGAAGTATGTGCCGGACCCGACAGATGTACTTCAACCGGAGATAATTGAACTCGATGAAGATTTGACTTATGAAGAAGTCCCAGTGCGTATTCTCGACACTAAGGAACGAGTAACGAGGAACAAAACCGTTAAAATGATCAAGGTTCTTTGGTCGAATCACGAAAGTGAGACGGCAACTTGGGAAGTAGAATCCGACATGAGAGAACGATACCCGACATTGTTCCAAACCGATACCGACACAGTTATGGGGACATAACTGCAATCTTAAGAGGGAGAGGATGTCATACCACCTATTTTTCGCACATCTTTGTAAACTTTTGAACTACGTTATGGCTTGATCCCTTTACCGGGTACGTAGGCAACTTAGAAGTCTTAATTCTAAGTTCAGTCACAAAATAATAAAATAAACAAAAGACCTTAGCACGAGAAAAGTCGAAACACAACTTCGAGGACGAAGTTGATTCTTAAGGAGGGTAGACTGTAATACCCGAGAATTTTACAACATAAATAAATAAACAAATACAATAAATAAATAAATAAACAAATATAATAAATAAATAAATAAACAAATAAATCAGTAAATACATTAAATAAATAAATATAGAAGAAATAAATATAGACGAAATGGGAAATGAAATTAATTAAGGAGATTAATTTAAACAAAAGAAATTAAGAAAAGTAAAAGGGTGATTTAATCAATTATCGGATTCCCGTGTATCCGATATAAATGAACTCGAGAACTCGAGTCCAAACATAAATTATACGGGGTTCCTATTTCGTAAACCCGGAGAGAGTCCGGAAATTGGAATCCGGTAGCATAGAGGGATAGAAACCCGAAAGAGACGCGGAAAAGCACGACGGATCGCACGACCCGCCCGGACCGGAGTCCAGGCGCTAGCCGCGCGCTGACCGCGCGCTAACATGGGGAAACGCGCGCGAACCCTGCGCCACATGACATATTCGCCCGTTGCGCGAATCTCTCGCCCGAACGCGGATTTTTCGACTTTCGGTTGAACGTCTCTCGACTCAAGACCCTTAGGGTCAGACTTTGGACGCCCTAGGACCTAGACATCTATAAATAAACCCCCTCGGAAGCTTAAACTCTTTTTCAAAATCCTACGATACTCTCTACACATACAAGTCGTAATCCCGGAGTCTACGAAGGCATCGAACACCGAGGCAACAGCTTTGGACGAAAATCCAAGGATCTCCGACGTTGTGGTAAGCTCTAGTCCAATAGATCCTTTCACGTTTCGATCCGAAAACGGATTCTAACCTCGTTTCTTTTCTCTCTACACCCCGTATCGGATCTAGAACGGAGAACCCGACGAACGGAGAGGAGAAACGGTGATCTGGAAGCCACGCCTCCGAAATAGACATCCCGGACGTTCACAAATCTGTAAGTTAACTCTTACATGGTTTTGGGAAGAATTAAAACATTCGAAACTAAAAGATTCAACAAGAAATCGTAAATCTGTCAACTTATGTTTTCTATCGACGCAACAGATTTGATGAATTTTTCCGAACCTTAAAACGACTTCAAACAGAAAAACTTAAAACATGAAAAATGTTTCTAAGGCTTAGATCTATCTACTGTAAATGTTTCAGAATTTTTAGAGACGATTTGATATGCGAAAACCAACCGAAACCGAACTGCTTGAATCTAGATCTTGAAATTCTTGACAGAACTTAGGTATGATCTTGATCACGTTTTTGACATAGGTTCCAGACCGATTTAGATCTTTGGCCAAACATGAAAGTTGTAGATAATTATCTTAATATGGTCTCTGTAAAATTTCATCAAATTTGGAGTTGAATTGCTATGGTAGAATTCGAAATCTTTAAACTGTGACCTAGGAATTCGGACAGATTTATGCTTCTTTGAAAATTGGTGTTTTTGACCTACTTAGGTATCTCGGATTGAAAAAGTTAAAACACAAAAGTTGTAGATCTCAACGTTTCTGAGTTAGTCGTAAAAGTTTGGAATTTTTGGAATTAAATCTAATTTTAGACGAATTTTAGAGTAAACTGTGGTTTACCGGAAACAAAATCTTGAAATCTTGTTGAAACATGGAATTAACCTTTAGGGTTGAAATGAGTTGAGATACTATTTTTAAATAAAGATAGTTGAGATCAGATTTCTAAAATTAAATCCCCTTACAAACTTGATAAATTAAAATTAGGGGTGAGTGCTCTGCAGGGTGCCCCCTAACGATTCACTTAGTGCCTTAATGGACGATGGTGACCCCGCGCGCTAAACTTGAGATATGATATTGCCAAAACGGCGAAATATAGAGCCTACACTCTCGAGAATATCCACATGGGTTTCCCGAGGATCCGGAGTGGTACTGGGTATGGCTGATACGGTTGCGGCCGCCGGGCTACCGGCTAAACTTGTTGATATCGCGATGCTATCGTGAAACTTTGAAATACCGAATCTGGGATGTAATGGGGATATTAAATTAAATTAGGGTTGTTGTCCAATTAAATTATTTAAATGCTTTATTTAAATTATGGCTATTATTCTAAATCATGCGATATGTGTTATTAAATAGAGCCCTGAAATAAATTATGCTATTGGATAGTTGATTAGATTAAATTGAGTATTATTTTGTTATCATGCTTTTGGTTAATTATTAAATTAATGGCTTTTAAACCCTACGATCATGCATGTGTTAACTTACTCAGCAAGTTGTGCTGACCCAAACCATTTTTATTCCTTTTCTTACAGAGTATGTGGAATGAGCATGTGTGAGCACGAACCATGCATGGGGTTTTTGGGAAACATTATTTTGCTTTTAAATTCGTACTTTAGACTATATTATGAACGGGCCTGTTTAACCCGTGTTTTGGCCATGTCAGCCCTATTTACATTTTCCGCTGCAATACTATACTTAAATATTATTTCCGCTGCGCTATGATATTATTATTTTCGAACTATATTGTATGGGATGTTTGAATGCTTTAAATGTTTTAAATACTGCAATACCTAGCCTTGCAGCTCTTTAGTAAGCCGGAGAAACCGTGTCTTACTAGGGAGGTGTGGCGGTGACACCCCGACCTGGGTTATCAAAAACCGGGGTGTTACACCCCGGCCCGCTATGGAGCCGGAGGTGCCTTCGAGCTTCTTTCGCGATTGAAGTCTGGCCCCACAGGTCACATAACTCTTTCCGGTGCTCTTTGGCCTCACTCGCGCACACCCTGGGAGACTTCCAGGAGGACACCCATCCTTAAGACTACTCCATAGCAAGCACGCTTAACTGTGGAGTTCTTATGGGATGGTCACCAGAAAAGAAAGGTGCATCTTGTTGACATGAGTAGATTTTTCAATCCTTTTAAGCTATTCTTCCATACATTCTCTCGGGGTATTACAATCTCCCCCACTTGAGAACGCAACGTCCTCGTTGCGCCTCGATCCCGTAATCAAAGTCCCTCAGGATCTTTGCCCCGCTAGACGCCTGACTGGTACTCCCAGCACAGTGCGCGGTTGCAGGTTGGCTTTGATACCATTCTGTAACACCCCGGCCCGCTATGGAGCCGGAGGTGCCTTCGAGCTTCTTTCGCGATTGAAGTCTGGCCCCACAGGTCAACAAAACTCTTTCCAGTGTGCTTTGGCCTCACTCGCGCACACCCTGGGAGACTTCCAGGAGGTCACCCATCCTTAAGACTACTCCATAGCAAGCACGCTTAACTGTGGAGTTCTTATGGGATGGTCACCAGAAAAGAAAGGTGCACCTTGTTGACATGAGTAGATTTTTCAATCCTTTTAAGCTATTCTTCCATACATTCTCTCGGGGTATTACAGATGTCTCGGTACTTCAGTCGGAACTTTGTGGGATTCTTCATTGTTTGCGGTTGGCTAGGAGCAAGGAGGTCCAAAATCTATGTTGTAGATGTGATTCACAACAGGCATTAAGGTTGATCTCTTCCAGTCCTAGTGTGCATCCCTGGCTCTCCCCCATCTTGGCACAAATTCATGAAATCAGAGGCTACTTCCACAGCTGTGTATTTGAGCACATTTGGCGCGAGGGAAATACGGTTGCGGAAGCATTGGCAAAAGTTGGTGCCAATAGTGAGCGGTTCTTCACGACGTGGGCCTTTCCACCCGATGACTTGAAACCCCTACTAACGACAGATGCGGTTGGTACTTGGTTTGTTAGGTGCAAGTTTGTGTTGATAGTGTGTGTTTTTCTTCTTTTTTCTTTTTAATTCCTCTTTTCTAGCCTGAATAGGCTGTAACACAAAAAAATATGGTATTTAATAATAATAATAATAATAATAATAATATATCTATATTTATATCAATATTCTATATCTATCTATCTATCTTTTATAATAAAAAACTCCTTGCCCTTATGAACAGTGATCTGTGAGTAAAATCATTCCTTATTCATTATGAACAATGTTTCTCTTTAGCAATGGATCCTTATGAACAGTACCATCCAGCAGGCCCAATTAATTAAAATGGTTAATCTGTTGTCTGTCAAATGTCTGAATTCATAAAAATATTTAGGCGGCACACTGTCGTCAAATTAAAAAATTGTGCAACATTTAAAAGAGAAAAAAATGAGACTCTGCAGTATAAATAACTGCATCTCCTTCCATCAGCGTATTACTTACCTTTTGGCCCAATTTGTTTCCATTAACAACAATCTCCATAACATAGTACTCAAGAATAAACTTGAATTAAATTGCAGATATCTCAAACGTGATGGTGCCTTGGAAGGACTTCAAGGATTTGTCACCCTTGAATGTATGGTTTTTATAGAAGGTTGCTCCATTCGAATTTAGAAGCATCTAAATACAGTGGTGATGATATCAAAAGTAATGATGCAATAGTACATGATAAAGAGGCAAACATTCAATAAAATTATTTTTTTTATGAGAAAGATTATTGCTACAAAAACATTGTCAAATGGCATCTGCACAAGAGTTGATTTGATTGCTGGCACAAGAGGGTGGTGCCTTACCGTTCACAATTATGAAATATCTTATAGTAAATAAGTTTGAGGAATAAAAAAACTAACATCAATTTAAATGTAGGGCACAAGAGTTGATTGCTGGCACGAGAAGGTGGTGGTGCCTTACCGTTCACAATTCCGAAATTCCTTATAGTAAATAAGTTTGAGAAAAAAAAAATTTTGAGGAAGGAAAGACATATTCAGTGTTGAGTTTTGTTGTTAAGAAATACACACAGGTATGTACAAGTTCACAAGTGGCCATTTTGAGGGTAAGGTTATAAACAAAAATGCTATAAGAATGAAGTATATTTTCATTGGTGAATGAGCAAATCCAATGTTTTAGAGAGGTATCTAAATGTGAAATATAAAATGAATTTGCATTATTAAGTTTGAAAGGTAATCTGCATTGGTTAATCAATGGGAAAAAAATAATAATTAAAAATATTTTGAAATCGTGAAAGAAGATGAAATGAGGTGACACAAAGTGTTTGCTGATATATTTACACATTAATTAAATTTTTTTAAATTTATAAATTGGTAAACTATGACATGGATACGAATGAAATAAGTTTAGTACAACAGTTGAAGTGAAAATAAATTTGTAAAGTATAATACGGATACGAATGAAATAAGTTTAGTACAACAGTTGAAGTGAAAAACAAAACTTAACTATTAAACCAAAAAAAAAATTCATAATGAAACTTACCTTGAGTGTTGTGCAATGTAGAAAGGCACTAATAAATCAGATATCAAACATACGGTCCTAGACCGGCTGCATTAAGAAAATAGAAGAGTGTTAAACTTACGGGAAATGTAAAAGAAAGGCCCATTGGAAGAAATACTCACAATACAAGACACGCGTACCAAAATACTCCCAAAATACAACCCATACAATATTTTTGATATACTTTTCAAATTCAAATTACTGAAATGACAAAATAACCCCTCGGTCAAAAAATACTCAAAGCTTGTGGAGAAGGGTAGATTAGCCATTTCCACTTTATGTCCCGTCGGCCACCTCCCCACGTCTGCAACCGTCAGGCACATTGAAGGCGCACGTCTCCTTCACCGGCTCACCCATTCTCCTCCCCTCTTCACGCCTGAAAATCGAAACCGCCGTCCCCATTGCGAGAACGAAAGCGTCGGAGCAATTACTACCTGGAGTTTGAAGAACGGGCGACGCTCGAACCTCCATTTTTCGGGATAAAGTGTCAGACGTATGTTTGGGTTAGAAGAGCGAAAAGAAATCGGTTTTTGAAGCTTCCAACACGCGCAATCGAAGAGAAAGCTCGGTGTTATTCCCAAATCAAGGTATGCAATGCAATGGGCTTTGTGATTTTACTGTTAGACGAGTATGGGCATACTATTTTTTGTGTTGCAAGGTTGGAAGATTGAATTTTATAGTTTTTAGGGTTGTGAACCATCGGTTTTAGGGTTCGCTTAGGGTTTGAGATGTTTTTATAATGTTGATTGTCGTTTTGTGTTGAGCGAAAAGTAGATACAATTCTGGATCGGTTTGCTTGATGCGTTTCCGCGATGTTTTGTTTGTTGCCCATTGTTCATTTCTGTATTGGCCATTGTTGCCCATTGTTCATTTTTGTATTGGCGAAATTGTTACACCGGTATCATTCGTGCATAAAATGGGTATTATTTGTGATGTGCTTAGGTAGGTATGAACAACGGGTATGCGTTATCATTATGGATAATTCTTGGCTGCAAACGATATTAGGTTCTGCAAAATGTTCTATTTGATTCTGGTCTAATGTTGCTCGATAAGGTCCGGAGTTCTTTTGTAGTTTAGGGAATGTTGTTAAAGTGATGATACATTGTTGTTCGGGCTCTTGTATTTTTTGTATGTGGCAAACTGGATAGCGGTAACCAGTTGAACACCATTAGGAGTTGTGCATGACCCCTGTATGATTTTTTTGGCAGAATTAATAGAGATGCCGCCGAGACGTAGCAAGAAGAAGAAGTCACAAACTGAGGAGGCCGGGAAGGCTACCATCACAGCTCGGTGCACAATCAGTGTCCTCCAAGACGCAATGAATTCTATTGAAAACACGGTCACTGAAGCATAGTGGGAAGCCATTAGATCGACTCCATTCCACCATTTCGCAAAGCTGCAGGGTACGTACAGCAGCAAGACGTTGCTGCAGGCATTGGTGGAGTGCTTCAACGACAATTTAAGTGCATTCGTGTTTGGACAAGGATTTACAGTGCCGTTCGAGGCATGGGAATACTCCGTCGTGTTGGTGTAACACCCCGGTTTTTGGTCACCCAGGTCGGGGTGTCACCGCCACATCTCCCTAGTAAGACACGGTTTCTCCGAGCTTACTAAAGAGATGCAAGGCTAGGTATTGCAGAATTTAAAACATTTAAAGCATTCAAAATAGCCCATACAATATAATTCGAAAATAATAATAGCATAGCGCAGCGGAAATATTTAGTTTAGTACAGTATCGCAGCGGAAATTATAAAAAGGGCCGACATGGTCAAAACTCGGGTTAAACAGGCCCGTTCATAATATAGTCTAAGTACGAAATTTAAAAACAAAATAACAATCCCCAAAATCCCATGCATGATTCGTGCTCATACAGGCTCATTCCACATATTCTGTAAAGAGATGAATAAAAAAATGGTTTTGGTCAGCAAAATTGCTGAGTAAGTTAACACATGCATGATTGTAGGGTTTAAAAGCCATAAATTTAATAATTTAACAAAAGCATGATAATAACATAATATTTAGTTTCATCTAATCCATATCCAATAGCATAATTTATCTCAGGCTCTATTTAACAACACATATCACATGGTTCAAAATAATAGCCATAATTTAAATAAAGCATTTAAATAATTTAATTTGACAACAATATCATTTAATCTAGTTTAATTTAATTTAGAATCCCCATTACATTCCCGATTTGGTATTTCAAAGTTTCACGATAAAAATCGCGATGTCAACAAGTTTAGCCGGTAGCCCGGCGGCCGCAGCCGTATCAGCCATACCCAGTACCACTCCGGAGCCTCGGGAAACCCGTACGGATATTCACGAGAGTGTAGGCTCTATATTTCGCCGTTTTCGCAATATCACATTTCAAGTATAGCGCGCGGGGTCACCATCGTCCATTACGGCACGAAGTGAATCGTTAGGGGGCACCCTGCAGAGCACTCACCCCTAATTTTAATTTATCAAGTTTGTAAGGGGATTTAGTTTTTAAAATCTGCCTTCCATTGTATTAATTTAGAAACAATATCTCAATTCGTTTCAACCCTAAAGGTTAATTCCATGTTTCAACAAGATTTCAAAATTTCGTTTCGGTAAATCACAGTTTACTCCAAAATTCGTCTAAAATCAGATTTAATTCCAAAAATTCCAAAATTTCATATCTGACTCGGAAACATCAAGATCTACAACTTTCGTGTTTTAACTTTTTCAATCCGAGATACCTAAGTAGGTCAAAATCGCCAATTTTCGCATAACAAGAAATCTGTCCGAGTTTAATACATCACAGTTCAAAGATTTCGAATTCTACCATATCAATTCAACTCCAAATTTAATGAAATTTGACATGGATCATCTTAAGACATTTATCAATAACTTTCATGTTTGGCCAAAGATCTAAAACAGCCTAGATCCTATGTCAAAAACGAGATCAAGATCATTCCTAAGTTCTGTCCAAGATTTCGAGATCTAGAATCAAACAGTTCGGTTTCGACGGGTTTTCACATATCAAATCAACTCCAAAATTTCTCAAATTTTTACAGTAGCTAGGTCTAAGTCTTAGGAACGTTTTTCGTGTTTTTAGTTTTTCCGTTTGAGTTCGTTTTAAGGATCGGAAAAATTCCACAAATCTGTTGCGTCGGTAGGAAAACAAAAGTGGACAGATTTATGGTTCTTGTTGAATCTTTTAGGTTTTGAATGTTTTAAAATCTTCCAAAACCATGTAAGGCTAACTTACAGTGCCTATGAACGTCGGGGATGTCTAGTTCGGAGGCGTGGCTTCCAGATCACCGTTTCTCCTCTCCGTTCGTCGGGTTCTACGATCTAGATTCGATACGGGGTGTAGAAAGAAAAGAACCGAAGTTAGAATCCGTTTTCGGATTGAAACGTGAAAAGATTTATCGAACTAGAGCTTACCACAACGTTTGGAGACCTTGGATTTTCGTCCAAGCTGCTGCCTCCGTTTGGTGCTTTCCGTCGACTCCGAATTTAGGGTTTCGAACGTATAGAAGAGTGTAGGGTTTTGTAAACTTGTTTGGGGCTCCCAAGGGGCTTATTTATAGAATTCTTAATCCCTAGGGCGTCCACAACCGACCTAAAGGTCTGGAGTCGAGAGATGTTCAACCGAAAGTCGAAAAATCCGCGTTCGGGCGAGAGATTCACGCAACAAACGAATCTGTGGGGTGGCGCGGTCGTGGCGCGCTGAAGCCACTTCACCGCGCGGCCACCGCGCCGACTTCGCCTGGACTTCGGTCCGGGCGGGTCGTGCGATCCGTCGTGCTTTTCCGCCTCTCTTTCGGGTTTCTATCCCTCTATGCTCCCGAATTCCGATTTCCGGGGTATATTCGGGTTCATACTTTCTCTCTAATTTTATTCTCAGTCTAATTGGATGTTTTGGACTCGAATACTCGAGTTCATTAGTGTCGGATTTTGGTGTACCATTTATCCATCCTTTTGTTTAATTAAATTCCTTTTTAAGTAAAATCTCATTTCTCATTTCCTTATCTTTATTTACTTCTTTTATTTGCTGGATTCATTTATTTATTTATGGTATTTATTTTATTTATTATTTATTTATTTAATTATTGTTTTATTTTATGTTAGAAAATTCTCGGGTATTACAGTCTACCCTCCTTAAGAATCAACTTCGTCCTCGAAGTTGTGTTTCGGCTTTTCTCGTCTCGTGCTAAGGTCTTGTGTTTGTTTTATTGTTTTGTGTCTGAACTTAGAATTAAACTTCTAAGCTGCCTACGTACCCGGTAAAGGGATCAAGCCATAACGTAGTTCAAAAGTTTACAAAATTGCACGAAAAATTAGGGGGTATGACATCCTCTCCCCCTTAAGATTGCAGTTATGTCCCCATAACTGTGTCGGTATCGGTTTGGAACAATGTCGGGTATCGTTCCCTCATATCGGATTCTACTTCCCAAGTTGCCGTCTCACTTTCGTGATTTGACCAAAGAACCTTGATCATTTTGATGGTTTTGTTCCTCGTTACTCGTTCCTTAGTATCGAGAATACACACTGGGACTTCTTCGTAAGTCAAATCGTCGTCCAGCTCAATTATCTCCGGTTGAAGTACATGTGTCGGGTCCGGCACATACTTCTTTAGTTGCGAGACATGGAAGACATTATGAACTCTATCTAAGTGTGGCGGTAAAGCCAATCGGTAGGCTAGAGTTCTGACTCGTTCTAGAATTTCGTAAGGTCCTATATATCGAGGACTTAACTTCCCTCGTTTGCCAAAGCGCATCACCCCCTTCATGGGTGATATCTTTAGCATGACTCTATCTCCCACTTGAAATTCTAGGTCTCGTCGTCTCACGTCGGCATAACTCTTTTGACGGTCTTGAGCGGCTTTCATCTTCCCTTGGATCACTTTGATTTGTTGAGCCATGTCTTCGATAAGTTGTGGTCCCACTACCACGGACTTATCGTTTTCTTCCCATCTCAAAGGGCTTCGGCACTTCCGTCCATACAATGCCTCGAAAGGTGCCATGCCGATACTCGCATGGTAACTATTATTATAGGAAAACTCAATCAAGGGTAAATGAGATTCCCAATTTCCTTTGAACTCCAACACACATGCTCTCAGCATGTCTTCTAGTGTTTGGATTGTTCTCTCGGTTTGTCCATCCGTCATCGGGTGGAATGCGGTGCTCATTTTGATTTGAGTACCGAGAGCTTTTTGTAACTCCGTCCAGAAATGAGAGACAAATCTACTGTCTCTATCGGAAATGATATCATGTGGTACTCCATGTCGTCGTACCACATTATCAATGTAGGCTCGGGCCAATTGGTCCATAGTCCACGTGTCTTTCATTGGGATAAATATGGCTGTCTTCGTTAGCCTATCCACAATCACCCAAATCTTATTCATGCCTTTAGGTGATCGGGGTAATCCCGAGACAAAGTCCATTGAGATGCTATCCCACTTCCAACTTGGAATCTCTAGTGGTTGCATCAATCCTAAGGGTTTATGTCGCACTGCCTTAACCTTTTGGCAGGTGAGACATCTCGCTACGAAATTTGCCACTTCCTTCTTCATTCCCGGCCACCAATAGATCTTCTTCAGATCTTTGTATAGCTTGTCACCTCCGGGATGTACGGAATATGGCGTGTTGTGCCCTCCCTCCATCAACCTTTGCTTTAATCCGGCACATTTAAGAGGCACACACCATCTACCTTTAAAACGGATGCTTCCATCCTCGTGGACAGCAAATCCTATTGCCTTTCCTTCGGCAATATACCCTTTTATCTTCTCGAGTTTCGGGTCGCCCGGTTGAGCGAGTCGAATCTCGTCTAATATGGGAGTTTCTACGACCATGGCATTGACCGTTTTTCTCACTGTGCCAGGATGCACAAGTTCTAACTCCAATCTTGCCAAATCCATGTACAATGCCGGCGGAATCACCAACGAGTTTGTCACGTGTTGGGTTTTCCGACTTAGGGCATCGGCTACCACATTCGCCTTCCCTTCGTGGTACGCTATCTCTAAATCGTAGTCATTAATGAGTTCCAACCACCTTCGCTGTCTCAAATTCAACTCCTTCTGAGTGAATATATATTTCAAGCTCTTGTGGTCGGTGAACATTCGACACTTCCGCCCATAAAGATAATGTCTCCATATCTTTAGAGCGAAAACGACCGCTGCCAACTCCAGGTCATGTGTCGGATAATTTTCCTCGTGAGGTTTTAGTTGGCGTGATGCATAGGCTACGACTCTCGAGTCTTGCATCAAAACACAACCTAAACCTTCCTTCGAAGCATCGCTATATACTTCGAAGTCACCATTTTCTGATGGTAGTGTTAATACGGGCGTGGTTGTGAGTCGTTTCTTCAGCTCTTGAAACGATGTCTCACATGCTTCGGTCCACTCGTATTTTGCTCCTTTCTTAAGTAGCTGGGTCAAAGGACGTGCAATCCTTGAAAAGTCCTTCACAAATCGTCTATAATATCCGGCTAATCCAAGGAAACTCCTTATTTCCGTTGGACTTTTCGGAGTTGCCCATTCAGTTACGGCAGAGACTTTTGCCGGATCCACGGATACTCCATCAGCGGATACTATGTGTCCGAGAAATGCCACTTCTTTCAGCCAGAAGTCACATTTCGACAGCTTGCCGTATAGCTCATCGAGTAAACAGTAGAAGGAAAAAAAAATAATAAAAAAAAACTAACTTTGAGGCTCGCGCGGTGCCCGCGCGGTGGCGCGCGGCGACCGCGCGGCCGTAGCAGTTCGAGTAAAAGGGCTCGCGCGGAGCGCGAGCCATTCCGCCCCATTTCCACTTCCGAGGCTTCTTCTAGTTTTCTCTCAAATTCGTTCTCCCATCCCCCGATTCTCTCGTTCCCGGCCTCGATTTTCCTTTGCAAGGATGCATCTACTACTTCTACTTGTCAATTTCAGATTTTATGTCTTGATTTGCCTTAATCTTTGGGTGAATTTCAAAATTAGGGTTTAGAGACAAGAATTGGGGGTTTGTTGTTTTTAGACTTAATTTGTGCAATTAGCGGGTTTGGACGATACTTGGTGTTATTTTTGTTGATTAGGAAGTATTTGTGCCCTATTATGTTGATAAGTTATTGTCTAAACAATTGTTTTATTTTGGGGACGTTCCCCATGTGTTTGCAAGTAAACTTTGGTATTTATTATTGCGCACTCAACGTGTTTGACGAAATGCCCCAAAGAGGTTTGGGACTTTTCTAAACATAGTCTTGGTTTGGTTATCTTCTTGATCGCTCGTGTTAGAGCCCACTTTTCATGTTTTTGTGTTTTCTAAATTATGCTTACTGTGATTGCCGTGTAGGATTTATCCTTACATTTGGTATTGGTTGGATATCTGCAGGATGCTGCTTTTTCTGTGGGTTATTTTGGCGTCACTCATGTGTCCCCCGAGGACCAGGAGACGAGTTGCTCAGCGCGATGAGGCTGGTCCTAGTACTGCCGCTCCGGCGATGTCTGATTTTGATGAGAGCGAGTCCGAGGAGGACGAGGAGCAGCGGGGCCCTAAGCTCAGGGGTCTCCCCGACGAGGTGCGTCCCCGTCGACACGACAGGTATCGGTTCGCTACTATGGCCTCTCAGGAGTTCTACTTCGACGAGCTTCGTCGAAACAGGTCTTATGTCCCGGAGAGAGGCATATATCCTCGCCATATGGACGACGACAGGGTTAGTCCAGTTTTGGACCCTCTTCAGTGGACTGGGCTTGCGCGCCATCCCGAGGGCGTCGCTTCTGGGTACTTAGCTATGGAGGTCATTGCCAACATTGGCGGTCTCGGGGAGAACAATGACTTGTCTCAAGTCTGGGTTCGGGGTCGCCATCTAGATTTCAGTGCTCGGGCGATCAACGTCTACTTTGGCCTTCCTGACGATGGAGTGTTCCGGCCACAGCCTGAGGGTCGTATACCCCCGCCTGCGTGGGGCGTTTTATGCACCTTGACGGCTCCTATGCTCGAGCATGATCACGAGCTGAGGTTGACGACGATGGACTCTCCGTGGCGCGAGCTAGCTCAGATATGGTTAGGCCGTGTCCGGCCGATCACCCGGAGCCACATTGTTATCGACCACGTCTATGAGACCATTTGCTTCTCGCCCGGGGTGGTAGGGTGAATGTTGGGGCTTGTATCGCGGACAACCTGAGGGGTATGCGCCGAGGATGAGGAAGCAGGGTGATTACCCATGTTCATCTTATTTGCGGCATGTGTGCGGCTCAGGGGATCCGTACGTCACCAGAGACGGATCCTTACGAGCTATCCGCTGGCGGCTACTACCGTATCCCTAGCTACGCCCCTCGACGCAGTGCTCTTCGACGTGGGGCTCCTCCGGCTGTCCTTCGCCCGGAGCCCAACGGTGATGGTTTGATTTTAGTTGTTCCTCCTGAGCAGCCACCTCCGCCTCCCGAGGTTCCCCAGCAGGGTGCGGAGATGCCGCAGATAGTTCAGATGCTGCAGGGTATGCAGCTTAGTATGGATGCGGGGTTCGCTCGTATGGATGCTGGGTTTGCAGCCGGGCAGGCTCGCTACGACGCTCTGGATGCCAGGATGGACCTGTACCAGGCTCGCATGGATACGATCACTACGAGACAGCTGGAGTAGCAGGCCTCCATGACCGATATGTACGCCTACATGCGTCAGATGGACGAGTATATGCGTCGTCAGTTCCCGCCTCCCGACCAGTGATCCTTTGTTTCCGCATTTCCATCTAGGCTTGCTGTAGTAGTGTTTTATTTAGTTGTTTTCTTATAGACTGTACAAGGATGATCTTGCTGTGTTTTGTTTCGTAGTTTATGTTCCCGTTGTATCCTTGTTCAGTTGTCTGATTTGACTGTTGTCGTTTAGAGAAAATGCGGTGGAACTGTTTCGGTTCGTCTCTCTCTTTTTCTCTTTTTCTCTTTTTTTTTATTTTTATTTTTTATTTTTTTGATAATTTTGGGCTGAAGGATTTCAAAAAAAAAAATCAACTCACATTTTATTCCTTCAAAAGAAATTTAATACAAGTAATAGGGTGCGCAAAATAAATATACTATCTAAGATAAAGTATCTAAAAGATCTCCGCGCCCTCTGGCAGAGTAGCGGGGTCTTCCATAGGATCATCCTCATCCGAGACCTGGCCGGTGCCCAAAGGTCCATGAAACACTGGGGATGGTGGATCGACGGCTTCCGGAACTGGGTCCGGTGTCTCCTCCGGATGGTTCTCCACGGGGCTCGGGTTTGGCGATGGGCGGACCATGTGGGGCCAGAGCCCAAGGGTTCCGTAGCGTCCATGGATAAGGCCAGACGGGCTCTCCACTGGGGGTGTTGGGCTTCGTGGTCCCATCAAGTGGTCCTCCACAGGGCTATATGGTACTACTATATCAGTGAGGTCAAGCAGGTCCGACCCTAGATCCTCAACTCTATCTATCACAGCGTCGCTCCGTTCGGTGAGTTTTTGCACTTGAGTTTCTAAGTCTTTTATGCGATCTTGATCAGCGGCTCTCAAGTTCAGGAAGTGCTGGAGGTCAGCTTCCCTTAAGTCTCCCATTTGGTGCAGATTTGCCTCCAAGTGAGCTATACGATTTTTCATTTGTTGTATGGTTTGTTGGGTGTCAAGGTGAGCGTTCATCATCTTGATCATCAACTGCATCATGTCTTGACTAGCCATCTAGCGCAAGCAAGAGATCTACGTTAATATTCGCCAAGATTCTAAGTTCAATTCGCCAAGATTCTAGGTTCGAGTTTCCAAGATTCTAAGTTCAAGTTTCGCCAAGATGCTAAGTTCAAGTTTCGCCAAGATTCTAAGTTCAAGTTTCCAAGATTCTAAGTTCATAGCAGAGATGCAACATGCATATGCAAATGATAATTCCCCCCAATAATAATTTAATACACCATATATATATATATATATTTTTCCATGAGTTTTAAAATAAAGAATAAAAATTCTTCTCCATGGAAATAATAATTTTAAAATTTAAAATAATAGTCAAAATACTTATAATAGTTAAAAATAGTAATGGTTTAAAAATAATAGTTTAAAAATAGCCGGGCTCTGATACCAACTTGTAACACCCCGGTTTTTGGTCACCCAGGTCGGGGTGTCACCGCCACATCTCCCTAGTAAGACACGGTTTCTCCGAGCTTACTAAAGAGATGCAAGGCTAGGTATTGCAGAATTTAAAACATTTAAAGCATTCAAAATAGCCCATACAATATAATTCGAAAATAATAATAACATAGCGCAGCGGAAATATTTAGTTTAGTACAGTATCGCAGCGGAAATTATAAAAAGGGCCGACATGGCCAAAACTCGGGTTAAACAGGCCCGTTCATAATATAGTCTAAGTACGAAATTTAAAAACAAAATAACAATCCCCAAAATCTCATGCATGATTCGTGGTCAAACAGGCTCATTCCACATATTCTGTAAAGAGATGAATAAAAAAATGGTTTTGGTCAGCAAAATTGCTGAGTAAGTTAACACATGCATGATTGTAGGGTTTAAAAGCCATAAATTTAATAATTTAACAAAAGCATGATAATAACATAATATTTAGTTTCATCTAATCCATATCCAATAGCATAATTTATCTCAGGCTCTATTTAACAACACATATCACATGGTTCAAAATAATAGCCATAATTTAAATAAAGCATTTAAATAATTTAATTTGACAACAATATCATTTAATCTAGTTTAATTTAATTTAGAATCCCCATTACATTCCCGATTTGGTATTTCAAAGTTTCACGATAAAAATCGCGATGTCAACAAGTTTAGCCGGTAGCCCGGCGGCCGCAGCCGTATCAGCCATACCCAGTACCACTCCGGAGCCTCGGGAAACCCGTACGGATATTCACGAGAGTGTAGGCTCTATATTTCGCCGTTTTGGCAATATCACATTTCAAGTATAGCGCGCGGGGTCACCATCGTCCATTACGGCACGAAGTGAATCGTTAGGGGGCACCCTGCAGAGCACTCACCCCTAATTTTAATTTATCAAGTTTGTAAGGGGATTTAGTTTTTAAAATCTGCCTTCCATTGTATTAATTTAGAAACAATATCTCAATTCGTTTCAACCCTAAAGGTTAATTCCATGTTTCAACAAGATTTCAAAATTTCGTTTCGGTAAATCACAGTTTACTCCAAACTTCGTCTAAAATCAGATTTAATTCCAAAAATTCCAAAATTTCATATCTGACTCGTAAACATCAAGATCTACAACTTTCGTGTTTTAACCTTTTCAATCCGAGATACCTAAGTAGGTCAAAATCGCCAATTTTCGCATAACAAGAAATCTGTCCGAGTTTAGTACATCACAGTTCAAAGATTTCGAATTCTACCATACCAATTCAACTCCAAATTTAATGAAATTTGACAGGGATCATCTTAAGACATTTATCAACAACTTTCATGTTTGGCCAAAGATCTAAAACAGCCTAGATCCTATGTCAAAAACGAGATCAAGATCATTCCTAAGTTCTGTCCAAGATTTCGAGATCTAGAATCAAACAGTTAGGTTTCGACGGGTTTTCACATATCAAATCAACTCCAAAAATTCTCAAATTTTTACAGTAGCTAGGACTGAGTCTTAGGAACGTTTTTCGTGTTTTTAGTTTTTCCGTTTGAGTTCGTTTTAAGGGTCGGAAAAATTCCACAAATCTGTTGCGTCGGTAGGAAAACAAAAGTGGACAGATTTATGGTTCTTGTTGAATCTTTTAGGTTTCGAATGTTTTAAAATCTCCCAAAACCATGTAAGGCTAACTTACAGTGCCTATGAACGTCGGGGATGTCTAGTTCGGAGGCGTGGCTTCCAGATCACCGTTTCTCCTCTCCGTTCGTCGGGTTCTACGATCTAGATTCGATACGGGGTGTAGAAAGAAAAGAACCGAAGTTAGAATCCCTTTTCGGATTGAAACGTGAAAAGATTTATCGAACTAGAGCTTACCACAACGTTTGGAGACCTTGGATTTTCGTCCAAGCTGCTGCCTCCGTTTGGTGCTTTTCGTCGACTCCGAATTTAGGGTTTCGAACGTATAGAAGAGTGTAGGGTTTTGTAAACTTGTTTGGGGCTCCCAAGGGGCTTATTTATAGAATTCTTAATCCCTAGGGCGTCCACAACCGACCTAAAGGTCTGGAGTCGAGAGATGTTCAACCGAAAGTCGAAAAATCCGCGTTCGGGCGAGAGATTCACGCAACAAACGAATCTGTGGGGTGGCGCGGTCGTGGCGCGCTGAAGCCACTTCACCGCGCGGCCACCGCGCCGACTTCACCTGGACTTCGGTCCGGGCGGGTCGTGCGATCCGTCGTGCTTTTCCGCCTCTCTTTCGGGTTTCTATCCCTCTATGCTCCCGAATTCCGATTTCCGGGGTATATTCGGGTTCATACTTTCTCTCTAATTTTATTCGCAGTCTAATTGGATGTTTTGGACTCGAATACTCGAGTTCATTAGTGTCGGGTTTTGGTGTACCATTTATCCATCCTTTTGTTTAATTAAATTCCTTTAATTCCTTTTTAAGTAAAATCTCATTTCTCATTTCCTTATCTTTATTTACTTCTTTTATTTGCTGGATTCATTTATTTATTTATGGTATTTATTTTATTTATTATTTATTTATTTAATTATTGTTTTATTTTATGTTAGAAAATTCTCGGGTATTACAGTCTACCCTCCTTAAGAATCAACTTCGTCCTCGAAGTGGTGTTTCGGCTTTTCTCGTCTCGTGCTAAGGTCTTGTGTTTGTTTTATTGTTTTGTGACTGAACTTAGAATTAAACTTCTAAGCTGCCTACGTACCCGGTAAAGGGATCAAGCCATAACGTAGTTCAAAAGTTTACAAAATTGCACGAAAAATTAGGGGGTATGACAGTTGGGGCTGCAGTACGAAGGCATGTACGTTCACCCTAGGTGCGTGCCTGAATCCGAGTTCGAGCAAAAGTATTTTCAAAAGGGTGGAGCTTTATATCGGCCTGATTTAGTGGACCTAATGGTGAACTTGGCTGGTACGGATAACACAGTCGATTTCGCGAGGGCATACGTTTTGGTGGTCTTTTCCTACCTCCTGTTCCCCACCTCATCCTTGACCGTCCCCGAGTTTCTTGTTCACCACGTGGACAAGTTAGACTGACTCGAGGAATATGCTTGGGGCGCGGCCGCACACGAGTATTTGGTTGCTTCGATGCGGCTCCATAACGAGAAAGGGAAGGTATATTTAGACGGCTGCACTTTTGGGCTGGTGGTGAGTTTTTAATAAAAATGCTCTTACCTACACAATAATATTGTTATATCACAAGAACACCCATTTCTCACTGTTGTTATACCAAATTACCAATGTAGGGATGGTTCTATGAGAGATTTCCGCACATGGCCGATCCAATGGTTGAACCAATTATCCCAAGATTCGTGAGATGGAAGGAAGCTCAACGCGACCTTGTTGAATGTCGCGAGGATCTGAAACAGCTGAGGGCACAGGACCTGCGGCCCTTACGCATCAGCAAGAGGGAGAAAAGGTTTGTGGAGCCTGTGGTGCCGGTGCCCGTCCCCAGCAGGGCCCAAATCTCGGAGGACAAGGCCATAGATGATGAGATCCCCGTAAGGGTGAAGACGACGAGGAAGAGAAAGCCGAAGGAGGAGGAGAAGAAAGAGGACGAAGACAAGTTGGAAAATGTAGAGACTGAACAGGACGAGAACGAGAAAAAGGAAAAGGTAAATATATCGGTGTTATCGTTTTGGTCTGTTGCACCGAGTGCATAAGAAGGGTGCTTATTTTCCTGTTACATGGGTATGATTTTGTCATGATTGTTGTATTGTCTGATTCATCGGCAGATTGAGGAGGGTTTACAAGCGACGAACCAGAGACAAGTGAGGATGGGGAATATGTTTCAGAGAATGACAGTGATGAGGAAGCCAAGAAAAAGGCTGAGGTCAAGGCTGCAAGCAGTGAGGAATCTGAGTACGTTGGAGAGTCTTCGGACGGTGACGACAGCGATGAAGACTACATTAATGAGAAGGTTGCCCGGGCAGTGGCATATGGAAAGCAAGAATCCACACGGAAGGCAACAATCAAAACATGGATGAATGAGGGAAATAGTACAATGGCGATGAAATGTTTTGGGCCATCTCATGATGAGGTGGCAACGGCAGTCGAGGGAATGTTAATTCTCTCCAATTCTATACCATCACCGTTTGATCCGCTTACACTTAATCCATTGTCTACAGCTGAACAACAGGGGAAGCGTAAGCCGGATCCCCCACTGTACACACCGGAGACACGCAACAAAAAGCAGCATGTGAACCGTGTACTGGACCTCACTGGCCATTCTCCTGAAAAGAAGAAAACTGTTATGCGTATGGATTTTGAGGAGGAGACCTGTTATCGTTATTCGGGCCGAAGGGGGTATGCCGGCGCTGATGGGCTATCGGATGAAGAGAAATGGATTCTGGAGCGGTTTATCGACACTCCAAAAGGGAGGTATTGTATTCCCTGTCTTCTTGTACTCTAGTTTCTTGGTATTGGTATTGGTATTCTATGAAATAGTATTTTTTTTCCTGATTTTATGGGTTTAATTTATTTACGGATTGTACATTTGGTAGTGGATTTGTGTGGAGCCAAGGCATCTACGCCGTGCTACCTTCGAGTATTCTGCTGCTGCTTTTTAATGAGGCAGTATGCAATGGTCTCGTTGGCAGTTACATTGCTCTTATATGCAGCCAACGGTTCCGCAATGCTAATGGTATAACCACGAGGGTCGGGTTCATAAGTCCATACACGACGGTGAGTAATTTATTTAATTTACTGTATGCGTATGCACCTTCACATTTACTGTATGAACCTTATGGGATAAACTACTGCGAAACAGACGCGTATATTGGCGTTGGAGAAGAAAGGGGGAGAGCTTGATTTTGATGCATTCGAGGAGAGCTATAAAACTCTTTGGTAGCCGGGGCGCGATGAATTCGAACGGCTTAGCATTTTGATCACAGGCGGACTTGACTGCGTGCTGCTTCCCATGACGATGAATTATCACTGGTTCTTGATTGTTTTGGACCTTCAGAAGATGGAGATAACAATTCAGAACTCCTTGTGGCCGGCAGACAACACCGTTGCGCAGAGAAAAATTGTAAGTCACCATGTGTCAATTTTTTTGGTACCCAGTCCTATATATTCAGTATTAAGTCTTGCAATTTCGGTATACGTCTTACTGAAGACTGGTATTAATGTTGCTTGCAATATGTATTTATTTGTGACCCACAGACGGAGTTTTTAGTGTGGTACCTGAACAGCAAGCATGATTTGGCAGTGAACGAGGACATCATGTTAAGAAGGACATGTAGGCAGCAGGGAGATGGACAATTGGACTGCGGGGTGCACGTTATATGGTGGGCTGAGGCATTTTTGCGGAATGATCATGCATTCTGGGCCATGGAGGCCACTGTTGATATTAAGGTGCACCATGCCAAAGTGGCGTTGCGACTTCTAAGGGATGCAATGGAGCGGACTGTTCAGCAGGCAGCGGAGGAGGCGGTGTTGACCCGGCCCACTGTGGAGGGTCAATCGGATACGATGGAGGCCGACCAGTCTGTTGTGGATCAAGCGGATCCGAAGTTGGCCGACCCCAATGTTGTGGATCAGGCGGATCCAAAGGTGGCTGACCTCAGTGTTGTGGATCAGGCGGATCCGAAGGTGGCCAGACCCAATGTTGTGGATCAGGCGGATCCAAAGGTGGCCGACCTCAGTTTTGTGGATCAAGCGGATCCGAAGGTGGCCGACCTCAGTGTTGTGGATCAGGCGGATCCGAAGGTGGCCGGGCCCAATGTTGTGGATCAGGCGGATCCAAAGGTGGCCGACCTCAGTGTTGTGAATCAGGCGGATCCGAAGGTGGTCGGGCCCAATGTTGTGGATCAGGCGGATCCAAAGGTGGCCAACTCGACTGTTGTGGATCAAGCAGATCAGATGGTACCCGAGCCCACTGTTGAGGATCCCGCTGCTCCAAAGGTGCCCGGCCCCACTGCTGATGATCCCGCTGAGCCGAAGCTGACCGACCCCATTGTTGAGGATCCCGCTGCTCCATCTTTGCCAGACCCAACGGCGATCTACTATCCCGTCCCACTTCAAATATACGCTCCCGCAGTTCTGGGGTTGATGGCACCGGTTACCAAACCAAGAAATCCCGCTTATGCCACTCAGCCGCCGAAAACTGATCCTGCCCCTCCGCATGATCCTGTCCCTCCTGCACCTGCCCGTCCCGATTCCGCAGCGACGGATCCTGTCCCTCCTCCCGCGCCTGGCCTCTCGGATCCCACATCGACGGATGCTGCCCCTCCTCATGCTCCTGCCCCTCCTCCCGCGCGTGGCCTGTCTGATCCCACATCGACGGATACTGCCCCTCCTCCCGCGCGTGGCTTGTCTGATCCCACAACGACGGATGCTGTCCCTGTCCCTCATGCTCCTGCCCCTCCTACTCCTGGCACTGATGATCCCGCAGCGACGGATGCTGCCCCTCCATCTCATGACCCGTCTCTTGGTAAGGCTGACTGATGACATTTGTTTGTTGTATGATCGTTGGATTGATGGTTTACTGTTTGATGGATAGTTGTACTGTTTATGCTTGGTTCATGGTATTTGCATTTTGGATGAATGGTATATTAATGTGGGACAGCGTTTTATCAGTTTGTATGAATGGTTCGTTGGTATGACGTACGTATGAATGGACATCAGTATTGTTCGTATATGGTTGTTCGTATGAATTGGTAATTTGAATCATTTTCTCTAGTTCGATGTCTAATAGTACATGTTCGACCGAGCATGTTCACATTTTCCCAATAGTTGTACGATGTACACTTGAAGCAATGTATTAGTATCCAATGGGTTGTTCTACGAAAATAAGTGTTGCTCTACATCCGAAGGTTTGCTTGACCCATTCAATGGGCAATGACTCAGTAAGTGAAGCTCTACAACCAGTTTTACATGGGCAATGTACCCCTCAACAAGTGTATTATTAACCAATGGGTAGAAAAGTTAATAAGTGTTGCTCTACAACCATAGAGGAATGAGCCAGCCATTCAATGCTAATGGACAATGCATTGCCTTGATTTGTTCATGCTATTATCCCAATCAACCATCACGGTACTATACGAAAATATATGTGGTATCTAGTAGCAATACTGACGGTATGGCTGTCAAAGGAAACTAATACTTTTATTCATTAAAAGGACTTCTCCATAAAACATTAAACGAGGCTTGAACGTTTAACCATAGAGGAATGAGTCAGCCATTCAATGCTAATGGACAATGCATTGTCTTGATTTGTTCATGCTATTATCCCCATCAACCATAACGGTATTATACGAAAAGATATATGGTATAGATTGGCATTACTGACGGTATGGTCGTGAAAGGAAACTGATATTTTTAATGTAAAGTGGTTTTTGGTTGTGTGATTAAGAAGGTTGTAGACTATTGATATTGAAAAATTGTTTGAATGAGGTATCTAATGTCTGATCCCATAGTATTTCATGTCAGTGATCATACAACTATGTTTGGGCATCCATAGATTAAGCAAAAACCAACTTACTTAAACAAATATGGTACTAAAACACCTGAAACATCCTGTGGCTGAGGGATAACAGTATGTGAACGGTCGGAAGACTGGTATTGGCAATACACAGCCAAAGGTATGTCACGCCACGGGGCAGAGCTATATTTTTTTTCCAGTAACGTATCCCCTGAAATAGCTATGGGTACCATTACATTTCGACATACAACATACGAATTCCAAAGGACATTGCCAAAATATGATCAATAAGAAGATTCAAAACAATTGGGATTCGAATTCCATAAGGACATTGCCAAAATATGCTAGTGTTCCATAATTCATATGGTATCATTCATTGAAACCGTCCGATACGGAACGGTTTCACAAGATGAAACCATGCCAAAAATATACAGTGATGCATTCGCACGGATATGCTCAAAGTTTTATCACGGACAACACAAAAGTTGGACACAAGTGTTTTGGCTGCAAAAATACCCAATCAAGTCACCCCTCCATACCTTTCTTCATATCCATGAATGACATAGTTCACCAATGCGCATACTTGTAAGCCTCCTTACAAGTAACCCTGTTGTGACCACGTTTGCCGCACAAACCACATCTAGTCTTCTTTAGTTCACCCCGAGATGGTATGTGCCGTTTCTTTCTCCGGCCAGGCTGCACCCGTACATCTGGAGGGAGTACGAAGAAATCATCATTCTGCTCCGCCACGTGTTCACCGCCAATCTCAAGCAGAGGGTTATATCACGCCTTCATACGTCGTCCTGTAACACGCGGTCGTGTAATGATTGTCACAGTAGTCGTAAATATTCCCTTGCAGTTTTTCAATCGCTGCGCAGCCGTGCTTACAGGGCAGCCTCAATAATTGCCAATAGCCACACGTGCATGTCATCTTTTCCACATCAACGGCGTATATCCTCGCCCTATGCCGGACCTCAAACAAGGAACCCGCTGCGCGCTGAAGCTCCATTTCTCCGGACGCCGCGTAATTATCATTCAATACCTTTCCTGGAATAGTAGCCAATATTCCTTCCATCCTCGCACCCTCCTCTCTTTTTTCATTCATCATCTTCATGACTTGTTTTCGAATTTGATCGAACATGGAATAAGGACCCATTTCCCTTTCTTTCCCTATCCAATTATTCCAACTCTCCACAAGATTCGTGTTCATCACACCCCATTTCTTTCCCGCGAATACGGAATTTGCCCAATTGTAGGGATCAGAATTTGCAAGGAACGTGGACGATAAGGGCATTGCTTCAAGGATGCTGTTCAAGTGCTTCAGCATTTCTTCGTACGTCGGAGCATATGCTGCGGCCTTCAACACCCCAGTCCAGTGATCATTGTTCTTGTATGGGTACATACGAAGTACCTGTCAAGGTGTACAAATACCACCAGTGTTAAAGGGGGATATACAGGTACTCCCAGGTAACAATACCAATTACACTGTACTGCATTGGAAAAATATTAACCTCTGTTTTAAAGTTCGCGACAAGGTGTCGGAGGCATACACCATGATGACTCCCATTGAAGACGGTCGGAATGGCTTTCATCAAACCCGAGTGACGATCACTGAAAAAAGTGTACTCGCTCCAATTCTGTTCATTCAGTGGGTCAAGGACGGCCCTAAACTTCAGACAAAACCACTCCCAATTCTCATCCGTCTCTTGATCGACAACTAAAAAACAATACCGTATATAGTAAAACACCAATACGTAACTAGCAAAACAACGAAAATGTATATGCACAATACAATACCACCTCGCTCCAGAGCAACAGTCCCGTGAAAGCTACATACCTGCAAATGCGATGGCTAGAAACCCACCATTTGCATATGCACCAACAGCTGCAAGTATTACGCCTTTCCACTTTGACTTTATATGGGTCCCATCGAGCTGAATAAGAGGACGACAGCCACCCTTGAATCCTTCAACACAAGCTGCAATAGCAATGAACACCCTCCTAAACTTATTGGAATCCGGACACACCTCCAAATCAGCCACGCTGCCGGGGTTCGAAGCTTTCAAGCGGTTGCAAAATACTCGCACCTTGTCAAAGGATTCGACATCTGCTCCATGTAGCTCCTTCGAAGCAATCTCCTTGGCACTCCATGCCGTGCGGTGGGTAATGTCGATTTTGAATGCAGCGTGAATAGCATCAATAGCCATGTTCGGCGTGTAATTCGCGTTCTGACGCAATTTGTCCTTTATGAAGGATGCCACCCATGTTGCATTGGCGTTTGGGTGAGTCCTCGATTGTAGATTATTCACCCCGCATCCGTGAGTCAACGTGCATGTGCGTATCGCAAACGAGTCATCGGACTTGTGGAGCACTGCATATATGCGCCACCCACAGCCCTCCATGCTGCAATTTACTTGGACTTTTGTTTTGTTGTTGTGCACGAAATAAAATCCACGCCGAAGTGCAATACAATGGTTTGCCACCACCTTTCGAAAATGATCCTGATTCCTGAACTTCTGACCTTTGCCTTTTATTGCATTGGCCCATATGAGTCTTTGATCTTCCTCGTCGTCGAGGTCACTATCGTCGCATTCATCCTGTGTCTCTGTTTCCTCCCTGAAGTACATGTTCAACGCTCAAACAATAACAATAGTGTTCAAAGCTTATACCTTCTTCGTGAAAACATAACACCGTAATAACCAAAGATTAATACCAATTAAATGTCAAACAAGTAACGAATAAGTAATCAAGCTTTTTAATTGTACGCGAATCCTGATCGTACTGAATCAATATGAAAAATACCAATTCCCAATACATAACATCATAACCATGCGGAATAGTAAAAGTAGAACAGTCTTACGCTCTCATACATCCCCACATGCATAATACGTGTGTTGCTGTAAGATGAATACCAAAGTCGCAATATATCATACCAGTTATATTAAAATAGAATATAACAAGCAGCTACGTTCAAACGCATTTTAACACTACACTCACAGTATTGTGCTTCTTTCGGCTCGGTTCATCATATTCATCTTCCCAATCGCCTGCCCCTTTGCCCGATTCAACCTGCCCATCCTTGACACGTCGCCGTCATTCATGATCTCCATCGTGTATCCCCCATCAGAATCGTTGTAATGGAGTGTGTGCGTGGTTGGACATACCTCTCGCCATTTTTCCGTCACCTTGGCGTACAAATCAGCGAGACCATCGCCGTCCCTAATCCGCACAAGGTGAACTTCGGAGTTGAAGTGACAAAATAGCATAATCTCTTGCCCGCGCGATTGCTCGTCACCTCCGTCCATCTTCCTCGCAGTTTCTCCTACGAAAAACCCTAAAAATATGGAGGGGTTTCGAAAACCCTAAAAATGGAGGTGAAGAACCCTAAAATCTTAAAATGAAAACCCTACAAATCTGGAGCCGAAATCGACGCAGCCTGTAGAATCGTCTTCTCCTCCATCGCCTCTACAAACGGAAATCGCGCAAAGCTTCCCCAACCTTCCCGCCGGTTGTAGCTTCTGCAGGAAGCTTCGACGAGCTCGCCAATGGTGGTGGCTCCGTTTGTTCACTCCGAAAAGAAGAGAAGAATTTCAAAAACGTGCGTTCGATTGTGCCTAGGAAGCATAAATGAGGTTTTTACATCTCTCCACCCGTCACCATCATCAGTCAGGATCAAGTACAAAAGGGGGGGTATTTTGGTATTTTCGCACTCGATTTTGAATATTCATTTTGTTTAATTCCATGGTGTCTGAACATGTATGTATTTAGTATATAGGTTGAAATACATAATGTATTTGTTACACATGTCTTATACATGTAGTATTTGAAGGCTTGGGCCTTTAACAATAATTTGCCCTTAAACTTAAAGTTATTATTCAGAAGAAAAAGTGTTGCTTTTCTACGCTAAAAAAATGATGCATTTGCTTTTATGTATAGGAAAGGTGATAGGGATGGAAATAGAAATATGACATATATGCAACAAGTTGAGTAAATTACATTAATCGAGTAAAAAACAAAAAATGAATTCAATACATGTCTAAAGTAGCATTTAGAGGAGTTAAAAACATGATTCCGTGCCTAATTATTTGAAAAAAGCAATTTTTCAGACCAAAAATTAATAAACTATATACCTCTATTTTAAAAACCTATGCAGTAGGCTGAATATGACAATAGACAAATAAAACAAAAAAAATTTGACATCTACAAATATATAGACTAATGAGCTACCTATATAGGGTTGATTCACCACTCATAAATTCAAATATGTTTTTCTGGACTGGCTGCAGTAAGGAGAAAAGGTGTTGGACTTGGAAATGACTTTACAGAATCAATTTTTTTGCTTTATGTGTTTCGAATTCAAATATGCAGAACATTGATAAAAGAAATTGACACATGTAATAGATTGCAGTTATGTCCTTCTCCTACAAATATTGCAATGAATAACAAAATATTTCCAAAGGTTAGAAAAATCTATAAGAATTTCAAAGAAACCAAGATAAACTCTTACATTTTTAAAGTTCAAATTTTTCGTATTCTAGATTACAATAAAAATTTCAAACATGTATTATAGGTAATGCTTTTACAACATCTTTTTAAAGTCCATATGTAATACAAGAAAAGGAAAAGTGAAACCGAAAGTTTTCTTACAAGCAATGACCCGCATAAGCACACTGCCATCCGTTTTACCACAACAAGTATACTCGATATGGTTCATGTGCTGGAACTCATTCTCCAGTAATCTTCAGCTGTTAGAGAAAATGTTTTATTAATTGTCACATATGGGTAAAAATGTAATTATAATACTTTATTATTTTATTTTTTATTCTAAGTTGTATATCACGAGGTTTTCAACTTTTTCAGAAAATGATGGCACCCGTTAATGATCATCGAAGATGAAAGGCCATTGAAGAAGGAGACGACGACTCTTCCTATTCAAGTAAATCCTCCCATTCAAGTAAAGTATTGGGTATAGATATCAGCAAAGGAATTGTATTTGTTTATCATCACCGGTGTTGAAAGCAATTGGAGAAGGACACGACGACTATTCCCATTCAAGTAACATACTGTGTATAAGTATTAATTGTATATGTGTTTATACACAACATTTTGTCTTTCTCAATGAAACATTGTGTCTTGTATTGGTAACCATGATGTCTTTTGTTTTGTATTGGTAAACATTCTATTATAATTTCGTTAACATTTTTTTTAATTTGGTTTTCTGTTCTGATTTCATTAACCTTCTGTTTCCATTTCATTAACATTCTGTTTTGATTTCATTAATATTCTATTTTCATTTGCTTAACATTCTGATTTCATTAACATTGTATTTTCATTTGCTTAACATTATGTACCAACTAACACAACATTTTGTTCCGAATTACATAACATTCTGCAACTACTACTTAACATTTTGTTTTATCTTATATTAACATTCCAATTTCATTAACATTCTGCTCTGATTTCATTAACATTCTGTTTTCATACAAGAGCAAATCTCTCTAAGAAGCTGTCTGTTGTCTAAGATCTTGAAAAACAAAAGGGGGTCAAATATTTTGGAAAGTTTAAGAATGTCCGTGGTAAAGGCAAAGAGGGCACAACAAAGAAACAATCATACAAGAGCATTTCTTCAAACTATGAGAAAATGAGATCAAAGAAAATCAATCTAGCTGATTTACCTGAAGGATTCATTATCTAAAATGTTATGATTGTGGAGGAGTTGGTCACAAGAAATCAGAATGCTCAACTGCAAAAAAGAGAAGTGGAAAAGCATTACAAGCTACACTCAGTGATGATGATATCAGTGACACAACAAAGTCACAACCAAGTGAAGAAGAGTCGGATGATGTTGAGATTGCTTTCACTATCCACAGTGATTACTCTATTCCATCCTCACCTACTTCAGATGAGAATCAAGATAATGAGGTAGATTTGGAATTTCATGAATTAGCTGAAGCCTTTGAAGAATTGAAGAAAAATCATAAGTGTGCTGTTGGTGAGAAGAAAAGACTTTTGGGAAAGATTGGTGATATCATTAACTCTTGTGATGAGAAGGATGAGGAGATTCAAAGGTTGAAAGAAGAAGTAGTTGTTCTTACAAGTTTAATTATGAGTCTTAAAGAAGAAAAGAAAGCACTCATGCCTACTAACTTGGTGCTATCAATTAAAGTGAGTCGTTATGATGCCATGATTAAGAATAAGGAGAAATTGGATGAGATGATCGACAAAGGAAAGTCTTCATCAGACCTTGCTGGAATTGGTTATGAGTGGGTGAAACTTTAAAACAAGGAATTCTGTGAAAGGTGGAATATTGCAAGCTATACCAACAAAGAATCCTATTGGTGATAGTGGTCATAATATGGATGTGGATGACAGCCCAATCAAGGTACAATGATGTTGTGCTTGTTGTTAATTCCCTGGACACAATGTTGATACATGCAACATATTGCCAAGAGATATTATGCGTGGTAAACCAGTTGTGTGGCCTACGGAGATACTACAGAAGCATATAAAGTTCAGAAGAGAATGGGTTCCAAATAAGGTTCAAGCTAAATGTTTGGTGATTCTTTCACTTCAAAAAAATGTTTCAACTTGCAATGAATGGTATTTCGATAGTGGCTGCTCACGTCACTTGACAGGAAATAAGAAGTTGTTTGGGAATTTTAAGGAAGAAGATTGTGATGAAGTTATTTTTGGTGATGGTGTTAGAAATTGGATTTGCTATGGAACATTCAAGGATGATAATCTATCTTTGCTTTCAAAGGTTTTCTATGTCTCTGGGTTTACAACTAATCTCATCTCGATTAGTCAACTTTGTGATGATAAGTTCTATGTGAATTTTACAAGGATGTATGTGAATTTTTGAATGGAGATATAAAATATGTTATGAAGGGACATATATCTAAGAATAACTGTTATATTCTTAAAGATAGATCTAGCATGCTTTTGTCTACTCATTTGGATGAAATACAGCTTTGGCATAGAAAGTGTGGTCATATGAATTACAAGTCTCTTGTAAGGATCATTAATTATGGCATTGTGCGTGGGATGACAAAACTACCAGTTGGAAAAACTATTGTTTGCGGTGATTGTGCAAGTGGCAAGTAAATTCATTCATCACACAAGCTCACTGATCAGATTCAGACTACAAGGTGTTTGGAACTTTTGCATATGGATCTGATGGGGCCAACCGAGGTGCCAAATCTAAGTGGAAAAAGGTATATCTTTATTTGTATTGATGATTATTTTAGATATACCTGAACAGATTTCCTGAGAACCAAGGATGAAACATTTGCAACTTATGAGAAGCTAGCTTTGAAGCGTATGGCTGAGAAAGATTCCAAGATTGCTCGAATCAAAATTGACCATAGGAAGGAGTTTGAGAACATGTTGTTTGAACAACACTGCCACAACCATGGAATTTCCCATGAATTTTCATCTCCAAAGACTCTACAGCAGAATGGAGTTGTTGAACGCAAGTATAGGACTTTGCAAGAGATGGTTCGATCTATGTTGCATGCTATTATATTGAAGAAGGAATGTTGGGCTGAGGGTGTCCATACAACTTGCTAAATCATCAATTTCTTGAGACCTCACACTAAGAACACCCCTTATGAGATTTGGCAATGGAGAACTCCAAATGTTTCTTAATCTCATGTGTTTGGCACTACCTGCTTTGTGCTGAAGGATCGCAATCCACTTAGGAATTTGATTCAGAGTCGGATGAATGAATATTTCTTGGGTATTTTAACAATTCTAGAACTTATCATATCTAAAACAAGAGGACAAATAAGGCCATTGAATCAATGAATATTGTCTTTGTGATTCTCCAGCTGTGAAGGATGATGATGATGTTATTCCTTCGGTCCAAGCTCAAAGTCATGATGATAATGATGATGTGAGAGTCATTCAGCCATAACCACAACAGCCAACACAACCTGCTCCAGCAAATGAACCTGTTGTGGTATCTGATGATGACACAATTGATTCACAACCACCCGTGCAACCAGATGCTCTAAGGAGAAGAGGACCTAAAGAAGGACCATGAGTGTTCAAGCACCATTCACAAGCAGATATCATTGGTGATCCTCAAGCTCCTAGGCAAACAAGAAGTCAGAAAATCGATTACACTGAACTGGCAAGTGTTACTTTCTATGTTATGAGTTGTTTTGTTTCTCAAGTTAAACCAAAAATTCCATGGAAGCTTTAAAAGATGAGTTGTGGACAGCTACCATGCAAGAAGAATTGTTGCAGTTCAAGAGGAATGATGTGTGGGAGTTGGTGCCACAACCTCCTGACACCAATATCATTGTAGCGAAATGTGTGTTTAGGAACAAGACAGATGAGCAAGGAGTGGTGGTTAAAAACAAGGCCCGTCTGGTTGTTCAAGTCTTTACTCGGATTGAAGGGTTAGATTATGAAGAAACCTTTGCACCTGTTGCAAGGATTGAAGTTGTACGATTATTTCTGGCTATGGCGTGCTCACTTGGGTTCTAGTTATTTCAAATGGACATCAAGACTGCTTTTCTTAATGGCACGATCAAGGAAGAAATCTATGTATTTCAACCAGTGGGATTTGAGAGTCCAGACTTCTCAAATCATGTTTACAGAGTAAGAAAAGGCATTATATGACCCTAAGCAAGCACTACGTGTTTAGTATGAAAGACTGTCCACATATCTTCTACAAAAGGGATATACAAGAGGAACCGTTGATAAGACGTTGTTTGTACAACTGAAACATAACCATCTGCTAGTGGCTCAGATTTATGTTGATGATATTGTATTTGGGTCTACATCAGTAGCTCTAAGGAATGAGTTTGTGCACCCAATGCAAATTGTGTTTGAGATGAGTATGATGGGAGAGCTCACATATTTTCTTTTCCTTCAAGTAAGCAATCTGCTAAAGGGATTTTCTTGAATCAAGAGAAGTATGTTGGGGATACGTTCAAGAAATTCAAAATGGAAGATTGTATGGTTTTCAAAACACCATTAGGACTTGGGGTGATAACGAGTCGAGTCAAGCTCGAGTAGTGGGGTACTCGAGCTTGACTTGATGGCATTTTTTAGCTACTCAAGCTCGAGTCGAGTAGTTGAGCTCAAGCTCGAGCTTGATTCGACTCGAGTTCGAGTTCGAGCTCGAGTATTTTTTTAATCAATCGAGTCGAGTAGTCGAGCTCGATTATTTTTTTCTTAATTTTTTTTCTTCTCGAGCTCGAGCTCGAGTAGCTCATCAAGTTCTTTTTTTTTGCATTTTCCTTTTAATTTTTTTTAAAAAAAGAAAATAAGTCGAGTACTCGATACTCGAATCGAGTTCGAGTATCATATACACGGACTCGAGCTCGAGCTCAATACTCGAGTGCCCTACTCGACTACTCGACTTGACTCGAATTTTTTGGGCACGAGTTTAGTTTTTTCCGAGCTGAGTCCCGAGTTGATTTCGAGTAGCTCTACTCGTTAATCACCCCTAATGTCTAAGAATCAAGCTGGCACACCTTTTGATCAAAAGCTTTATCGAAGTGTGATTGGTAGTCTCTTGTATCTTACTACAAACAGACATGATATTTGTTTCAGTGTTGGACTATCTACTCGATTTCAGTCTGCACCAAAGGAGTCACATTTGATAGTTGTTAAGAGGATTCTAAGATACATCAAGAGTACACAAGGTTTGGGTCTGTGGTATTCATGATGTGCTGACAATGACTTCACTGGCTATACTGACTCAGATTGGGCTGAAAGCTTAGATGACAAAAAAATCACCACTGAAGGGTGCTTTTATATTGGATATAATCTGGTGAGTTTGTATTCTAAGAAGAAAGTGTTGTGGCACTTTCTACAGCTGAGACGGAGTACATAGCACATGCACATTATTGCACTCAACTTATTTGGATGAGGCAAATGTTGTTGGCCTATGGAGTTTTGAAGGATAATTTTACTGTGCATTGTGACAACACCAGTGCAATCAACATCAGCAAGAATCCGGTGAATCATAGTCAGATTTGTGTGGATGATAAAATTTGTGAGATAGTGCATTTTGCGTCGTGTGCACAACTAGCTGACATTCTGACTAAGCCTTTGGACTCAAGCATATTTGAAGAATTGAGGAGAGGCTTGGGCTTGTGCTTTCTGGATTGAAGAGAATCGATGGTGGGCTTGGATTTCTTTGATTTTAATATCAAATGGCCCACTTACCTAAAAAAGGGAGAGATGACCAGATAATGAAAAACAAGGAGTGAAGAAGGAAGGGGGAGTTGTGGACAAGATAGCTTTTGAGATTTCTGGTAGGAAGAGAAACATTGAAGTATTCATGCTTGTTTAAATTCTACGCTATAAATGCATTCCCTACATCGAACAATTCTCAGTTGAGCACAACTATGGGAAAGCTGTTGTATTCCATTGGAATTGCCCTGAGATTGTCAATTTATGGATGGCTGGTGCTAAAGAAAATGGTGGATTTTGCTTGTTCTAAGATTGACAAGAACACTCTTTTGCTGTTTCCTGGTCTAATTTCTTTATTTTGTGAGAAACAGGGCATTGCATCATTGCAGGGGGAGAATTCTATTGAGATCAAAAAGCATAAACCTGCTTTCAACTTATCTACTTTCCATAATAATTTTAAACTAGGTACCCCAAGGCTGGTGCAGAATTGGTGAATCACATGAAGGATGGGATGAATGCAATTAACCGGATGCTAAATGCCATGAGCCAGGAAATTCTTGGGATCAAAAGGTGGCTTCATCATCTAACCTTGCTGTTTCCCCGAGCCTTTGATGAGCCCGATCCACAAGTTGACTCGGAGGAGACTGGATCTGAATGATCTTTCAAAAAGGGGGAGTATCATGGGATGTTGATTGTGCTGACTGCTTGGACACAATTACTTTGAACTGTTTAAATTTTGAACTGTTGGATATTTGGTTCTACTGATTTTCTGCTTGGTTGCTTGGTTGTTGGTTGGATTTGGTGACTGTTGGACTAACTTGTTTTGCATAATGTTTTTTCTATTTTGACTTTGTGATGGATGGTTTGTGACTTAAAGTTGTATGCTAGCTTGGGGTAATGGATTTACATGGTTTTGCTTTGTTTTTGCTTGCATGATTCTTATTCCCTGTATTGTGATTTCCTTGCTATAATTGTTGGTTTCTCATCCCATATATTGTTTTGAATGATCATCCCACAAAGGGGGAGATTGTTGGGTTTTTTGCGCTTAAAACTGTTGTGCAGATGATCGTTGTGTAAGGGATGTGAACAGAATGGTGCCTGTGCCCAGACCCCAGCTGCAAATAAGACAAAAGCTGTTAGGGTGACAGCTGTCTAGGACTATAGATTTTCCAAGCCCTGCGTATTTTTAGGGTAATATTCTCATTCTTTGGAGGCTGGAATAACAGAGCATTGAGTAAAAAAACATTTTGAGAGATTTGAGGGCTGCGGGTGAAGGAAGAACAAGATGTTCTTCATGAATATCTCTATCAAGATGTTTTGCTCACTAAGAGGCAACCTTTTCTTGTTCTTGGTAGAAATTGTAGTCATGTTTTAGCTAGCATTTCTTTACTTTGCAAGTGTTATCTTTTAAAAATGATTAGAGCTATTGTAGATGGGTTTGCGAATGCTTGAGCTTATTAGGGGAGTAGCTATCACAAGGGTAGTAGCTTGCTTAAACTAACATTAGGATTGGAGTGTTTTACAGCAGATTTTGTGACTGGTTTGAGGCACATTACTCTGTTCCTATCAAGAGTTGGTCTAGGAGAAGGGAGTCCTTTTTGTAACGGTTGAGGGGTTGTTATTGTAGATAGATGGTGATTTTGTGAGCCTTATTTGATAGTGAAAATATGCCTAGATTGGGATCCCCAGATGTAGGATCGGATGATCCGAACTGGGTAAACAAATACTTGTGGTGTTTCTTTATTATGCCATTTACTTTCTGCCTTGTTATTAGAATTTGGTTGTGTACGAGTTGTGGGCACAACGCGTATTTACAGGTGTTCATCACACGGGACCTATCATCTTTAATAAAGTTGAATAATTTTATTTGTTAAATTCAATTTTTTTATTTACATAATTCCACCCATTGGGCGGAATAATACTAGTAATAATAATAATAATAATAATAATAATAATAATAATAATAATACCTCCGTTCTTTTTTAAGGGAAAATTATTTAAAAACCCCCAACACCACCACCTTATTCCTCCAAAATACCCACATAAATTTTTATTCCTTTCAACCCCCTGGAGAGAGAAAATTTTCAAAAAATACCAATTTTACCCTTAAATCACCAAATTAAGGAAAATAATGTCCAAAAATGATTTAAATGAGTTTAACATTCTCTAAAAAGTGCCCAAAAACACACCCCCTCTAAAAATTTGGTATCAGAGCATAAGTTGCGATTTTAGGTCTTATGGCTAATGACGGATTAAAAGATAATCAAAACACGATTAAATTAAATGAAAATATTAATTATGAAAAATTCTTAATAATTGACATAGAAAAGAAAAAATTATTCAAAAACCAAACTAAAGATTGTAAGATCTGTAAACAAAATAAAATAAAAATTAAAAGAGTAAAACTCAAGAAAAATAAAACCTTTGAAAATTATTGCAAACTAATCATAAGATTAGAAGCCTTAAGACAACACTTAAAAACTCATGAATAAAATGTTAACAAATAAAAACATGGATATACAAAGAAGTCTTCAATCAATTGAAGCAAAACTGGATAAGTTAGAATTATTAGAAAAACAAACTAATACAAATCTTAAAGTTATATTAGAAAACCAAACGTACTTATCAACCCAATATGATAAATCATCTAGTGGAATGAAAAATTTATCTAAAACAATAACAACACTCCAATATGAAAGTTCTAAACTAGTTAATGATATCCCAAATCCAAGGAAAATCATTAACCATAGTGAAGAATTAAAACAACTACAAGATAAGGTTGAAAAACTTGATAAAGAAATAAAGGAAATTAAAAACATTGTTGAAAACAATATTGAGAATGTAAATGAAATGTGTAACAAAATCATAAAAATCATTAAAGGATAATGGAAACAACCTTGAAAGAAGTTAAAGAAACAATAGAAAACTTTAAACAAGAAATTAATAATAAATTTAAAGAATTAAACAAAGAATTAATAGAAGTAAAACTAAATGTTAATAATCTTCATAAGAAGATTGGCGAAATAACAGATCATAATAAAACAAATAATATAAATATTAGCCTAATTGATAAGAAAATAAAAGAGCTTGTAACAACTGAAATATTAAAGAAAAAAATTGATGATGTACATGTCCAAATGGAAAACATGAAAAAATATCAAGACCCTACTTTAAGAATAGCCATTGAAAGCATAGATGAAAAACTTGAAAGAATACAAGCTGTTAGAATGCCTGAAGATAATACAATAAAACAACTAGCTGAACAAATTGCAAAATTACCTGCAGAAGCTAGAAGGAAAACTAAACCACAAGAAAAATTAAATTTTTGGGTTGTAAAACCAGACGAAAAATATTTACAAAAATGAGTAGGAGATCCTTTTCTCTTACAAATGAATCTAAAATCAGTCTAATAGAAAGAAGCAATTCTCAAAGAATTGAAAGCTCAAACTTTGAAAAAACCTTAATAGATAGAATGTTTAGAGAAAAAACCAAACTGGAAGAAGGGCCAACAATAATTGAAGAAATAATCGACCCTGATATTGAGTTTGAAAACTTTAAGAAAAGAACATTGATCCAATTGGAACTGTAACACCCCGGATTTGATCACCCAGGCCAGGGCATTACCGCCACACCTTCCCAAGCAAGACGCGAACCATTTCGAGTTCACTTGAGAAGATGCTAAGGCTAAGTTGTACCAATACTTAAAAATAATTTAAAAACCATTCAATAAGTGCCCGAAGGTTTAAATCAGAGATAAGTCTAACATACATAATTTAAAGCAGTGCGGAAGCTAAGGGCCAAACACGGCCAAACATGAGTTTGGAATTCGTAAAATAATTTAAAAACAAGTGCGACAAGTCTTCGGAAATTCCCATCCCAAATGTAAATGCCATGCGCTAATCTTCAACATCTGAAAAAAAAATGAGACAACGTATCTATCAGTACAACGGTACTGAGTAAGTTAATGTATAGCATAACAAATTTTAAAGTTTTTAGAAGAGGGATTTAAATATAGAATTTGTAATTTAAAAAGGAAGGTCGAGTAAAAATAATTCCGGAAGATTCTTACACTTTACCATACGAATAATATATCATTATTCATTTTTGATCAAGAACAACCATTCTTGGGGAATCAAACCCGCAAGAGCTCAAACACATTCTTTTACCATTGTTTCCATATCATCGAGGACCTCATTGTATCCAGAACTTAAATACCTTCGTTTACCATTGTTCATTATGATCGAGGACACCTCGTCCTTGGGGAATCGAACCCGCAAGAACCCAATATACATCCTAGGGAATCGAACCCATAGGAGTCAACAATATCCTGGGGAATCGAACCCGCAGGAAAAACATACACCTTGGGGAATCGAACCCGCAAGGCAAGTGAAAGCAGCGGACCCTATACAGACACACTCCGGAGCCCTAGATAACCCATACGGATACATCTAGGAGTATAGACTCATACAATCACGCAACATAATTTCCTTGGCGCCGTTTTGGCCACCAAAAAGAGGGGGCGGCCCAACGAACTCACGCCAAGTGCACTTACCCTCCAAAATTGGGCATCTAACTCGATCAAACTCAAAAGGTTTCAAAATTCACATTTTTAATCATTACAAATCATATTTGCATTTCCAGAATTCATAATATTCCCAAAAGAGTAGCAATTGACTCATAAATCATCCAAACGTACGAAACCAAGTTTACCGGTAAAGAACACACCGTAGCGGTTTTCAAATTCGTACTAGGAAATGTAGTAAAACTTTGTAGAAAATTCTAAATATTTTACAGGTGCTAGGAGACATCAAAATAAACGTTTTTCTCAGAAATAGGCCTTAGCAAATTCGGACTCTAAGTTGCCCAAAAAAAATCATTTCAGAAACTCATTTTCAAAGGGTGCAGAGATCACTGTTCATTCGACCACAGTTTATTTAAAAATCCATAACAATTCGAAGAGTGATCCAAAAATTCTGAAATTTCACAGGGATAAACTAGACACATAGATAAACAATTCATGAAGAAACTAACCATAAAAAACGATCGTAGCTAGGAGTAATATGGACTACGAAACTGTACATGCTATGAAACGAAATCTGTCATCATGTACTTCAGAAAATACCAGATGTTTTTTCGACGCCCAAATCAAGTCCAAAAATTATGGAAATATGCAGAGATCATCTTTAGAGTGTTAGGAATATTTTTCATTTAGGAAAGTTTTGCTAAAAACGAACGGATCTTGATGAAAAATGCTGAACAAGTAAAACTGGTCGGATAGAAACCCTAAATGGCAGTTTTGGCATAGGATAGAAGTCGAACTATAACTCAATGAATACTCAACCAAAAGCTCTAAAATTCGAAATGCACAACACCAACTTACTTCTCAATAGGTTATTGTCGAAGATCCTTCAATTCCAAGTCTCAAGAGTGGCCTCCAACCCGCAAAACAGCCTGCTACCCTTCCGAAAGTCTAGATTTGGACAAGTTATGAAAAATCATTACTTTCAACCCTTAAATCTCGAATTGAAAGTGAATCCAGGAGTGGAAAAGAACCTTACCTAATGGATAATAGGAATTGATGAAGGTAGACTCGTCCTCCTTGCCAAGAATATGAAGAACACTCCAAAGTTTCTCACCAACTCTCTCATTGAATCTGATTTTCGGATGGGTGGATGGGGGTGGCTTTTGGGGTTGTTAGGGAGAAGATTCTAGAGTGTTTGGGGTTCCAATGAGGGCCTTGATGATCATAGGAAATGTGGAGATTAATAAATCTGGTCAAATTCGAATTTAGAGCCACCAACCCCCTTCATTAATCCCTTCCTTCCACCATGGTTCAATGAATCCTTCAAGTGTTCATGTATCTATCTTTATCCAACTTTGTGGGGATTTAATACACTCAAAACTCTTCCAAATGCATCCCAAAACATCCCTTTATGTCTGAGGATCGGATTTGGATTGATTGGAGTCGTCACATCTCGAAAATGGAGCCGAAAACGCGTGCAACGCATGAAGACACCATCCTGCCGCCGCCGCCGCGCTGGTGGCGCGCCGGCGCGTCGCCGCCGCGCGGCCACCTGGTCGCGTTTTTTTCTTCTTCTTTTTCTTTATGATTTTAAATTCTAAAAATCATAATATGGAATTATCCGAGATCGTTGGATAATCCGATAACTCTCTTCGAGTTGCTATCGTCCGAAAATATTTAATTCCGCTCTCTCGGAATTATTTCGGTTGCGATAGTTAAATCCAATTTTCTTTTTTGGATTTAATAATCGATGTTGATTTCTCGGGTATTACAGTCTACCCCCCTTAGAAATCAACTTCGTCCTCGAAGTTGGGTCGCACTCGGAAAGCAACACCAACATAAACTAGTAGTTTACACGCATAGAATTATTGAGGCTCGAAAATTAAATTCTTACCTCAACGCGTGACATCTCTGCGGGGTATCACATCCTCTCCCCCTTAGGACCGCAGTTATGTCCCCATAACTGCCTATGAATTTTCTTGTTGGTTGCGATTCTGTTGTGATCTCTGTCCTTGATTATTGGGATGATTTGGCCCAGTCGGCCGATTCTCGTGTGGATGGTTCACCAGATCCAACCTCTTCTCGGTCATCTCCTCGCAAACATTGCATTGTCTAATCATGTGATCTTCCCTACCATATCTATAACAAGTTCCACGCTTAGGGCACTTGCGTACCAGATGAGCTTTGTGGCACTGCGGACATCGTGGTATGGATGCACCACGGGTGTCATTTCTTCTGTTGTTCAAACCTCTGTCCACATTCTCCTTAGGTCCATCGAACCTAGTTTGACCATTGTCCTTCCTCAACTTGTTATTATTGTTGCTTCGATTCTTTTTCTCAAATCCTTGCGAGCCCTTGGTCGACTCACCATTGTCCTTACACTTTAATCGCTGGACACGAGCGATTGCTACAGCTCGGTCATACACGGCTTGTAGAGTAGTGCATTGTACTCCCACCAGTATCTCCCTGATACTGAGGTTCAACCCCATTTCAAATTTCTGAGCCTTATCAGAATCAGTGGGCACAAGTCTCGGAGCAAAGCGAACTAGTTCCTTGAACTGTGCGTAGTACTCCTGCACCGTTTTTCCTCCTTGTCTTAAGTTAATAAATTCTTCATACTTTGCAGCCTTAGTGCTCAGTGGATAAAACCTCTCTCTCAACGCTTCCTCAAATTCTTCCCACGTATAAACCTTCTCAATCTCGGTCAAATCTCCTTGGAGGTTTTGCCACCATTCGTCCGCCTCGCCATCCAGATAATAGGTCGCCACTCGAACCTTCTCGTTCTCGGGGCACTTGACGGCAGTAAGAAGCTTGTCAAAAGTTCGGATCCAATTCTCCAACTTGGTAGGGTCCTCTTGGCCGTCATAATGAGGTGGTTTGTAAGGGTTCACCAATGCTAGGTAGTTGCCTCGGGCTACCGGCGGTGGTACACCCGCTTGTGCACGTTGCACCTCGGCATTTCCTAGTGCTACGAGAACTTCCTCAATATTCCTTAGACGCTCATCCATATTATTGGGAACAGGAGGCACTCGCCCTCCTACGTTTTGAGGAATGTCATTGTCGTTAGGTGCGTTAGCACCACAGTTGTTTGGGACTACCCTCCTTGGCCTTCCCCTAGGTGCCATTTTCTGTTATCCAAGCACGCGAAGATGAGTTTCTAATCTAAGGCACGTTAGCAGTCAGGAAGATCTAATGATAGGAAGGATAAGAGGAGAGAATAGATATGTGCAAACTAAGCACCCTTGATCAAGTTCTAAGGCTAAAGCAAGATTAGATTCAAGTTAGTGGCTCTAAGGCAAGGTCAATTGACATACCAACTAAGAACATTATCAAATACACGTGACTTGCATATATATACCTTGGAGCATATTAAAAAATGATGGATGTATGCAAATGCATCCCCCCCCAAAAAAATACTTATGTATTTTTCAAGACTTGTCGGAATAATTGTTATATAATTCCCATGGGTTTTAAAATAAAATTCCTTTCCATGGAAATAATATTTGAAATGCTTAAAAGTAATATTGAATATTTTGGGCCTCTATAGTGGGCCGAAAAATAATAGCTTTAAAAAAAAATTTCCGGGCTCTGATACCACTTTGGTATCAGATAATATCTTTAAAATAATAGCTTTAAAATAAACCTGGCTCTGATACCACTTTGTAACACCCCGGATTTGATCACCCAGGCCAGGGCATTACCGCCACACCTTCCCAAGCAAGACGTGAACCATTTCGAGCTCACTTGAGAAGATGCTAAGGCTAAGTTGTACCAATACTTAAAAATAATTTAAAAACCATTCAATAAGTGCCCGAAGGTTTAAATCAGAGATAAGTCTAACATACATAATTTAAAGCAGTGCGGAAGCTAAGGGCCAAACACGGCCAAACATGAGTTTGGAATTCGTAAAATAATTTAAAAACAAGTGCGACAAGTCTTCGGAAATTCCCATCCAAAATGTAAATGCCATGCGCTAATCTTCAACATCTGAAAAAAAAAAATGAGACAACGTATCTATCAGTACAACGGTACTGAGTAAGTTAATGTATAGCATAACAAATTTTAAAGTTTTTAGAAGAGGGATTTAAAGATAGAATTTGTAATTTAAAAAGGAAGGTCGAGTAAAAATAATTCCGGAAGATTCTTACACTTTACCATACGAATAATATATCATTATTCATTTTTGATCAAGAACAACCATTCTTGGGGAATCAAACCCGCAAGAGCTCAAACACATTCTTTTACCATTGTTTCCATATCATCGAGGACCTCATTGTATCCAGAACTTAAATACCTTCGTTTACCATTGTTCATTATGATCGAGGACACCTCGTCCTTGGGGAATCGAACCCGCAAGAACCCAATATACATCCTAGGGAATCGAACCCATAGGAGTCAACAATATCCTGGGGAATCGAACCCGCAGGAAAAACATACACCTTGGGGAATCGAACCCGCAAGGCAAGTGAAAGCAGCGGACCCTATACAGACACACTCCGGAGCCCTAGATAACCCATACGGATACATCTAGGAGTATAGACTCATACAATCACGCAACATAATTTCCTTGGCGCCGTTTTGGCCACCAAAAAGAGGGGGCGGCCCAACGAGCTCACACCAGGTGCACTTACCCTCCAAAATTGGGCATCTAACTCGATCAAACTCACAAAGTTTCAAAATTCACATTTTTAATCATTACAAAACATATTTGCATTTCCAGAATTCATAATATTCCCAAAAGAGTAGCAATTGACTCATAAATCATCCAAACGTACGAAACCAAGTTTACCGGTAAAGAACACACCGTAGCGGTTTTCAAATTCGTACTAGGAAATGTAGTAAAACTTTGTAGAAAATTCTGAAAATTTTACAGGTGCTAGGAGACATCAAAATAAACATTTTTCTCAGAAATAGGCCTTAGCAAATTCGGACTCTAAGTTGCCCAAAAAAAATCATTTCAGAAACTCATTTTCAAAGGGTGCAGAGATCACTGTTCATTCGACCACAGTTTATTTAAAAATCCATAACAATTCGAAGAGTGATCCAAAATTCTGACATTTCACAGGGATAAACTAGACACATAGATAAACAATTTTCATGAAGAAACTAACCATCAAAAACGATCGTAGCTAGGAGTAATACGGACTACAAAACTGTACATGCTATGAAACGAAATCTGTCATCATGTACTTCAGAAAATACCAGATGTTTTTTCGACGCCCAAATCAAGTCCAAAAATTATGAAAATTTACAGAGATCATCTTTAGAGTGTTAGGAATATTTTTCATTTAGGAAAGTTTTGCTAAAAACGAACGGATCTTGATGAAAAACGCTGAACAAATAAAACTGTTCGGATAGAAACCCTAAATGGCAGTTTTGGCATAGGATAGAAGTCGAACTATAACTCAATGAATACTCAACCAAAAGCTCTAAAATTCGAAATGCACAACACCAACTTACTTCTCAATAGGTTATTGTCGAAGATCCTTCAATTCCAAGTCTCAAGAGTGGCCTCCAACCCGCAAAACAGCCTGCTACCCTTCCGAAAGTCTAGATTTGGACAAGTTATGAAAAATCCTTACTTTCAACCCTTAAATCTCGAATTGAAAGTGAATCCAGGAGTGGAAAAGAACCTTACCTAATGGATAATAGGATTGGATGAAGGTAGACTCGTCCTCCTTGCCAAGAATATGAAGAACACTCCAAAGTTTCTCACCAACTCTCTCATTGAATCTGATTTTCGGATGGGTGGATAGGGGTGGCTTTTGGGGTTGTTAGGGAGAAGATTCTAGAGTGTTTGGGGTTCCAATGAGGGCCTTGATGATCATAGGAAATGTGGAGATTAATAAATCTGGTCAAATTCGAATTTAGAGCCACCAACCCCCTTCATTAATCCCTTCCTTCCACCATGGTTCAATGAATCCTTCAAGTGTTCATGTATCTATCCTTATCCAACTTTGTGGGGATTTAATACACTCAAAACTCCTCCAAATGCATCCCAAAACATCCCTTAATGTCTGAGGATCGGATTTGGATTGATTGGAGTCGTCACATCTCGAAAATGGAGCCGAAAACGCGTGCAACGCATGAAGACACCATCCTGCCGCCACCGCCGCGCTGGTGGCGCGCCGGCGCGTCGCCGCCGCGCGGCCACCTGGTCGCGTTTTTTTCTTCTTTTTTTTATGATTTTAAATTCTAAAAATCATAATATGGAATTATCCGAGATCGTTGGATAATCCGATAACTCTCTTCAAGTTGCTATCGTCCGAAAATATTTAATTCCGCTCTCTCGGAATTATTTCGGTTGCGATAGTTAAATCCAATTTTTTTTTTTTGGATTTAATAATCGATGTTGATTTCTCGGGTATTACAGTCTACCCCCTTTAGAAATCAACTTCGTCCTCGAAGTTGGGTCGCACTCGGAAAGCAACACCAACATAAACTAGTAGTTTACACGCATAGAATTATTGAGGCTCGAAAATTAAATTCTTACCTCAACGCGTGACATCTCTGCGGGGTATCACATCCTCTCCCCCTTAGGACCGCAGTTATGTCCCCATAACTGCCTATGAATTTTCTTGCTGGTTGCGATTCTGTTGTGATCTCTGTCCTTGATTATTGGGATGATTTGGCCCAGTCGGCCGATTCTCGTGTGGAGGGTTCACCAGATCCAACCTCTTCTCGATCATCTCCTCGCAAACATTGCATTCTCTAATCATGTGGTCTTCCCCACCACATCTATAACAAGTTCCACGCTTAGGGCACTTGCGTACCAGATGAGCTTTGTGGCACTGCGGACATCGTGGTATGGATGTACCACGGGTGTCATTTCTTCTGTTGTTCAAACCTCTGTCCACATTCTCCTTAGGTCCATCGAACCTAGTTTGACCATTGTCCTTCCTCAACTTGTTATTATTGTTGCTTCGATTCTTTTTCTCAAATCCTTGCGAGCCCTTGGTCGACTCACCATTGTCCTTACACTTTAATCGCTGGACACGAGCGATTGCTACAGCTCGGTCATACACGGCTTGTAGAGTAGTGCATTGTCCTCCCACCAGTATCTCCCTGATACTGAGGTTCAACCCCATTTCAAATTTCTGAGCCTTGTCAGAATCAGTGGGCACAAGTCTCGGTGCAAAGCGAACTAGTTCCTTGAACTTTGCGTAGTACTCCTGCACCGTTTTTCCTCCTTGTCTTAAGTTAATAAATTCTTCATACTTTGCAGCCTTAGTGCTCAGTGGATAAAACCTCTCTCTCAACGCTTCCTCAAATTCTTCCCACGTATAAACCTTGTCAACCTCGGTCAAATCTCCTTGGAGGTTTTGCCACCATTCGTCCGCCTCGCCATCCAGATAATAGGTCGCCACTCGAACCTTCTCGTTCTCGGGGCACTTGACGGCAGTAAGAAGCTTGTCAAAAGTTCGGATCCAATTCTCCAACTTGGTAGGGTCCTCTTGGCCGTCATAATGAGGTGGTTTGTAAGGGTTCACCAATACTAGGTAGTTGCCTCGGGCTACCGGTGGTGGTACACCCGCTTGTGCACGTTGCACCTCGGCATTTCCTAGTGCTACGAGAACTTCCTCAATATTCCTTAGACGCTCATCCATATTATTGGGAACAGGAGGCACTCGCCCTCCTACGTTTTGAGGAATGTCATTGTCGTTAGGTGCGTTAGCACCACAGTTGTTTGGGACTACCCTCCTTGGCCTTCCCCTAGGTGCCATTTTCTGTTATCCAAGCACGCGAAGATGAGTTTCTAATCTAAGGCACGTTAGCAGTCAGGAAGATCTAATGATAGGAAGGATAAGAGGAGAGAATAGATATGTACAAACTAAGCACCCTTGATCAAGTTCTAAGGCTAAAGCAAGATTAGATTCAAGTTAGTGGCTCTAAGGCAAGGTCAATCGACATACCAACTAAGAACATTATCAAATACACGTGACTTGCATATATATACCTTGGAGCATTTTAAAAAAATGATGGATGTATGCAAATGCATCCCCCCCCCCCCCAAAAAAAAATACTTATGTATTTTTCAAGACTTGTCGGAATAATTGTTATATAATTCCCATAGGTTTTAAAATAAAATTCATTTCCATGGAAATAATATTTGAAATGCTTAAAAGTAATATTGAATATTTTGGGCCTCTATATTGGGCCGAAAAATAATAGCTTTAAAAAAAAATTTCCGGGCTCTGATACCACTTTGGTATCAGATAATATCTTTAAAATAATAGCTTTAAAATAAACCTGGCTCTGATACCACTTTGTAACACCCCGGATTTGATCACCCAGGCCAGGGCATTACCGCCACACCTTCCCAAGCAAGACGTGAACCATTTCGAGCTCACTTGAGAAGATGCTAAGGCTAAGTTGTACCAATACTTAAAAATAATTTAAAAACCATTCAATAAGTGCCCGAAGGTTTAAATCAGAGATAAGTCTAACATACATAATTTAAAGCAGTGCGGAAGCTAAGGGCCAAACACGGCCAAACATGAGTTTGGAATTCGTAAAATAATTTAAAAACAAGTGCGACAAGTCTTCGGAAATTCCCATCCCAAATGTAAATGCCATGCGCTAATCTTCAACATCTGAAAAAAAAAATGAGACAACGTATCTATCAGTACAACGGTACTGAGTAAGTTAATGTATAGCATAACAAATTTTAAAGTTTTTAGAAGAGGGATTTAAAGATAGAATTTGTAATTTAAAAAGGAAGGTCGAGTAAAAATAATTCCGGAAGATTCTTACACTTTACCATACGAATAATATATCATTATTCATTTTTGATCGAGAACAACCATTCTTGGGGAATCAAACCCGCAAGAGCTCAAACACATTCTTTTACTATTGTTTCCATATCATCGAGGACCTCATTGTTTCCAGAACTTAAATACCTTCGTTTACCATTGTTCATTATGATCGAGGACACCTCGTCCTTGGGGAATCGAACCTGCAAGAACCCAATATACATCCTAGGGAATCGAACCCATAGGAGTCAACAATATCCTGGGGAATCGAACCCGCAGGAAAAACATACACCTTGGGGAATCGAACCCGCAAGGCAAGTGAAAGCAGCGGACCCTATACAGACACACTCCGGAGCCCTAGATAACCCATACGGATACATCTAGGAGTATAGACTCATACAATCACGCAACATAATTTCCTTGGCGCCGTTTTGGCCACCAAAAAGAGGGGGCGGCCCAACGAGCTCACGCCAAGTGCACTTACCCTCCAAAATTGGGCATCTAACTCGATCAAACTCACAAAGTTTCAAAATTCACATTTTTAATTACAAAACATATTTGCATTTCCAGAATTCATAATATTCCCAAAAGAGTAGCAATTGACTCATAAATCATCCAAACGTACGAAACCAAGTTTACCGGTAAAGAACACACCGTAGCGGTTTTCAAATTCGTTTTTCTCAGAAATAGGCCTTAGCAAATTCGGACTCTAAGTTGCCCAAAAAAAATCATTTCAGAAACTCATTTTCAAAGGGTGCAGAGATCACTGTTCATTCGACCACAGTTTATTTAAAAATCCATAACAATTCGAAGAGTGATCCAAAAATTCTGAAATTTCACAGAGATAAACTAGACATATAGATAAACAATTTTTATGAAGAAACTAACCATCAAAAACGATCGTAGCTAGGAGTAATACGGACTACGAAACTGTACATGCTATGAAATGAAATCTGTCATCATGTACTTCAGAAAATACCAGATGTTTTTTCGACGCCCAAATCAAGTCCATAAATTATGAAAATTTACAGAGATCATCTTTAGAGTGTTAGGAACATTTTTCATTTAGGAAAGTTTTGCTAAAAACGAACGGATCTTGATGAAAAACGCTGAACAAGTAAAAATGTTCGGATAGAAACCCTAAATGGCAGTTTTGGCATAGGATAGAAGTCGAACTATAACTCAATGAATACTCAACCAAAAGCTCTAAAATTCGAAATGCACAACACCAACTTACTTCTCAATAGGTTATTGTCGAAGATCCTTCAATTCCAAGTCTCAAGAGTGGCCTCCAACCCGCAAAACAGCCTGCTACCCTTCCGAAAGTCTAGATTTGGACAAGTTATGAAAAATCCTTACTTTCAACCCTTAAATCTCGAATTGAAAGTGAATCCAGGAGTGGAAAAGAACCTTACCTAATGGATAATAGGATTGGATGAAGGTAGACTCGTCCTCCTTGCCAAGAATATGAAGAACACTCCAAAGTTTCTCACCAACTCTCTCATTGAATCTGATTTTCGGATGGGTGGATGGGGGTGGCTTTTGGGGTTGTTAGGGAGAAGATTCTAGAGTGTTTGGGGTTCCAATGAGGGCCTTGATGATCATAGGAAATGTGGAGATTAATAAATCTGGTCAAATTCGAATTTAGAGCCACCAACCCCCTTCATTAATCCCTTCCTTCCACCATGGTTCAATGAATCCTTCAAGTGTTCATGTATCTATCCTTATCCAACTTTGTGGGGATTTAATACACTCAAAACTCTTCCAAATGCATCCCAAAACATCCCTTAATGTCTGAGGATCGGATTTGGATTGATTGGAGTCGTCACATCTCGAAAATGGAGCCGAAAACGCGTGCAACGCATGAAGACACCATCCTGCCGCCGCCGCCGCGCTGGTGGCGCGCCGGCGCGTCGCCGCCGCGCGGCCACCTGGTCGCGTTTTTTTCTTCTTCTTTTTTTTATGATTTTAAATTCTAAAAATCATAATATGGAATTATCCGAGATCGTTGGATAATCCGATAACTCTCTTCGAGTTGCTATCGTCCGAAAATATTTAATTCCGCTCTCTCGGAATTATTTCGGTTGCGATAGTTAAATCCAATTTTTTTTTTGGATTTAATAATCGATGTTGATTTCTCGGGTATTACAGTCTACCCCCCTTAGAAATCAACTTCGTCCTCGAAGTTGGGTTGCACTCGGAAAGCAACACCAACATAAACTAGTAGTTTACACGCATAGAATTATTGAGGCTCGAAAATTAAATTCTTACCTCAACGCGTGACATCTCTGCGGGGTATCACAGGAACCAAGATTATTGTATGACCAAAGATTCCTTAATTGGAACACAGGTTATTATAAATACCATTATACTGAACCAATAAGCTGTCTAAAAGATGACAAAAAATTAATAAAATTAATAAGCAATAATGAAGCAATTAGGCTTCAAAGACAAGGACAAAAATACATGCATATGGGATTAATCTCCATAGGAGTAAAAGGTTAACTAGAAAAAACTTAGGGACTAAAGTCTTAATGACTGTTCTAGATACAAGGTGGACTAATCCAACCCAAGCCATCATAGGATTAATGGAAATTGATATGAACCCTAATGTGGGAGTATGTTATTTGGCACCAGACTATATGATACAAATAACAGATTTTATGAAGCATATCCAAATAGGAATTCAAACCGTATGATATGAAGAAATGGAAACTGGTCATAACCTAATGATATGTGTAGGCTTCTTAGGAAGAATCACAAACAATGGTCAAACCAGGCATAAAACAAAAATTGAAACTGTGGTAAGTATCATAGGAAGTGAAGGAGTAAAAATGATAGGACCAACTGAAATATCATCAGAAGAAAATGCTGGGAAAAACTGGGATCTATCAAATTCTTTGAAAAACCAAATGTTAAAAACTTAATCCCAAAAAATGTAAATTACTTCATTAACTCCAGAGGAGAAACGTCAGTAAGATTTAATGATTATGAAACTGCAAAACGACCAATAGATTTTACAGAAGAAGAAGGTCAGGAAAATGAATAAACAAATGAAAAGGTTTATTGTAGAAAAACCAGTGACAAATAACTATGTAAAATATGAAGGAAAACATATCTTCCACCCTAGTGAGGATGAAGTGGAAAGAATTGCTAAAGACATACAACATATTTGTTTAAAAACAAGAAAATTTGAAAACTTTAAGAAAGGAAAAATTCTAAATAAAAGAGAATACCATGACAGGTATGAAAGAGTTTTCTCACAACATGTGTATTCTGCCTTGACCAAAAAATTTAAAAATAAAGGAATATTACCTTACAATTGTCAAGATTGTAAAATTGATCTCGATAGAAGACACTCTAATAAACTAACACATATAATCCATTTAGTAGAATGTCCAAAACATAGTGGATATTTTGAGAATTGGATAGAAAATTATGAAGAAATGATAAGAGAAATATCAAAACTAAATGAACAAAAACAAGAATTAAAGGATAAAATGAAAAGAAAAAATAAAGAATGGAAGAATAATTTAGAAGACATTATTGAGAAAGAAGTACAGAAAAGATTACAAAAAATACAAATAAAAGAAGAACAACAAGCAGACATCGAAGCTCACTTGTTCTTAAAAGAAAACTCACCAGAGGAAGGACAAAGTTCTGAAAACACATTAATGGAACAATATATGGGAGACCATATGTCCTTACATTCTGAAAAAACAAATAAAACATCTAAAGAATTCATGAACCAAGATATTGTAATGAAAAATACAGGAGACAGTATAACAAGAGTCCCTGGAACTCCATTTGCCTCATATCAAAGAGGAACTGAGTGGAGACCTGGAACCAATTATACTGGAAATAATTCTAGACACTCAATAACACATGTTCATCCAGAATATCCTTATGGAAAAATACAACCTGGAATGGTAACAAAACCTAGAGGAATTAGGCAACCTTTAGAAAGAGGATATTATCATAATCCAGCAATATTAGAAGTGACAAATGTAAGCCCTCAAGAATGCTCAGTAATTGCAAAATGGAAAAACATAGTTGTGGCTGATTACATCAAAAACAAAAATGATTATAATGATACAGCTGAATCAATGTATGGATATCTTGAAACCTATTTAGGAGAACAGTCAATGTGGGAAGTATTTAAAAGAGACTATCCAATGGATTATCAAGACTTAATAGAAAGAGGACCAAATCCTTATAACTTTGTAAATAAAATATCAAGTCTAATAACAGGTGAAGATGGGAATTCAGGACATATAACAACACAAATGGATGCCTTAATCCATCTAGACCAGATGCATTTAGATGACTTGTATGGAACAATAGATTTTTTAAATGAATACGTCTATTATACAAGCCTAGCAGGAGGTGCTTTTAACCAAGAGCTAGGAGAAAAATTATTTATGAAAATACCAAGGCCAATTGGCCAAGAAATTCAAGATACATGGAATAAAATGGTTGAAAAGAATCCTCAACAATGGACTATTAGTATGAGGGATGTCCATGTGGTAAAAATATTAAAAGATAAGTGTACAAATATTGTAACACCCCGGTTTTTGGTCACCCAGGTCGGGATGTCACCGCCACATCCCCATAGTAAGACCCGGTTTCTCCAAGCTTACTACAGAGATGCAAGGCTAGGTATTGCAGTATTTAAAACATTTAAAACATTCAAAATAGCCCATACAATATAATTCGAAAATAATAATAGTATAGGGCAGCGGAAATAAATGGTTTAGTACAGTATCGCAGCGGAAAATATAAATAGGGCCAACATGGCCAAAACACGGGTTAAACAGGCCCGTTCATAATATGGTCTAAAGTACGAATTTAAAAGCAAAATAAGTGTTCCCCAAAATCTCATGCATGAATCGTGCTCACACATGCTCATTCCACATATTCTGTAAGAAAAGGAATAAAAATGGTTTTGGTCAGCAAAATTGCTGAGTAAGTTAACACATGCATGATCGTAGGGTTTAAAAGCCATTAATTTAATAATTTAACAAAAGCATAATATACAATTTAATCTAATCAAGTATCCAATAGCCTAAATTATCTCAGGGCTCTATTTAATAACACATATCACATGGTTTAATCACAAAAAGCCATAATTTAAATAAAGCATTTAAATAATTTAATTGGACAACAACATAGTTTAATCTAATTTAATTTAATTTAGAATCCCCATTACATCCCCGATTTGGTATTTCAAAGTTTCACGATAAAATCGCGATGTCAACAAGTTTAGCCGGTAGCCCGGCGGCCGCAACCGTATCAGCCATACCCAGTACCACTCCGGAGCCTCGGGAAACCCATACGGATATTCACGAGAGTGTAGGCTCTAAGTTTCGCCGTTTAGGCAATCCATATCTCAAGTTTAGCGCGCGGGGTCACCATCGTCCATTACGGCACGAAGTGAATCGTTAGGGGGCACCCTGCAGAGCACTCACCCCTAATTTTAATTTATCAAGTTTGTAAGGGGATTTAGTTTTTAAAATCTGCCTTCCATTGTATTTATTTAGAAATAATATCTCAATTCGTTTCAACCCTAAAGGTTAATTCCATGTTTCAACAAGATTTCAAGATTTCGTTTCGGTAAATCACAGTTTACTCCAAAATTCTTCTAAAATCAGATTTAATTCCAAAAATTCCAAATTTTCATATCTGACTCGGAAATATCAAGATCTACAACTTTCGTGTTTTAACTTTTTCAATCCGAGATACCTAAGTAGGTCAAAATCGCCAATTTTCGCATAAGAACAAATCTGTCCGAGTTTAATGCATCACAGTTTAAAGAGTTCGAATTCTACCATAGCAATTCAATTCCAAATTTAATGAAATTTGAAGAGATCATCTTAAGACATTTATCTACAACTTTCATGTTCGGCCAAAGATCTAAAACAGTCTAGATCCTATTTCAAAAACGTGAACAAGATCATTCCTAAGTTCTGTCCAAGATTTCAAGATCTAGATTCCAACAGATCGGTTTCGGTGGATTTTCACATATCAAATCAATACCAAAAATTCTCAAAAATTTACAGTAGCTAGATTCAAGTCTTAGGAACGTTTTTCGTGTTTTAAATTTTTCCGTTTGAGTTCGTTTTAAGGTTCGGAAAAATTCAACAAATCTGTTGCGCCGATAGAAAGTAAGAATTGACAGATTTTCGGTTTCTTGTTAATCTTTTAGTTTTGAATGTTTTAATTCATCCCAAAACCATGTAATAGTTAACTTACAGTGTCTATGAACGTCGGGGATGTCTAGTTCGGAGGCGTGGCTTCCAGATCACCGTTTCTCCTCTCCGTTCGTCGGGTTCTACGATCTAGATTCAATACGGGGTGTAGAAAGAAAAGAACCGAAGTTAGAATCCGTTTTCGGATTGAAACGTGAAAAGATTTATCGGACTAGAGCTTACCACAATGTTTGGAGATCCTTGGATTTTCGTCCAAAGCTGCTGCCTCCGTTTGGTGCTTTCCGTCGACTCCGAATTTAGGGTTTCGAACGTATAGTAGGTTGTAGGGTTTTGTAAACTTGTTTGGGGCTCCCAAGGGGCTTATTTATAGAATTCTCAATCCCTAGGGCGTCCACATCTGACCTAAAGGTCTTGGGTCGAGAGATGTTCAACCGAAAGTCGAAAAATCCGCGTTCGGGCGAGAGATTCACGCAACAACCAAATCTGTCAAGTGGCGCGGTCGTGGCGCGCTAATCGCCCTCCACTGCGCGGCCACCGCGCCGACTTCGCCTGGACTTCGGTCCGGGCGGGTCGTGCGATCCGTCGTGCTTTTCCGCCTCTCTTTCGGGTTTCTATCCCTCTATGCTCCCGAATTCCGATTCCCGGGGTATCTTCGGGTTTCTACTTTCTCTCTAAATTTATTCTCAGTCTAATTGGATGTTTTGGACTCGAATCCTCGAGTTCATTAGTGTCGGGTTTTGGTGTACCATTTATTTACCTTTAATCCATCCTTTTATTTAATTAAATTCCTTTAATTCCTTTTTAAGTAAAAATCTCATTTCTCATTTCCTTATCTTTATTTACTTCTTTTATTTGCTGGATTTATTTATTTATTTATGGTATTTATTTTATCTATTATCTATTTATTTAATTATTGTTTTATTTTATGATGGAAAATTCTCGGGTATTACAAATATAATAGCACAAAAACAACTTAAGAAAACTGATTATTCATTCTGTAAAAGGATATACACTCCTCAACGATATGGTAGGCCAGAACCATTAAGGAAAAAACCCAAATTCATAACAAGAAAGAAGTATTTCATAAAACAATCAAACAGTACAAAACCTTTCTTAAAACAAAAACATCACGTCAGAAAATATAATCCTAGTAGAAATTATACAAAGAAACTTGCTTGTTTCACATGTGGTGATGAAAGCCATTTGGCAACAGCATGCCCTAAAAGAAAAAACCAACATTCTAGAGAGGCAATTCTTACAGAATGTATACAACAAGATATATTAGATGTGGACTCAGATGTTTCTGAGACTGAAACAATATATAGTATAGTAACGGTAGAGGAAAATGTTATACAAGAACAAGAGGATAATGATCCCTATGAATTGATAAATATGCTTGCAAATGAAAACTCATATAATAGTATCACATATAAAGAATATATGATGACATATGAAACTGAGTATATGATGAGAGAAATTAATGAATGCGAAAACCATAATTGGCTTTTCAGGGTAGGCACTGATTCTACACCTTGTATAAAATGCTCTTATTATCCATCAAGGAAACTTAGAGCTAAATGTACAATATGTCATGTAGAAATATGCCAAATATGCTTGTTAAAGTATTATAAAATTAAATTCCCCGAAGAAATGCCAATAACAAAAATTGATGATAATTATACATTCATCACAAAAAGAATAGATATAATCGAAAGAAAACTCTTTGATTTACAAGGTATGATGAATCTTAAAGAATTGAAAACTAGAATTGATAACATAGAAGAAATCCTCGAAGAATATAATATGTTAAGTCCTAAAAATACGGGAAATCAAGAAAAAGAAGTTCCTGAAGAAGAAACTAATGATGAACAAAATCCTAGTACAGAGTACATGTTAACACAAAACCCTGAGTACATACCTGTGTGCCAAGATCCATCATCATTAACTACATTAAGGGTACCAATAATCTTTAAATTAAGAGAATTGGTATTCCGTACTAATGCAATAATCGATACAGGATGTACTAGAATAATAATAAATGAGAAACTTATCCCAGAACATCTACAGAAAAACTTAGCAAAACCCATTAAATCAGAATTAATGGATGGAAGAATATCATATACAACAAAACAACCTATTTCAGGTGGACAGATATTCTTTGAAACCAATTGTGGAATATCAGAACCCTATGGAGTTCCTGATAATTCATATATAAAAGACTTAGTAATAAAGGCAGATGTAATCTTAGGATTACAATTCTTCTTACAAAATAATGGAGGATTATTTATTACAAAAGATTATATCCAAATTGTTGAAAAAGCAACTTTGGCAATGTTTGCACCTAGTATTAGCAATGCAGGAACCAAGCTTTTAACAACATCAGAGTTGCGAGAGAAGCGTGGTGGAGCCCCTACTAATACAAAAACAAAAAATAAAAAAGTATTAAAAGATAAAGATATTGAAAACTGTAAATGCAAAATAAAAGGAGCATGAACAAACTTGTAAAGAAAACATACAAATTACAGAGTTTGAAGAAGAATACATTCCTGAAACCCCAAAACTGAAAGAATTAATAAGTATAACTAGATTTAAGCCTGAAGAAACCATAACAAAATGGATTGAGAGGTTAGAAAAATCCCAAATTATTGGAGATAACATTCAGAAATATTGGGAAAAAGATGCAACAATTGTAAGCTTGAAATAATAAATCCAGAATTAAGAATCTCAACTGCAGAAATAAATCCTACAAATCTGGATATAGCAGATTTCAAAATGCATATTGATGAATTAAAAGCTTTAAAAGTAATTAGAGAATCAAACTCCAGACATAGGTCTGCAGCTTTTATTGTGAGAAAACATTCTGAAATTGTAAGAGGAAAATCAAGAATGGTCTTTAATTATAAAAGACTTAATGACAATACAAAAGATTTTGCTTACAATATACCAGATAAAACAGTCTTAATAAATAGGATTCAAGACTCAAAAGTATATAGCAAATTTGACTGTAAGTCAGGATTCTGGCAAGTAAAAATGCATCCTGAGTCAGTCGAATGGACTGCATTCACATGTCCAGAAGGTTTATTTGAATGGTTAGTAATGCCATTTGGACTAAAAAATGCACCAGCTATATTTCAACAAAAAATGGATAAAATTTTTAAACCATACCAAAAATTTGTTTTGGTATACATTGATGATATTCTAGTATTTTCAAAAAATAGTACTGAACATATGAGTATCTTGATACAGTGTTTAGGCTATTTGAAAAACATGGAATAATCATCTCAAAGAAAAAGATGGAAATTAATAAAACTAAAATAGCATTCCTTGGGGCAGAAATTGGAAAAGGAAAAATAAAACTCCAAGATCATATTGCTAAAAAGGCTATTGAATTTCCTGATAAAATGGAAGATACAAAACTATTACAATAATTTTTGGGATTGGTTAATTATGTTTGACCATACATTAAAAACTTATCCTCATTAACAGGATCATTATATAATAAACTGAGAAAAAACGGTCAAAGATATTTTAACCAAGAAGATATAAAAAATGTACAAAAAATTAAAGAAGCATTAAAAACACTTCCAGAATTGGTTTTGTCAGAAGATAGTGATTATCTTATTGTGCAAACTGATGGATCACATGAAGGATGGGGAGCTATCCTTTTGCGAAAAAATGATGTCTACTGACCTAAAAGTAAGGAAGAAATTTACCAATATGCATCAGGAAAATATAGAGAAAAAGGGTAACCTTTCCTCAATTGATGCAGAACTGTTGGCAACAAAATATGCACTTGATAAATTTGAACTGTTTCTAACAGGAAAACCAGGATTCACAGTAAGAACTGATTGTGAAGCCATAGTAAAATTTCATAGCCAACTCCAAGAAAAAAAATCAATGTCTAGGAGAAGGTGGTTGAATTTTACAGATGTTATTAGTCAGAAAGGCTACAAAATAAAATTCGAACATATTAAAGGAGAAGATAACAAAAATTGCTGATATACTATCTAGAATTCTGATTAAAGAAAGAGAAAAACCATTATATGACACTGAATTTAAAAATGAATCAATTGATGATTATGATGAAAATTATGAGGAAAAATATAAATTAAAATGGGATCAATTTTATAGAGAAGACTGGAATATTGAGAATTGAATAATACTGTTACAGGAATGGCAGAAAACTCTCTGAAAACCAGCAATGAAAACGGAGTAAAAACCACAGGGATGGTAAAAACCCCAGAGGGATATTACACAATTCCTTCTAAAACCAGTATCCCAGAAGGGAAGAAAAAAGATAAACTCCCAGAAAAAGGAGTGAAAATCTGCTTTGGCAGAAGAGCATAAACTGGTAATAATGTAGAGTTAATCTTATTTGATAACATGAAGTACAGGCCTATCACAGGGTTGAACTACACAGAGGAACAGATATGCCTTTGTGATAACATCTGGAGAGCATCATTCGACAAAAACAACAGCAGATATATTGTTACTTGTCTCTCTGCTTTAAGCATGTATTTCCAGAAATTCAATAACATAAAACCATTTTTGTATTATGTAATCTTCGAAGGCTATAAAAAAGGGATTTATGATAAAAATGATATTTTATCCCTTAATGAAGACAATGAAAAACCTCTTCATAAAGGATTTTATGATATAATGTTTGCAATTCAATTTGCAAAAACCACATTGGGCCCAGATTTCTTTGTAAGCCCAAGTTTGAAAAACATTGTTGACCATTGTGACATTGTGACCATTGTTGACCACATTGGGTTTAAGGCCAAAAACCCAAAACCCCTCAGGCCCAGTCCAAAACTCAATTGGACATTCTTCAAAAAATCATATTGTGTTTTGTGACCATTGTGAAAAGATGGCAAAAGAAGTCTGTAAATATGAAGCCCAAAAGGCCGAATGGTTACAGAATTTTGAAAACCAAAAAATGAAAACCCTTGAAGCAGAGGCCCAGATTGAAAACCTTACCAAGAAGCTTGAAATCCTTCAAAGCCAAAACGAGAAATTGACCTCAAAAATCGTGTCCCTTACACTAAAAACACCAAAACCAGAAGAAAAACCAGTTTATGGTCCAGAACCCAAACCCACCAGTTCTATGACTGCAGTAGAATTGGCAAAAGCCTGGATGCAGCAAAACCAGGAAAATTCAACTCCTGAGGTCTTTAAGGATCAAAAGTTTGAATCTAGTCCGTCTCAAACGGCAGACGGTAAAGACGAGTCAAGTCCGTTGATAGCTGATACTTTGCTAAAAAGCATAAGTTCAGATGATTTTGAACCAAATCAGGGAAGTTCTAACCCTGAGGTCTCTAAGGACCAAAACGAGGAACTAAGCCCATCTAGCCCGGTAGATGGTAAAAGCACATTAATTCCGGTTATGGCTGGTAGTTTGCCAAAAACTATGAGTCTAGTACAGACTGGAAAATTTGAAAACCTCAGTGAAGAAGAAATTCTTCATAAGCTTGAAATGGAACTAAAGCCTACTTTTGCTGAAGCAATGGAAGCCAGAAAAAATGGAAGGTATGGTGCACTGGTAGCACTAAGAAAAAATGAAGCAAAATACCAGGCCAATAAAATTATAAAAAATCAGAAAAAAGAAAGTGGCGGCCCCCACAATGATGAAGAGTGCTAATGGAGCCACGCAGAAATGAGCTGGAATTCACAATAAATACCAGCATGTGAAGAAAAGAATCCGGAAAAGAAAAATAAAAATAAAAATAAAAATAAAAATAAATAAATAAATAAATAAAATAATAAAAATAAAAATAAAACTGTTAATATAGCCAAATATCCAGAAAAGATATTAAACTTTAGCAATAAAGTACTGAAATCAGGAAAACATGTACCGAACTGGTAAAACAAATGTATTGAACTTAACCAGGGGCATATTTGTCAATCTGACACTCTCTCTCCACCATGAAAATGACATCAGGTACTGAATTGGAAGAAAAAAATCATGGAGGTACTAAAAAGGTATAAAGTATGAGTGGGAGGTATTTTTTAATAAGTTGCCCCTTTTTTAATTGTTCCATTTCAATCACTGTTTTCAACTAGCTGACTTTGGATGGTTTTATATGATTCATTACAAGGCTAAATAAAAAATGGTAAAGTAATAATGAAAATAGAGATTACAAACTACAAAACTCATGTTAGACTTACCTTCAAAATCATTCTCTAACCTAACCAAATAAAGCTCCAAAGTCAGCTAGTTGAAAACAGTGATTGGAATGGAGCAATTAAAAAGGAACGGAGAGGTTTCTAAATTGTGATAATTCTAATAGGCATATTAATTAATTAAAAATTGAATTTTTATATGCAATTGCAAGTTGTCAATAATTGAAAGATCTAGGGGTCCCCATTAATCTTCTAGCGTATTAATTCAATATCTCTTTTGTTCATTAATTGGAACCTTTTAATAGTTTTATTTTAATTAATTGCAATTTTAGGATCATAGATTGAATTTAATAAATTATTAGCAATTCTCTGTTACCTGTGGATTCGACCCGGTTTCACCGGATTATTACTTGGACCGTACAATGCGGGTTGTGTTGGAAAATATTCCATACACTAAGTTTTTGACGCCGTTGCCGGGGAACGGTGGAATTTGTTTATAGTTTATTGAGTTTTTGTAGTTTCTTCCTTATTTCTTTTTTATTATTTTTTATTTATTTTATTTTATTTTCACTCACTCCCTGATTTCCTTTTGTTTGAGGCTCCAGTTTATGCCCAGAGGTGCTCCGCCAAAATTTGAGTTTGATCCTTAAATTGCTAGGATCGAACATAGAATTAGGGCAAGGAGAAAACTAGTTTTCACCATGAACGGGCTTGAGGATGAGCGTGAGCGGCAGGTACCGCAGGGAGGGGGTTTGTAGGACCATCAGGAAAATGTTTGGTGAGAGCGCTCCCCGACCAACACCTTTGACACTCAGGCAGCAGATGCAGCCAACTTCCTTTTCAGATTAGTCCATATTTATTGACTATGGTGTCGCAGAAACCCTTTGGAGGATGAGCCCAAGAGAATCCAAATATTCACCTATATCACTTTAGGAGCCTTTGTAGCACAGTGAACATTGCAGGGTTGACATAGGATGAGTTTATGTTGCAGTTGTTTCATTAGGGAATAGAGCTGAAGCATGGTTTCAGTCAATTCCTGCAGGCTCTATTCGAACTTGGAATGATATGCTGCAGAGGTTCATGACTCAGTTTTTCCCACCTTCCATGATCATTAAGCTTAGGGAAAAGATTAAGATATTTAAGCAGAAAAGGACATGAGAACGTGATAGATGCATGGGAAAGGATGCAGGCAAACATTAGGGCATGTCCCCAACATGGTTTGTCTGAATCTGAGATCCTTTATGTATTTTATCAAGACTGACACCTGGAGATAGATAATGGTTAAATGGAACATCTGGGGGGAACTTTCATATATAGGACTGCAGAGGAAGCTAGGAGTATCTTGGATAGTTTAGCAGAAGATGAGGAATTATGGGAGAACGGTGAGAGGAATGTCCCAACTAATGTAGGAGAGATTGGAGCGTTGAAAGAGGGTAATGATGATTAGCTATGGTAGTAGACAGACTAGGATGTATGGAGATAACCCTTAATAAGGTAGTTGTCCAGTTCCTGGTAAGCCTGTACAACCAATTCAAGCCATTCAGACTGTTACATGTCAGTATTTTGCAGGACGTCATCAGTCCTACACATGTCTGACTGCGACAGCTTCGAAAAACGAAGGATATGAGGGAGTGCACGATGTACAGTATGTGTAGAACCAAATGAGACATATTAACCCACATACAAACAACCCACCTTTTCAGCAGGGACCTCCAGGCTTCTTTAAGCAAAATCGGTCTTACTACCCATAACAGCAACCTTTAACAGCACCTCAACCAGTCCCAACCTCTGTCCCATCTTCTGATCCAATTATGGGACTTCTTCATAAGATCTTGGAAAACCAAACTCGGACATCTAAGAAGCTTGATACATTTGTGGCCCGCACTGAGGACTACATGACAAGTAATGATGTTGAGTTAGCTAACACTAAAGCTGGGCAAAGAAATTTGGAGCAACAAGTAGGAAACTTGGCTACACAGTTAACACAGAGAGCCCAAGGAGCTTTGCCTAGCAACATTGAGTTAAATCCAAGGGAGAGATGCCATGCATTACTACTAGATCTGGACTTACTACTAAAGACCCATTTCCTAGACATTTGCAGAGTGATGAGGAGGTGCCTGAGGAGACACAGTTAGACCATGCAAACAAGGAGCCTGAGAAAAAGAAAGTGGTTGTGCAAGCTCAACGTCCCAAGTTGCCTTATCCACATTGAGCACAGTTGTCTGCCGAGGATGAAAGTTTCAGGAAGTTTTGCAAAATTTTGAGCAAATTAAAAATTAATATTCCATTTGTTGATGCTTTAATGAATATGGCTAAATATGCAAAATTTCTTAAATATATTGTGTCTCAAAAGAGAAGACTTGATCAAGGATTGGTTTCTGTTTCAGAGGAGTGCAATGCTTTAATGGAGAAACTATTACCAAGGAAATTGAAGGATCCAGGGAGGTTCACCATACCTTGCACCATTGGAGGAGAAGTGTGCAAGGATGTCCTATGTGATTCGGGAGCTAGCATCAACTTAATGCCCATGTCACTGTATAAGAGCTTGGCTTGGGAGAAGTAAAGCCAACAAGGATGATTTTACAACTGACAGCCCTTTCTCAAAAAGCACCGTTAGGTATTTTAGAGGATGTGTTGGTACGGGTAGACAAATTTATTTTGCCAGTTGATTTTGTAGTACTTGACATGGATGAGGATATAGAAGTACCACTCATTTCCGGTAGTCCATTCTTAGCAACTTTTCATGCATTAATTGATTATAAGAATGGAGTGGTAACTCATAGAATTGGAAAAGATAAAGTAACTTTTAATGTGAACAATATGCTTAAACAATCTTCTCATACTTTTGGATTAATTTAACGGGAAATGTAAAGAAAAGGCCAGGTCTTGAAAATACTCCCAATACAAGACCACCATACTAAAATACTTCCTATTGAGTACCACCCTATGTATTTAGATTTAGTTTTGAATATAGAATTTGCGAAATGACCAAGCTACCCCTGTTAAAAAATATAATGAAGTTTTGGGATGGAGGGTAAAATAGGGAATTCACCCACTGGTCTTGTCATGGGGAAAATCGATGTCTGAAAAGCTGCCCGCAATTAATGCTCCCGGCGACGCCCTTCCCCACTCCCCCACTTCTTCCTTGTAACCGGCGACTCCACCATTCATCTTCTTCCCAAAATTGAAGGCAGCGGTTCCACTCCCCCACTCGCCGTTCACCACTCCCTAACTTCCTTCTCTTTTAACCGTCGACACTCCAAAAACGGGCTCTCCATTTCCCCACTTCCCCATTTGAAGTTTGCCGCTGCACACAGGGGAATCGGGAGCGATTTGTTCACCACCACCATTCACCGGCTCTTTGAACGGTAAAATGAAAAAAACGATCTTCATATTTAAATGGAGCGATACCGTACATGGAGGCTAGGAAGTTGATGAGTTTTGTTTTCTGCATTATTTTATATTTGTTTTTTTATGATTTCACGATGTTGAAGGAGGACGATTTAGGGTTTAGGGTTTGAGATTTGTTGCTACGATTGGGTAGTTCTTGGTAACGATTTGTTGCTAACGATTTAGTAGTGTGTGGATCGAAGTGAGATGGGGAAGCTTGGTTCTTGGTTCAATCGGTTTCTTGTTCGGTGCTATGGATTTTGGGTTTTGAAGTATTTTTCAATTTTGATACCAGTGTCATTTTGGGGTTTTGAAATGTTCTTTGTTGATCTGCATTCGGTATACCAGTGCCCCTGTTTCATTCTTGTTATGTGGTTTTTGATTTGGTCTGAAGTGAGATTGGAAAAATCAATTATTGGTTGAAATTGTTCTTTGTTGATGCAATCGTACCTGGGGTTTTGATATTTTTTGATTTTGATACCTGTGACATATTGAAAATATACCGGTGATGTTTACACTTGCATACTTGTTGAAAAATCCTTGCATGATTTGTGTTTACGACAGTCGTGCATAATCACTAGTCAATGTGTTATGATATGGAGCCATTTCCTTTTCTGTTGCATTATTTCGTGGTCTTGCAAAAATTTGCGATTTTGGTGTTGGGCATGTATGTGAGCTGGTACACCTGTATGATTTGCGCATGACATTGGTATAATTGAAATGTGTTGGCAGGTATCAAGAAATGGCACCGAGACGTCGTTCGGAGGAGAAGAGATCGAAGAAGAATGAAAGTGAAGAGACGGAAAAGAAGGAGGACAATGCAAAGACGAGCGGACAGGCAACCATTATTTCACGTTGTAGCATGAGTGTGCTACAACACGCAATGAGCAGCGTACGAGATAGAATAACTGACGAACAATGGAACGCGATCAACTCCACTCCATTCTACCACTTTGCGAAGATCGATACGATCTACAGCAGCAAGGAGAGGCTGCAGTCATTGGTGGAGTGCTTCAATGCGGACTTGGGAGCCTTTGTTTTCGGAGAAGGATTTACAGTGAAGTTCAAAACGTGGGAATATTCTGTGGTGCTGGGGCTACAGCACGAGGGCATGCACGTGCACACGAGGTGTGTGCCAAAATCGCCGTTCAGGCAAAAGTATTTCAATGCGAGCGGGGCACTAAAAACGCAGGAGATACTGGATCTCATGTGTAGCTTGGCTGGCACCGAGAACTGCCTTGATTTCGCAAGGGCGTTCGTATTGGCGGTATTCTGCTGCATCCTCTTCCCGGTGTCGGCATACACCCTTCCTGATTTTCTGGTCCACCACGTGGACAGGTTGAAGATGCTTAGTGAGTACGCCTGGGGCCTTGCGGTGTACGAATTTGTCGTAGACTCGATGCGGCGGATCAATGAGGAAAACAAGACTTATATCGATGGCTGCACCCTCGGCGTGGTGGTAAGTTTTCAATATTTATCTTGTAATACCAGTGTCATGCATACAAAACACCAATATCAACTTCATATTACGCCTCTTCTCATGTGATGCTGAACGATGGTGTTATTTTGTAGGGCTGGTTCTACGAGCGATTCCCTCACATGGCTGAACCACTCCTTGTACCAGTGATACCCAGGTTCGTGCGGTGGAAGGAATCATACGGGAAATCGGTAAAATGAAGTAGCTCTCAGTAAATTCGCAACAATAAGCTTCTACAACACCCATAACAACAATATGCATTACAACGGTATGAATCGAGAAACTCAATGATATAGATAGAGACAGACAATGGTACTTGTGTGCCTACATAATGGTATTGGAATCGAAAATTATTGGTATACTATCTGATCCACATAGTTGATCTTATAAAACGCCGAAACAGCGCCCAATTGCATCTTTACGTGGTCCAACGTTGTATTTTAATTCGCCTTCAATAATAATAGCGATTTAGTGGCATCGAATAATGTAAGATATCATGTGTGAGTGAGTAAGATGCTATAAGTGTGACTCTTCCATTCACATACCTAAGTACCCATCCATTCAAAACATCAGTGCAATAAACATTATTACTTTGTTTGTTTGTTCATGAGTGACCATGCACTTTTTTTCCTGTGACCATTTTGGGGTGATCACTTATGACCATTCGTGTTGAAAAATGACTTGATTAATTTTGACTTCTTGATGTGTTGAACAACATCCGTATTTTCACACAATTGTTGGTATTATTTCTCCATTACATTAGTGTTTTCTTGACCAGTTGATGTGCGCGACTCTTGTTCGTGAACCACGTCATCGGAAACCGATCATTTCATTGCATTCAAAATCGTATCATATATCGAAACCATCCTCATATAGGATAGATTCAAGTACTGAAACCATGCATAACCCAAAATAATACTTGTTCGTCAACAAAAATATGCATCAACAACAAAACACAAGTTGACATCAAAAATAACACCAGTCTTGGCTTAATGGAATGATGCAGCTGAATCACCCGGCATATCTGTGCGCTTCCTTGCAGGTGCGCTTGTTGTGACCTGATTTTCCGCACATGTGGCAGGTGTTCTTGCCCGATTGCACCTGCGATGGGATTCGCTTTTTCTTTCTCCGGCCAGGCTGCACCCGAGCGTCCGGTGGGAGTATAAAGTCTTCGTCATTCTCATCTACGACGTTATCACCACCCATCATCAAAGGATATATCACTGCTTCGTATGTCGCCCTGAAATACTCAGTGGTGTAGTAAGCATCGCAGTAGTCATAAATATTGCACTGCAGTTTCTCGATCGCAGCACACCCGTGCTTACAGGGCAGCCTGAATAATTGCCATTAGCCACACGTGCATGTACACTTTTCCACATCAACGGCGTGTAGGGTGGCCCTCTCCCGGACTTCAAACAAGGAGCCCGTTGTGCGCTGCAGCTCAAGTTCGCCGGATGCCAGGTAATTACCCTTCAATATCTTCTCCGGCACCGTAGCCAATCTTCCTTCCATTCTAGCACTTTCCTCTCTTTTATCGTTCATCATCTTCATAACCTGTCTTCGAATTTCATCGAGCATTGCATACGGACCGTAGCCCCTTGCTTTCACAATCCAACTATTCCAACTCTCGATGAGGTTTGTGTTCATGACACCCCATTTCTTGCCCGTGAACAGCGCATTCGCCCAATTTTCGGGTTCTGAATTTTCAAGGAACGTACCAGCTGAGGGCATTGCTTCAAGGATGGTATTGAGATGCTTGAACATTTCGCCATATGTCGGAGCGTACGCATCAGCCTTCAGCACCCCTGACCAGTGATCCTTATTCTTGTATGGGTACTTACGAAGCACCTGTAATCGTAGTTCATATATACCAGTCACTGAAAAGGATAGTACCAATTTTATATAAAACCATGTATCATTCTAGATTATAGTTATATGATATAGTACTAGTAAAACTCACATCCTTTTTAAAGTTATCAACGAGGTGTCGTAGGCATACGCCATGGTGACTCCCATTAAAAATGGTTGGGATAGCTTTCATGAGACCCGAGTGCCGGTCAGTGTAAAAAGTGTATTCGGACCAGTTCTCTTCTGTATCTCCATCTAGTATAGACCTCAGCCGGAGACAAAACCACTCCCAGTTCTCATCCGTCTCTCCGTCAACAACTGTAAAAAAAAAAAAAAAAACAAAAACAAAACAAAAAAAAAAAAAACCACGGTGAGGAGAGCACAAATCCCAAACGACATCCCTTCTCTTCAAAAACTCCAATATCATGAAATTTACGTACCTGCGAATGCCAGCATTATGAACCCAGCATTTGCATCCTTACCAACAGCGGCAAGTATTGCGCCTTTCCACTTATTTTTTATATGGGTCCCATCGAGCTCAATAAGCGTACGGCAGCCTCTCTTGAACCCTTCAATGCAACCTGCTATTGAAATGAAAACCCTTCGGAACTTTCCGGATTCAGGAAACACCTCCAAGTCAGCCACGCTCCCGGGGTTCGATGCTGTCAAGCGGCTGCAAAATAGCCGGAGCTTGTCAAAGGAATCTTTATCGTCTCCATGTAACTCCTTAATCGCAATCTCACGTGCGTTCCACGCTGTGCGATAGCTAATGTCCACTTTGAATGCGGCGTGAATGTCCGCGATAGCCATGTTTGCATTGTAATTCAGGTTCCGCCGCACTTTATCTTTTATGAAAGCCGCTACCCATGTCGCATACGCATTTGGGTGAGTCCTCGATTGCAGATTATTAACGCTGCAACGGTGAGCCAGCGTGCATGTGCGGATCGCAAACGAGTTGTCAGACTTGTGTAATGATGCATATATGCGCCAACCGCAACCTTCCGTCATGCATTTTACGTATATTCTGCTTTTGTTGTTGTGAACGAATTCATATCCACACCGAAGAGAAATACAATGATTTGCCACCACCTTCCGGAAATGATCCTGATTCCTAAACCTTTGTCCTACTCCCTTTATTGCATTGGCCCAAAAAACCCTCTGATCCTCCTCGTCCTCGGTATCTTCGTCGTCCATGTCATCCTGTGCTACAGTGTGTTCCCTGAATTACAAGTTACTTCCAACGTAAAAACTAGTTACATTCAGTAGCCGTGCCAGTGACGTGCAAGTATAACATAAGTCTTATGCACAAACTATACTAGTGTTGTGTACAGAAAACACCGATGTTGTTAACCACTTCCCTGTTTCAACAATCATGGTCCTATTTCGCAGATTGCCAGATACTATTAAAAGATATAACTATGATCGCAACCAGGAATCATTAACGAAAATAATGTCATTCATGCGCTCGCATACAACCAAATATTAAACGGTAAGGAACTCAATGCAATTTCCTAAAAGACTTACACGATCGTGTTTCTTGCTTCCCGGTCCATCACTGTCATCTTCCCAAATGCCAGTCCCTTTGCTCGATTCAAGTTCGACATCCGTCTCACATCGTCATCATTCATTATCTCCATTGTGTAGCCCCCGTCGGGTTCATCGTAGTGGAGCGTGTGTGTTGTTGCACATACATTAGCCCACTTCTCCGTCACCTTTCCGTACACATCCGCGAGGGCATCGTCATTCCTTATCCGCACGAAATGGGTTTGGCCGTTGTAATGGCAAAATAACATGACATCTCGCCCACCACCTTGCTCCCTCGTTGCCATCTTACTCACCCCTACCCACTTCCAAAAACCGTGTAGAAAACCCTAAATAACAGCCTCCCCAAACCCTAACCTTCTTCCAGCCATCAAACCCTAAATAACAGCCCTAAACCCTCTTAAAGCCTTCTCCTTCCACCCACCAAACCCTAATGTACTCCCCGCCGCTTGACCCCCACTGTGCCCGCTTTCGACCTCCTGAAAAAGGCTTCTTCAACAAGCTTCCCACCCTGTGCGCCTGGAAATCGAAGCCGACCCGCTTGCTGCGCTCTTCCGCCAGAGAACGACGACGTCAGGTCGCCGCCGCCGTCCCTACCCTTCCGCCCGTTCTTGCTTCCGGATGCCCCAAGTTTTGGAGCTTCTCACCTCATTAGTGGCTTCTTCGACGGGTCCGAGGAAGAAGAAATGAGCCAAATGCTTTGAATCCCCAAACAAAAATTCTTTTTGTCTCACTCTCTCTCCACCCCACATGTCACATCATTTATGCAGAAAAGTCCAAAAAGCAAGGGTAGTTTTGTCTATTCACAACTTAATTTCATTATTCATTTAAAAATAATGGCCAGGTCCTGATTTGGTATGTATTCCGTATATTGGTATTAATACGTAATGTATTAGGTATGCTGGTCTTGTATTTGAAGTATTTTGAGCTGCTGGCCTTTTTTAATAAAAACCCCTTAATTTAATTGACTATGTTTATGATGACAATGATAGTGAGTTTAATGATTTTTCTTTGGAGGAGTGTAAGAATTGGTTGCAGGAACCAGAGGATGACTTCAAGGCAGCTAAAACGGTACATGAGGTGTCAAAATTGCACCCAGAGAGTCAAAATCATGCACAAGATAGCCCAAAAAAGCAAACAGCACGTGGAACGGAGCTTGAGCGCGTCACGACGGCGTGCTGTCCGTGCGATCTGGAGACGGTGCGCGCGCCGGGCGCGCTGTAACACCCCGGATTTGATAACCCAGGCCGGGATGTCACCGCCACACCTCCCTAGCAAGACAATGTTTCTCCGAGCTTGCTAAAGAGATGCAAGGCTATGGTTTTTCAGAATTTAAAATATTCAATCAGCCCATTATAATATATTTTAAAAATCATAATATCAAAGTTGCAGCGGAAAGTAATATTTACATATGTGTAATGCAGCGGAATTTAAGTATACGGCCGACATGGCCAAAACACGCGTTAAACAGGCACGTTCATGCAAGTTGTAATTAAATGCAGGAATTTAAAAATAGAGTTTTCCCCGAATGTTCCCATGTATGCATATGATGATGCATAATCCTCATACTCTGAAAGAAAAAGGAAAGAAAAATATGGTTTGGTCAGGAAAACGTGCTGAGTAAGTTAACACCTACTATGATCAAGGAGTTTCAAAATCTTTAATTAGATTTAAGAAAAGCAAATGCATACAAGACATGATTTAAATTTTATTCATCTAATAATAATTTAATTACATATTTGAAAAGACAAGGATTTCCACAAGATCATAATTTAACACACGTATAGAGAGATTTAATTAAATAATTAAATTTTTACTCCGAGGCATGCATACTAACAATTCATCTATCAATTTAAAATTAATAATTTAATTGTGTACTTGAACATGCATTTAATCCATAATAACAATTTTATAAGATATGAAAATTTAAAGACATAATTTTAAATGCATAACTTAAAGACGGGCATAAATAAATAAATACTTAAAAATATTAGATCTTTTATTTCCCCGTTACGTAACCATTTCTTAATAATTTGTATAGCCGGTGATCCGGCGGCCGCAGCTGTGTCGTAAGTATCTTGTATAGCCGGTGATCCGGCAGCCGCAGCCGTGTCGTAAGTATCTTGTATAGCCGGTGATCCGGCGGCCTGCAGTCGTATCTGCCATACCCAGTAACACTCCGGAGCCTCGGGAAGTCCATACGGACAATCCCGAGAGTGTAGGCCATGTATCTTCCGCCGATTGGCGTAATATCTCATCTAAATTCTCTCGTCCATTATAGGCCCGAAGAGAAAGGTTAGAGGGGCACCCTGCAGAGCACTCACCCTCCACCATAGTATCTCATGTATCGTTTTGATTAAATGTATCGGGGTTTTTTTCAAAAGTATAGATGCATCGTATTTCAAATCTTTGATCGTTCGTTTCGAAATTTCAAAATCTCTCGATTTAAAAGTTATTTGGCGTCACAGTTTACGCCTTTTTAATTTAAAAATTTGTTTCAAGACCGAAAAATCTGAAATTTTCACATTTTATCCAAAACACCCTAACGAACAACTTTCGTGTTTTAACAATCTCAAAATAAGTTGAGGAAACATGTCAAAAATCGAGTTTAATGCAGAAACAGTTCACTGTCCAGTGGCAGATTTGACACAGTTTAGAAAATCGACTTTTTGACATATCAAATGGACTCCAAAAATTCTGAAATTTTAAAAATATATACTAGACATGATTATATACAACTTTCATTTAGATTGCAAAGATCAAATCGGACAAGAAAATATAGAAACAGGCTCACTAAGTTCGGACATGTTCACAGGCAGATTTCAAAAATGTTTTGTCAAGCAGTTTATATTCGATGCGATTTGAGATAGCAAACATCAACAAAAATGTCTGAAATTTTTACACAACCTAGATTTATGTGTTAGGATTTAAAGTCTAGTTTTGAGTTTTTCGGTTTGAACTCTCGAAATAGGGGTTTTGGTTCGATTTCAAATCTGTCACAGTTTCAAGTTCGAATCTCAAGGCAGGTTGGTTCTCGGCCGTTTTTGGATATCAAAACGAAATGAAAAATTATGAAAATTTTACACAAACTAGATCTATGTCTTAGGAACATTTTCCATGTTTTAAGTTTTTCCGTTTGAGTAGTTTTAAGGGTTCGAAAAATTCGCACCAAATCGCTGCGCCGGGGGTTTTTCGTGTTGACAGATTTTAGAGTTACTAAATCTCTATGTTTGGTTGCATTTTACGTCACCCAAAACCAAGTAAGCATTAACTTACAGTGGGGATGATGTCTAGGAGGTCACGGGGTCGTCCGGAATCCACGGGATGTCACGAACGAATCTCCTCAAGTCGATTCTTCTTCCTTTGGCTCCGATTTGTGTTTTTGAGAATAAAAACCATAAGTTAGAATCTAAATCCGACGAAAACTATGAAACGAAGTTCAAGACTTCATCTTACCACTATCTAGGGTCTGAATACTTCCTCTCCATGTCCTCCTTTCTCCGGTTTGTTCGTCGTTGGTAGTCTAATGTACTTGACTAATTGTACTCGCCCGGATCTTGCATATTCGGTTAATAAACTGAGTAGATATACTAGCAATCCAAGTCGTGAGCATTGGAAGGCTATTATGAGAGTCTTGAGATATCTGAAATATACTCAAGAGTTAGGATTACATTACACGAGATATCCTCCTGTTCTTGAAGGGTACTCTGATGCCGATTGGATATCAGAGAAAAGTGATTCATTATCCACAAGTGGTTATGTATTCATGATTGCGGGAGGAGTTGCGTCTTGGAAGTCACAAAAACAAACGTGTATAGTCCGATCCACCTTGGAATCCGAATTTATAACTTTAGATAAAGCTGGTGAAGAAGCCGAATGGCTTCGAAATTTCCTCGAGGAAATTCCATATTGGAAGAAACCTGTGCCAACAGTAATGATACACTGTGATAGTCAAGCAGCTATTGGCAGGGCACAAAATGAGATGTATAATGGTAAGTCGAGACATATCCGTCGTCGACATCATACCGTTAAGCAATTGATTTCTAGTAGGGTGATTTCTCTAACTTATGTGAAGTCTGGAGATAACCTAGCGGATCCGTTAACAAAAGCTGTCAACAGAGATCAATTTTGCAAATTGCGAGAGGGAATGGGGTTAAAACCCACACCTAAAGAATGATTACATTGGTAACCCAACCATGATGCATGGAGATCCCACAAACTTGGTTCAAAGGGACAACTAAGATGTATGATTTCAAATGTGAAAAACACTTTTGAAGAATAATCTTCATCCTTTCCCTCAGAAGCAATGATGAAGTGTTTGATGCCTGTCTGTGGTAGAGGTTGAGTTTAATGACTCTTAATGATTCTGGAACTGTGTGTTCATATAAGTATGACAGGATACTTGATCGAATCACCTATATAAGTAGAAGTGTGGCCGCTTCAGTAAAGACTTATGAATCCAAAGGGGGTTTCCATGGCCTGGAATGGAACCAAACGTGAGAACGGGCAAAGAGCCTGAAAAGTTACTGATTCTTTATTATTGGTCTAGTATACGATGTGGGGGATAGTTCAAGAGTAAAGTCAGTACGCCGCCTGTATACTCGATAATATTGATATGGTTTAAGTTCAAAGCCAAAAACTACTTAAACCCGTGCAGTAACCTTTCTTTAAAGAAGGAGTCGGGGCATTTGCATCTGCATTGCATTCACTACTGCTGTTATTTCCACTCATGTGGGGGATTGTTGGAAAAAGGGGGTTTTGAGCTCCTTTTTGCGTAATGACGATATTTAATTTGGATTAGTTAAATAGCGCATACGAATTCTACATTTCACGTAGATCGTCGTAGTGCATTTATTTTCTTAAAACCGTTGTCGGGTGAGTGAGAAATAAGTGGTCGAAGTGGGTCATTGAATGCGGCTAGTTGAAACGCTTGTGTTTAAATGGTTGTTAAAGAGTGGGTAAAGGTAGCGCGTCCCACATTGCTTAAGCAGTGGGAGTTGAATTAGTTTATATTGTTCTGCGTGTTAGAATCAATTAAACTAATGCAGGTTGGTCAAGTGCGGGGGAAGCCCACACGCGCGCACTCGTCCCGTCCCGTCCCGAGCCGAGCCGCGCCGCGCCGTCGCCGTCGCCGTAGCCCGCGCCCGTGCCCGTGAACTTGGACTTGGACTTGGACTTGGATTTGGATCTTGGTAATTGGGCTTTGGGTGGGCTTTGGGCCTGTCTAATTTTTTAGACAAAGTTTATTTGTCGGGCCCATGCCAAATTGAAGCCCACTTTGATTTCAACAGTTGTTGAATACCATTTCAGCTGAGACAACTGTTGAAAACCATTTGAATTCGAGTTGAAACCGCCCCATCAATACTCGTCGGCGGTTTCGTCTCCTCCAACGCCTATAAATGGCAGCTTCAGCCTTAGGGAAAAATACACCTCTTCTCTGCTTCTGCATTCTCTCCTCTCCTCCCGACTCCCTCGTCTCTTTGTTCCCTTCGCCGGTCGTCGACGTCTGCGGTGCTGCTACGTCGAGGCAATCATCGTTTTACCTTTGGGGGCGTTCTGCCGTTGCCGGAGCACTACAGGGGCATAAACGTCTTGCGGGAAGAGTTCCATCTCGACTTGACGTTCTTTTCTGTTGCTGTAGCCGTTCATTTTAACAAGCGCAAGATGTTTATAATGGACGGTTTCACTGCTGCCGCCACCGCCTCCGTTCCCATGCCTGGCTCTGTCCAGGCGTCCGCTGTCGTTACCCCAACAGCAGCGGTGCCGTCAATGCTGACCACACCTACTGTCGTTCCTCCACCCGTGACGCTGCCGCTGCCGTTGCCGCTGCCCACGGTAGACCCAAACGCCTCTATCGATCAATATTTCCTTGATCCAGCGACGGCCTTACTGCCCCCGTCGCCGACGCCTAATACTGGCGGGTTTGTTTTGCCCAATTCTGGGCAGTTCATCTCTGGACATTCCTTTGGAACTGTTTCGTTCCAGCCCAACGTTTCGGTTGGGGCGTCTTTACCTTTTTTCTGGACAAACAGTCGGGATTACACCCACAGGACTTAATAATATGAACACCGGTTTGCAACCGGGCGGTGGGCCGCTGAACACTAGTTTGCCAACTTATGTTCAGTCGGAGCCGGCCTTCGTGCCGGGCGTTGGGCCGTCAACGGGTTCTGTCCCTATGGCGTTGCCAAGGTCATTTGGAGTGGCCGAGAAGCCATCAAAGTTTGACGGGCGTGATTTTAAGACGTGGCAACAGAAGATGTTGTTCTATCTGACCACTCTTGGTTTGGCCGGGTTTTTGAGGAGCAGCCGGCCGTCCCTGTCTGAGATGGAGACCGATCCTCAGAAGCTCTTCGCCAAAGAACAATGGGTTCATGGTGATTTCATGTGTAAGAACTTCATTCTGAGTGCTCTCACGGATCCTTTGTATGTTGTGTACTCTTCTGTAAAAGGTGCAAAGGAACTGTGGATTCAGTTGGAACGGAAGTACAAAACGGAGGATGCTGGTACTAAAAAGCATGCCGTTTCCAAATATCTGGGTTTTCAGATGGTTGACGGGCGTTCAGTGGTTGAACAAGTTCAAGAGTTTCAATTACTGATACATGGCATTCACGCTGAGGGAATGCAATTGCCCGATGCGTTTAACGTTGCGGTTGTGATCGAGAAGTTGCCTCCTTCGTGGAAAGACTTCAAAAACTACTTGATGCACAAGCAAAAGGAAATGTCCCTTGAAGATCTTGTTACACGGATCAGAATCGAGGAGGATAACCGCAAGGCCGTGTTAAGGAGCCATTCTGTGGAGGCTAAGGCCAACTTGACTGAAACGGCCGGTAAACGCAAGCAGCCGCCCGCTGCGGGTAAAGGCAAAGCGGTTGCCGATGGCAAAAAGAGGAAGAAGTTCTCTGGGAATTGCTATAACTGTGGCAAGGGTGGGCATTTTGCACATCAGTGCCCGAAGCCGAAGAAGAAGAAGCCTGCCAAGCCTGCCGCTAACGTGGTACAGGCTGAACCTGAAGGTTGGGAAGATAACCTTTGTGCAGTGGTGTCTGAAGCTTTGCATGTTGATGATGCTAAAGGTTGGTTTGTTGATACCGGGGCTTCGTGTCCTGTGGCTGCCAACAGGGAGTTCTTTACTTCATACCGGACTGTTGAAGACAGAAAGCTGCATATGGGAAACCAAGCATCATCTGATGTGGTTGGCGTTGGGAATGTGGTACTGAGGCTGACTAGTGGCAAAAACTTGACTCTGAAGGATGTGATGCATGTCCCTGATATCCGGAAGAATTTGGTTTCTGGTTCGCTACTAGTTAGTAGTGGTTTTAAACTTGTTTTTGAGTTTGATAAGTTTATCATGACTAAGTTTGGAAAATTCCTTGGTAGAGGCTATCTCACCAATGGTCTTTTCAAGTTTAATGTATTGGCTAAACGCCAAGTTGTTGAGCAAGCTTCTGGTAATAAAATTGAAGGTTCTTCTTACTTGCTTGAGTGTTTTAATTTATGGCATTGTAGACTTGGACATGCAAATAAAAATGCTATAAAGAGATTGGTAAATTTAAATTTACTTAAAGAAATGGAATTAAACGATAAAAAAAAATGTGAAATTTGTGTTGAAGCGAAAATGACAAAACTTCCATCTTCCAAGTGTTGAAAGAAATACTAAACCCCTGGATTTAATTCATACTGATGTATGTGATTTTAGATCTTTGCAAACTCGGGGTGGTAAAAAGTATTTTATTACTTTTATTGATGATAGCACTCGTTATTGCTATCTTTATTTGTTGAGAAGCAAAGATGAAGCTATTGAAGCTTTTAAAAACTCAAGCTTGAGGCTGAAACTCAATTGAATAGCCGAATTAAGGTTATTCGGAGTGATCGAGGAGGAGAATATGTTGCTCCATTTGCTGAATTGTGTGCCGAATCCGGAATAATTCATCAAACTACAACTCCATATTCACCGCAGTCCAATGGTGTTGCGGAACGTAAGAACCGTACGCTAAAGGATATGATGAATGCCTTGTTGATCAGTTCAGGGTTACCCCAGAACTTGTGGGGGGAAGCTGTTTTAACAGCTAATTATATTTTAAATAAAATACCTCACAAAGGTAAGGAAGTAACACCTTACGAGTTATGGAAAGGTAGAAAACCTTCTTTCAAATACCTCAAAGTGTGGGGGTGCTTGGCTAAAGTTGAGGTGCCACCTCCTAAACAAGTTACAATCGGCCCCAAAACAGTTGACTGTATCTTTATAGGGTATGCCCTCAACAGTAGCGCATATCGTTTCCTGGTACATAAGTCAGAAATATCTGGTATAAGTAAAGGAACGATAATTGAATCAAGAAACGCCGTGTTTTTTGAAGACATATATCCTTACAAGGATAAAGTGGAATGTTCAAATAAAAGAATGTTTGATGAAGCTATGAGTTCTGATCAGCCGAAGCTAACTGACAAGGGAAGTATTTCTCCTGAACCAGTTGAACTTCGTCGTAGCCATAGGGCCAAAGTGGCTAAAACTTTTGGTCCAGATTTCGTCACTTTTATGTTAGATAACGAGCCAAGAACTGTGAGTGAAGCTCTGGCTCGACCAGATGCTGCGTTATGGCAAGAAGCCATAAACAGTGAGTTAGAATCCATTATGCAGAATCGCACTTGGGTTCTTACTGATCTACCGAAAGGTTGTAAACCCTTAGGATGCCGTTGGGTCCTTAAAAGAAAGTATAAAGCCGATGGATCGATCGATAAATACAAGGCTCGCCTTGTAGTTCAGGGCCTTAGACAAAAGGAAGGAGATAATTATTTTGATACTTATTCTCCGGTGTCTAGAATCGCCTCCATTTGGGTGTTTCTCTCGATTGCTGCACTTTATAATCTTGAGATACATCAAATGGATGTTAAGACTGCGTTCTTAAATGGTAATCTAGATGAAGAGATTTATATGAATCAACTAGAAGGCTTTGTTGTTCAAGGACAAGAGCATAAAGTCTGCAAACTGGTTAAATCTCTGTATGGTCTGAAACAAGCGCCTAAGCAGTGGCACTTGAAGTTTGATAATGTGATGTTGTCAAACGGGTTCAAGTATAATGAATGTGATAAATGCGTTTACTACAAGGGAATAACAGACAAATTTGTTATAGTTTGCTTGTATGTAGATGACATGTTGATCATGGGCAGTGACTTGAATATGATTAATCAGACCAAGAACATGTTAAAAAGAAATTTTGACATGAAAGACATGGGTATAGCCGATGTCATATTAGGGATAAAAATCATAAGGCATCCCGAAGGGATTGTTCTTTCTCAGTCTCATTACATTGAGAAAGTGTTAAGTAAATTCAACGCTTATGATAGTCGTCCGGCAAAGACGCCTATGGATCCCAGTGAAAAGTTGAAAGTAAACAGAGGTGAACCTGTTGCTCAAGAAGAGTATGCAAGAATCATTGGTAGTCTAATGTACTTGACTAATTGTACTCGCCCGGATCTTGCATATTCGGTTAATAAACTGAGTAGATATACTAGCAATCCAAGTCGTGAGCATTGGAAGGCTATTATGATAGTCTTGAGATATCTGAAATATACTCAAGAGTTGGGATTACATTACACAAGATATCCTCCTGTTCTTGAAGGGTACTCGGATGCCGATTGGATATCAGAGAAAAGTGATTCATTATCCACAAGTGGTTATGTATTCATGATTGCGGGAGGAGTTGTGTCTTGGAAGTCACAAAAACAAACGTGTATAGCCCGATCCACCATGGATACTGAATTTATAGCTTTAGATAAAGCTGGTGAAGAAGCCGAATGGCTTCGAAATTTCCTCGAGGAAATTCCATGTTGGAAGAAACCTGTGCCAACAGTAATGATACACTGTGATAGTCAAGCAGCTATTGGCAGGGCACAAAATGAGATGTATAATGGTAAGTCGAGACATATCCGTCGTCGACATCATACCGTTAAGAATAATCTAAGATGTATGATTTCAAATGTGAAAAACACTTTTGAAGAATAATCTTCATCCTTTTCCTCAGAAGCAATGATGAAGTGTTTGATGCCTGTCTGTGGTAGAGGTTGAGTTTAATGACTCTTAATGATTCTGGAACTGTGTGTTCATATAAGTATGACAGGATACTTGATCGAATCACCTATATAAGTAGAAGTGTGGCCGCATCAGTAAAGACTTATGAATCCAAAGGGGGTTTCCATTGCCTGGAATGGAACCAAACGTGAGAACGGGCAAAGAGCCTGAAAAGTTACTGATTCTTTATTATTGGTCTAGTATACGATGTGGGGGATAGTTCAAGAGTAAAGTCACTACGCCGCCTGTATACTCGATAATATTGATATGGTTTAAGTTCAAAGCCAAAAACTACTTAAACCCGTGCAGTAACCTTTCTTTAAAGAAGGAGTCGGGGCATTTGCATCTGCATTGCATTCACTACTGCTGTTATTTCCACTCATGTGGGGGATTGTTGGAAAAAGGGGGTTTTGAGCTCCTTTTTGCGTAATGATGATATTTAATTTGGATTAGTTAAATAGCGCATACGAATTCTACATTTCACGTAGATTGTCGTAGTGCATTTATTTTCTCAAAACCGTTGTCGGGTGAGTGAGAAATAAGTGGTCGAAGTGGGTCATTGAATGCGGCTAGTTGAAACGCTTGTGTTTAAATGGTTGTTAAAGAGTGGGTAAAGGTAGCGCGTCCCACATTGCTTAAGCAGTGGGAGTTGAATTAGTTTATATCGTTCTGCGTGTTAGAATCAATTAAACTAATGCAGGTTGGTCAAGTGCGGGGGAAGCCCACACGCGCGCGCCCGTCCCGAGCCGAGCCGCGCCGCGCCCGTGCCCGTGCCCGTGAACTTGGACTTGGACTTGGATCTTGGATCTTGGGCTTTGGATGGGCTTTGGGCCTGTCTAATTTTTTAGACAAAGTTTATTTGTCGGGCCCATGCCAAGTTGAAGCCCACTTTGATTTCAACAGTTGTTGAATACCATTTCAGCTGAAACAACTGTTGAAAACCATTTGAATTCGAGTTGAAACCGCCCCATCAATACTCGTCGGCGGTTTCGTCTCCTCCAACGCCTATAAATGGCAGCTTCAGCCTTAGGGAAAAATACACCTCTTCTCTGCTTCTGCATTCTCTCCTCTCCTCCAGACTCTACGGTGCTGCTACGTCGAGGCAATCGTCGTTTTACCTTTGGGGCGTTCTGCCGTTGCCGGAGCACTACCGGGGCATAAACGTCTTGCGGGAAGAGTTCCATCTCGACTCGACGTTCTTTTCTGTTGCTGTAGCCGTTCATTTTAACACTTCCTTGTGCTAACTCACTAAGGATTGGGCCAATTACATCCTCTACATATATAGCCGAATACATAATCAAAGTCCACAACTACTAGATGAAATTATTTGAGGGTTACAATAGTTTTGCTTGTTAGGTCGGCCCTTCATCTAATTCTTGGACGATTGGCTTATTTTTGTTCGTGTGTTTTTTTTTTTTTTTTGTTTATTTGTTTTGGGATTGAACAATGTGTTTAAGAAATGGATAGTAGAAGTATATGCCACACAAAATATAAAGGGACAAAGGAGAGTGATAGTGGGCCGGGTGGAGAAGCCAACCTAAAGGTTGAGAGTCAGGGAACTTGACCACTATGCCAAATCATTATCCCTATTTTTTTATTCGGTTTAAGAGAGTTGGGGTGCATTTTTATTTAATTTGTATTTGAAAAAGCATCATCCCCACAAACTTAGAGATATGACTCTTCCATGGTTTTGATTATATATATAGTAACCAATATATCAAGTATGTGGTAACTAACATGTATAAGAAGTACTTCCTCCATTTTTTACGGACCCACATTGTACATTATCCAATGTTTTTTTAAATCCATTAATAACTCAAATTCGGTACAAATAAAAATTCTAAAAGTTTGATATTTAAAAACTACAAGATGAGACGAATCTAACAAGATCTCACTTGATTATATTTTAACTTGTATAACTATGATAAAAATTGAAATCAAAGCTGTCCAATGAACAGTGTCACTTTTTGCAACGTAAGAAACAATTGAAAACGGAGGAAGTATTTGGTAACCAAGATACCAAGTATGTAGTAACCAAAATTTAGATGTGTGGTAATCAATATACCATGAATATGGTAACTAATATACCAAGTGTGGGCCTCAAAATTGTGAGGATAGGATGGGTTCCAGTGGTTCTCTCCATTGGGTTGAGCCGAACTCTTCATTATCGGCCCAGTTAGATCCAAGCAGGGACTTGACAAACTCGGTGAGGGGCCTCCCTAACATAGGCGATCATACAGGGGCTTCAGCGGCGGGCCAGAAGGAGACTCTGAGTATGAATTTGTCTGGGTATGGGAGCGTTAGGGAGGGAGATCGAGCGAACATGGCAATCTAAGATGATTCGGCCTCAGGTGACTTTTGTGGGGAAGTGGCTTCGGAGGAGGTGGAGACAGAGGCTCGGGAGAAAGATGGGTCGGTGGATACAGGTGTTGAGAAGGAACTTGAGACTGCTAGGGTGGTTGAGTTAGAGCCTGAGATGTGTCCCAAAATTAGACTAGCTGAGGAGACAGTGGATAAGCTTGTGGCTGGGAGATTGAAGTCACACAGGCGAGGAAGGAAGAAGGGGAAGAGGGCTGGGATTATAGCCAATAAAAAAAGGGGGGCGTTCGCTGGCAGGTGGGGTGTCGTCGATAGATGGTTTTGCCAAACTAGAATTTGAAACAGTCCGTATAGGAGAGGTAGTGAAGCTGATTGATTATATGGAAGCCGATATAATTCTCGATATGGCTAAGATGATGGGCCTGGAGTGTTACCTGGATAGAGGAGCGGCCACTGCTAGGGTCTTGGAGACCTTGGTTGAATGATTAAGCGGCAGGGGTCTTGAGGAGATGTTGCTTAAAATATATAGTATGCGTCTGATAACTTGTAATTTAAGGGGCCTTAATGGGGGTATTCGAAGACGGGCGGTGACGAGGTTCTGTAAGAAGACTAAGCCTACAATTTTTTGTTGCCAGGAGACAAAGATGAGCGTGGTTAGGGACCGCTTAGTCTATAGGTTATGGGGGTCCAGAGGGTGTGATTTTTGTTTCCAACCGGCCGATGGTAACGCCGGGGGTCTACTGATTATTTGGGATAGGGAGGGTGGTTCTTTTCAGGTCATTGAAAGCACTCACCATTACATCTGGATTAAGGGTAGTCTGAGGAGTTGCCGGGAGGCTGTCAACATCCTCTGTATACATACGCCGAATGATCGTAGGGAGAGAGCGGAGTTATGGGACCAACTTTCTCATAAAGTAGATGTCAATAATGGGGAATTGTGGATGTTGGCCGGGGATTTTAACGCTGTTAGCAGTGAGAGCGAGAGATTTGGGGCTAGTGAGGATGGTAGGTCGATGAGAGATTTCCGGGAGTTCATTAACTTGGTTTGGAAGGGGAGGGAGGGTGGGGAGCAGGCTTGACAGATTCCTCATTTCCCTGGGATGGTTATGTCTTGAGAGAGAGGTCATTCAAAGGAGAGGTGAGTCCGTACTTTCTGACCATTATCCGGTCTTATTGGAAATGGGGGAAAGTTCTTGGGGTCCTAAACCTTTTAGATTCTATAGTTATTGGATGGAAGAGGCTGGTTTCTCGGAGCTAGTCCGTGATGTGTGGGGGGCGGAAGGCTCCTCTCGGGACAACTTGCTAGCTGGCAAACTTAGATTGTTGAAGCGTAGGATTCGTAGTTGGGATGGGTATGGGGTGTCGGGCCTGGACAAACATATTCAAGAGCTAATGGCTGAAGTTGAGCAGATTGAGGAGGCCCTTCAATGTGATAATGTGGCAGCAGGGGTCAGGGAGGCTTGGCTCAAAAAGAAAGAGGAACTTAAGAGGATATTTTTGGCGGAAGAGAGAAGATGGCTTCAAAAATCGAGGCTCCGGTGGATCAAGGAAGGTGATCAAAATACTAAGTTTTTCCACGCGGTGGCTGCCCTTAACAGGCGACGCAATTACATTGGTGCCATTAATATGGATGGTGTTATGTGCGAGGATCCGAGGGCGATCAAGGATTATGCTGTGGATTACTTCAAAAGGCTATTCACTAAGCAGAGGGAGGAAATTTTCCAGTGTTCGGACATTGGGCTGTCTACACTTCAAGAGGAGGATAGGGCCTGGCTGTGTAGGAATTTCTCGGAGGAGGAAATCCGGTTGGCTATATGGAGTTGTGATGGCAATAGAGCTCCAGGCCCGGACGGATTTAATATTGGTTTTTTCAAAAAGTATTGGGAGACTCTTAGAAAGGATGTTCTAGAGGTGTTCAAAGTACTAGAAGCCGACTGCAAATTGCCTAAGGATTCTGGCAGCTCCTTTATTGCCTTGATCCCTAAGGTGGAGGACCCAACTGAATGGAAAGATTTTCGTCCAATTTCATTGATTGGCAGCATTCAGAAAATTGTAACAAAGGTGTTAGCGAGGAGATTGCAATATATTCTTGAAAAGGTGGTGGGCGACTCCCAAATGGCGTTCGTCAAAGGTCGCCAAATTTTGGATGGGGTGCTTGTGGCTTCAGAGGTGATCCAATCTACCCAAGCTGCTGGTCGGGCAGGTTTTGTCATTAAACTGGACTTCGCCAAAGCATACGATCATGTGTCGTGGAATGCCCTGTTTAACATTTTGGAGGTGATGGGATTTGGAGAAAAATGGATTGCATGGATAAAGGAATGTGTGTGTAAGGCGTCTGCAGCCATCTTAATAAATGGCTCGCCGACTAAATTTTTTAAGTTGGAAAAGGGTTTAAGACAAGGCGACCCCCTCTCCCCATACCTCTTTGTTATAATCTCTGAAGTGTTGAATTGCCTGATGATAAAAGCTTCAGAGTTGGGATTATTTTCAGGTCTGCTTTCTGGAGCGAATGGGCCAGTCATAACGCATCTCTAATATGCCGACGACACCATTTTATTCTGTGAGGGGGACTTGCAGCAGGTTCTTTTGGCCAAGAGGATATTAAAGTGCCTTTCTCTTACAACAGGCCTCCAAATAAACTTTGGCAAGAGTTGTCTATTCGGGATCAATGTTAGCGCTGAAATGGAATATGAGGCAGCCAATCTTTTCGGCTGTGGAGTAGGGAGATGGCCGATGATGTATTTGGGGATACCGGTTGGGGGAAGATCAAACGGAGTGGCAATATGGCAGCCAGTTCTTGAAAGGGTGGAAAGGCGATTAGCGGGGTGGAAACGAAGGCTGCTTTCTCAAGCCGGTAGAATGTGTTTGCTGAGGTCGGTTCTTAATAGCTTGCCTATTTACTTCATGTCTATATTTAAAATACCAAGAACAGTGGCAGACCGGCTGGAGCAAATGAAACGAAGATTCTTTTGGAACGAATGGGATGGGGCTAGAAAATTCCACTCTATAAACTGGGAGAAAATTTGTCTACAAAAAGAGGAAGGAGGATTGAGCATTAGAAATGTGCAGAGGATTAATGATGCATTATTATTGAAGTGGAAATGGCGCTTTGGGAAAGAGAAGGCGATTTGGAAGGACGTTATTGACGCTAAGTATTATAACAACGAATCTCCTTTAGTGCCGGGATCCAGGACGGGTAGAACTACATGGGGCAGAATATGTGGTGCTTGGGATGAACTGGAAACTAGGGGAATTGGCAGGTCCTTCTGTATTCAGATTGGGAACGGCCAGTTGACAAAATTTTGGAAGGACATATGGATTGAGGAAGGGAGAACATTGGAAGAAATGTTTCCTCGGTTATATGCTTTAACTACGAATAAGGGAGGGAATGTGGTAGAGTTTGGTTTTTGGAAGGGAGTTGCATGGGAGTGGAAATTCCAATGGCGTAGAGCTTTATTTGACTGGGAGATTGGGGTTTGGAACAACTTTATAGGGGTGCTGAATAGACAGGTTCTAAATAGATTCATGACTGATAAAGTATACTGGATGAGGGAGCCAAATGGTAAGTTTACAGCTCGATCTTGCTGGAATCGCATTGAAGATAGGGTGGCAGCTGAGCAGAGTAAGGTGTGGCAGTGTGTATGGAGAGTTAAATGTCCGTCCAAAGCGAAGCTACTGGTATGGAAGGTGTTGCATGAGGCACTACCAGTCCGGACAACTCTGGTTAACAGGGCTCATATTCAGGTTCCAAGTATGCTATGCCCGTTGTGTGACTGTCATGAAGAGACTGTGGACCATCTTTTCTGTAAATGTAAACATGTTAGTAAGCTGTGGTATCAAGGAGTTAAGTGGTTCGGATTTGATTGGGTCATTCTGGATAATGTAAAATGCTTGATTAGAGGATGGATAGATGCTGACATAAACAAGGGGACCAGGGAAGCATGGATGATGACCTGCATGTCCATAATCTGGATAACATGGAAGAAACGAAATGAGTTGATTTTTCAAGGGAAGCCTTTTAATATGGGGGAGGTGATGGAAGAAATAAAATGGAGAGTCGGATGGTGGTGGAAAGCTTCACAAGGATACTTGGATGTGAGTATGTCATGTATTGATTCCAACTTTCCTATGGGTTTGATGCAACAGAAAAGGGCAGACAAAATGAGATTAAGACAAGGTCTGGTTTGGGAAAAGCCTAAGGAAGGTTGGTGGAAGATTAACACCGATGGCTCGTCGTTGGGGAATCCGGGACATGCGGGGGTGGGAGGGGTTATAAGAGATAAAGATGGAGTGGTTATATTCATTCTTTCGGACTACCTTGGTATTACAGATTCCACAGAGGCAGAATTGATTGCTATAAATCGTGTTTGCCAGGCCCTTATCAAGGAGCAAGGTTTCCCTCTACCTAAGCTGGCTTTTGAGTGTGATTCAATTAATGTGGTGCGATGGCTCAACAATCCGGGAAGCATTCCACGAAGACTACACTATCTTCTTGTCCCAATCTTGGCAATACTGAACTGTGCAGGCGAAGTAACTTTTCAACATATAATGCGAGAGCGCAATGATGTTGCAGATCAGTGGGCAAAGATGGCGGCTGCTGGCAATGAAGGTTTCGAAAAGTGGTTCTAGACGCTGCAACATTATTGTTCTATTAATGGATGATGTGACCCGGCTGCTGCATGCTTGGTAGATGGGGCTGATATTGTAGTACTTGCTATTTTTTAACACTTTCGTGTCTGCTGATGTGTGATGAGGAAACAATTATGGGCAAAATTTGAAGCAAAGGTGGAAGACTAGATGCACAAGGAGATGAAAGGTGGATGGTTGGTACAAAAAAAAAAATAAAAAAAAAAACAAAAAAAAAAAAACAAAACAATGTTATAGGGATGACTAGGTGCATAAGGAGAGGGAACTTGGAGTCTGTTGCCACCTTGATTCTTCTTGCTTTTCTCTCTTTCTTTTTTCAGATTGTTGCGGTCTACTGGTGCCTCTCGGAATCGATGGCTGTTTTGATCGAAGAAGTGGCTGATGCGGCTGACACCATATGAAATCATCTCTGCGACTGATAGAAGCATGACATGGTTCTTGGTTATCGAATTGCTGACCGAAGAGTAGTTTACAGAGAGAGCCTCCGGTCTATTCCAATCGTCTAGTAATGGAACACTTGGAAGGATTGATGTTTTTGGCACATACTCATATTATCTATGGCCAAGCGAATTTGGTGAGACCTGTACACTACGCTCTATTTGGTACGTACACATGTAACATTTCATTTTGATCTCCTTTAAATTGTCTTGGCATTCACCTCGAACACACAAATGGTTCATGACAATGTACCGGCTATGATAAGGACATTAGGATGCTTTCTTTTGGATTCTTTTCTCCCCACTGGTTCCTCCCTTTTTAAGCCGAGTTGTGAAAACCATTGGTTTTTTCCTTTCTGTTACCCCCACATGCTGCTTCCCTTCTTAATAGTCTATTCCCCATCTTTGAATAAAGCTGCTTTACATCATTAGGAAGCTCAGGTCTCCTGTTTTCTCTCGTTTTGATATTCTTTGGAGGTAGTTTGATTGCTGTTTGGTTTCCTTAAGGAGCCTTGAAATATTTGGTTTAGTGGGAGGGAGTGAGCTCTTCAAAATTAATTGGGAGTGTATCCTGATGATTTTGCTTGGTGCTTTGTTCGGATTGATTGTCTCTCTTTATTGCTGGCTTGGCTTTTGGACAGCCTAAGGGAGTATGAAAAAAATAAAAAATAAAAAATAAAAAATAAAAAAAGAAAAATAAATAAATAAATAAATAAAAGAAAAAAAAAGATCAAAGAATTTTAGAGACAGTATAGATTTTTATCTGTGGAGCTTTGTTAAGTAGATAGAAAAAATTTTCAACAAAAAGAGTATTAACCAGAGGTATGATACAGTCTTGTCAAAGTTGTGAGAGTTTTGATTTTCATGTCAAGGGGAGGGACTGCCTTTCTGAGTTTGGCAAATACTAGTTCATTTAGAGCGTGGGGTAAGAGCTCCGTGGGTGTTATCTTCTTTTGGTATTTGTTTTTTGGATATTTTCAGGCTAAGTGCACCTCTGTGCAATTCTCCTCTTGTCCCCTCTGCACCTTTGCTTGTTTTCCTGCTTGCCTTCGTAGCCTCTTGCTGGTCTCTCTTTGTTATCCTGTGATGTTTTGGTCTTATCACCCTAGTTGTGTCCTTTGATTTGTTTTCGATACATTGGTCATGAGCATCATTTGTGGGGGAGATGTGGTGTTGAAGCAATTTTAGAGGTTGGTCACGGTGACACATTACAGGTGGGTTCCATTGCCACTCCTATTTTGAGAAGGAATTGGAAGAATTTACATTCAGTGGAGTTTCGGTTGGTATATTGAAATCTTCGATGAAGGGTCAGTACAATTAGAACAAATCGCCAATGCTGATGCCGATGGTTCTGAAGAGAAGAAGCTCGCTACTGTTGTGAATCAGGACGCTGCTGCTTTTCCTGATGCTGCTGCTGTCCCCTGCTGAGTTGCTTGGAAGGAGTAAATGGAATGGTTATGTCTAGGAATGGAACCTGCGCGAACTACAATTGCTGGGGCTATTTGCTGCTATTTTCAAGAGGTGGATGTTTTTGTTGGAATCGGATAAGCTGTTAGCTGGGATTGGAATGCAGCAAGATAGTGGGTTTTGTGGTTACTTCCATCATTGTGATTTTTGGGGTCGACTGTTGTTTTTGTTGTTTCAAGATGTAATAGAGTTTATCTTTTTAGGTAGCTCAAATGGAGAGCAATCCCTTACCTGTACTGATGCACCACAGTTTTGAATGAATCAAAACATTTTTTTCCTCAAAAAAAAAAAATATACCAAGTGTGGTATGTGGTAACCAAACTCTAGGTGTGTGGTAACAAAAAATAAGAATATTGGTAACCAATAATGAGTCTTACTGGTAATTAACCAACATACATAAAATTTAGTAACCAATAGACTAAGAAATATACTAAAATGCGCTAACCAAACACAAAATGTGTGTTATTAATATAGCATGAATGTGTTAACTAAACTCTAGATGTGTGGGAACTACTATATATAGTATGTGGTATCCAACATACAAACTATGTGGTAACCAATATACCATGAATATGATAATCAATATACAAGTTATTAAGTAATTAAATTTTTGAGGGCCCTGGGGGTTTGACTATAGGGAAGTTTGCTTGGAGGGTGTGCACACTCTAAATACCCCTTCTTCTTATTATTATTATTATTTGAATAGGGAAAGGTGTATGATGGATCCTTTTATTCCACATTTCTTGTTTCTGAGAGTGTGACACAAACAAAACTTTCTATTTCTACTTATTAATGCTTTTGAATTCCAGCACATTAATACATTATATATCACGCCTCCATCATTATCAAATCAGTTTATATCAGAAATAATACTGTATTTTTATTTTTATTTTTTCTTATATCTAATATAATCTTGTTTACATCAACATTTTCCTTTGGCATTGCACTGAAACAAATTGTAACACCTTTATTTATTTATCTATCTATCTTTGTGCATGTTGAGAACCTCTACTAATTAATTTGGAAATGTTTGGGCGACCCAAAGTATATATAGTTCTATCTTAGCGAACCTGTTTGTGTACATACTCAGCATATACAGAGGTGTTCTCTGGCTTTATAGGTTGTGCTATTTTATCCCTCACACTTATGGTAGTAAATTTTAATACTGATATTCCCTTTTTTGGTTCAGTGATTTGTCATAATTTATGGCATTTCAAATTTTGTCTAATCCGGCAATCGTGGATAATTTATGGAAGAATATTGTGGTTCCAATTTTTACGAGATTGTCCGAATGTTTTATTCCTTAGAACAGATTTGCTGTGGGTTTTATTTTTTGTCTGCATTCACCCTTATCCAATTGATCACAATTTCTTATTACATTTCACTCACCCTTTGCTGTCATCAATCCAAACACATCTCCCCCCCCCCCCCCCCAAAACGACACACAGCGGAAAACGACCCACCACACAGTAACTCGAAAACGAAAGAAGTAACCTCCACATCCCACAAAATCGGAGTCGCTCGGCCTGCCGCCGCAAGCGGTGCTCCTACCTGATGTATAATGTGCTTCGACTCAGTGCTGCCAACACCCTTATCAGTGCTTATTCAATTGCATGAACGTGTTCTCCTACTAAATTGATTATGTTGTGGTGAACATTCTGGTTGTCAATGAGATTTCAGTGTCAATGAGATTCTGGTTGTCATTTACATGCACTACTTGTGATACATCATCTCTTTCTTGTTTCTCCTGGTATCATGGGGCATCATGAAATTATGTTCTTTAATATCCACCACCTGAAGGGTAATTTATAATCAGAGGGTAAACAGCATTTTGACAATTATCTTACAATTGTCAACAGAATTATGGGTTTGTAGCTTAAAGTATATGCTCTGTATTTGTCCATTTTGTCGCAAATTTGGTACTCTTTTAAAGAATGCATTGTAGTCCTCATTTTTGTCCAGTTAATTCTAATTTTTTTCCCCTCCTGGTACATTTTCTCATTGTGGATCCCGTTGTGCTGAACTGAAAATTCTATAGTGTTCTGTCAGTATTATATTGATGTTCCCTGCATGATACAATATGTTATGTCAGTATTTTATTGATGTTCCCTTCATGAAATGTCTATTCTTGATGCCAAACCTCCTCGGTTTTGACTTCAATGTCAACATATCACCCCTCCTTCGCTTCCCCATTCAGTGTGATCTCTACGCCATTCACTGCATTGCATTTGAACATAATGAGGTGGTTGCATTATATTTATTGAGTTCATGCAAGCTTCATGAAGACATTTAACATAATTACCTTCATTCGGTGTTGCATTTGAACTTCCCCATGACCGTGTTGTGGAATTAAATCATCCAATGTATCCAAAACAACATCCCTCCCTGCCGAAATCCACTCCACCTGTGTTGTATCGTCGTCGAAATTCATAGGGTTTTCTCCTTCGAAAGCTGTATCCCGGCAGTCGCCAAAATCTTCCGGCATTGATATCTATCAATTCCGGGAAAGGGAGAGCTTACTGCTATGGAAATGCAATCAGCCGCATTCCATTTCTCATCCATGAATAAAATGGCATTTACTCATCATATAAAAAATGGAATGAATTCAATATGGCAGTTACTCCCAATAATTTTGGACATCACCGATCCAGTTTCCATTTTATTTAATATGCTCTATATGGAATGAATTGCGACACTCAAGACGCGTAGCACATGCACTATTATGGCAGAACACATCTGCATATACAGAGGTATATGCCTCAGTACAGTAACTGAATTGCTATCTTAGCTTGCCAACTTGTTTTGATAAGTACCAAACATACATTTGCCAGTAGATAAATTTGAAAGTAAAAGGTAAGAAAGAGAAATTAGTCGAAAATTTGGTTGATAAATTCAGAATTCTATTGCTAACAAATTAGTGAATGAAATTTAGTAGATACCAAAAATTTAGAGACTGAATTCGTTGGTTAAATAAAAATGTTCTTATAGTGGATAGGCAAAGACTTGAGGCACGTGTTAACATAATTTTCTCAATATACATTCACTTTCTTTAAGTGTAAGAGAACATGTGAACATCTATTTTCTAGAATACAATGATTTGGTAAGAATTTTTCTTTGTAGTAAAAAGCTTTCACTCTATCCAATAATTAAACTACGAAAATGTAGCCATATTTCAAATGAAATTATAATTATCATTTAATGTGTCATCTATGTAATACTTAATAGAGTGTTTTGATAAGCTGCAATAAAATGAATTATCTCATTTTTGCATTTTAAAAATGCAATAATCACATAGTTTGTTCTCTGTCGTTCATCCAAACACCTACTAAATATATTTATGTGGGGATAAAGACTTGGTAAGTGGTCAAGTATCTCCAACTTAAAGGTTGGAAGTTCGATTCTCCACCTGACCCTCTATCCCCCCCTATTTCCTTCATAATTTGTGCAGCATTGTGCTCCCACCATCAATTTTTTAATTTGTATAAGCTGTCCAACAAAAAAAATAAATATATTTATGTTTCTTTTTCTAATTTAATTATAATTTTTTATGTAAAAGAGACGTATAAAATGGGGATATGTATTGTTTCATTCTACTATTATCCCTTTTGAACTCAATTACCGCGAGCCAGGCAAAATGAATTGCATATCATTTTATTCTTTTTAACCTAACTAGTAAATACCCGTCGAGACTCGACGGGTATAATTTTATATTAAATATAATATATATACTTATATTATATATAGTAATAATAAATTCTATTTTGAGTGATGTATAATATGTAATGATTTTTTTATATATCCAAAAGAGGATGTATATGATAATATAATTTAATTATTTTTAAAACTAATAAATAAATCATATTATACCGTATTCTTTAGCTTCTGTGGCTTGTCTGGTACAAACCTCACAGATCAATAAAAATAGCTATTAAAATAATATTTTTATTTGGTTTGAAATTTAAATTAAGATAAAATAAAATTTAAAAATAAGTATGAAGCATAATATGAAAATTTTCCTAACAGTTTGCTGAAAATTTCATTGGTGAAAATCTTATTGATAGGGGCTAGTATAACACTTGGTTTGTCCAAAGAACATTCTTCCTAAAAACTCACTCGCAGGAATCAGAAGAGAAAACTCAAATAAAAACATATCTCAAGGGATGGAATCTATCCCTATCCAATCTTTTAAAATGTCTGAATTTGAAGTTGTGCAGTATATTTTGTATATGTACTTTAAAAAATTACCGCTATAGAATCACTGTAGAGTTTATAAGGATATCATTCAAAAATATCACATCTAATTGTGCATCTCCAAAATCAATACCCGTTTTACCATAACCTACATCAACTATTCATTTTGCAAATTTTCTGTCATATATAAATTTCATTCTTAACAACAATTCTTGTGGTATCTTGAGTTAATCATTCTTAATTGCATATTAATACTTTTTAGCCACATCTTTCTAGTGACGCGAAATATTACAACATAACTATTCATGGCTAAAAACTGATTTTGGAAGATAAAATTCGACATTCTTTAAAGATTGACATTGATTTTTATTTATAATCATAGCAGAAAAACAAATTGAGTGAGAATTTTCTCATCTCAAATCGAATAAAAAATTTGGTTAAATCAAATAGGCTCATAATCATTCTACCAATCAAGAATTTTCTACTTTCATGGTTTCCCGAAAATTGGTTTAATCTCAACTATCTAGTTCCGCATCTTGGTTACTATCAACCTATTTCCATTACATAATTTATTTGATGGATATATATTCCTAAGAAGCATGACTATGAAACCCTCATTCAACTATATTTCATGATTCAGTAATCCAGAACAATTGATTGTGTTTAGATATTCCAGTGAAAATAATTCATTGGCATTATCTATGCTTTCATCCTTTTGACAAATATTGTTAAAATTGATATACATTTTCATATTCAGACATACGTTCCATGATATAAAATTTCATTAGCAGGGGTTAATATATAGTAAAAATGTTTGGATTTGAAGTGTGCAGTTTATATTTGTATAAGTACTCTCAACAATTGCTGCTATAGAATCTCTCGTAGAGTTTATAAAATTATCATCTGAAAATGTCACATCTATACATCTTCAAGATTAATACCAGCTTTACCAATTACCATCACGTACATGAAGTATTCATTGTGCAAATTTTTGTCATATATAATTTTCATTGTAAATAACATTTCCTATAGTATCTTAAGTTAATCCATCTTAATTACATATTAATACTTCGAGTCCCCTCTTTACGGTGACACGAGATATTGCAACATATCACTGACATGGGTAAAAACTGGTTTTTGAAGATAGAGTCTAACCTTCTTTAAAGGTTGGCATCTACTTTTTTTTGTTTTATTTTTTATAGTCATAGTAAAACAAACTGCGAGTAGAATTTTGTTCTCTGAAATCGAATAAAGAATATGGTTAATTCAGACGGGTTCATAATCATTATACCAATTAAGAATTTTCATCCAAAATATTGAGCTTTGTTTAATGAGAAGAGAGTTAAATAGTTTTCTAGAGAGGTTAAATAATATTCTGAGGTAAATTTTTTGCAGGTAGAATTCTCGTCGCAATCTAGTGCAATACCAAATCTAGAATGTGCAGTCCTACCTCTTGGAATGAGTAAGTGTGTTATTCCATTGGATGCTACAGACAGTACAATATTACATTTACCATGAAGGGCTAAACATAATATTTCTAGATAAATTATCGATAAATATCTTGTCAGTTCCACCACGTAAAGAAAAATGAATCAACACCCATTACTATCAACTACATACATTATTTTATTATAAACATTCTTCTCATCATCAATCAACAAAGGTAATAACTTAGCATGATCCGCTTTCATTTCTTCCTTATTTTAATATGTCTTCTTCTAGTATCAATAGATTATTGTTTCAGACGTTAAAACTTCATTCAGTAGCGGCATTCCAGAGAAAATTTTCAAACTTATTTAATTTGCAGCAATTAGCCTTTCAATATGAACTTACTTTGATCATTCGCAATCACAATTTTCTAATAAAGCTAGATTTATATTTATTTTTCGTCAATTGTAAATCTGTTAAAATATAAATTACTGAATTACATCATCCATTTTTTAAGTGTTACACTTTTTCTTTTTGGGTGATTGGAAATAAGTGTTACATTACCATATTTGAAATATTTTGAAGGTTAATAATTTTTACTAATTATACTTAAATTATTGATTTTTTTACATCGTTAAAATAAAACTCAAAAGGAATAAAGTCAAACGTGACTTATTTTATTTATTTAATTACTTCAGCTAAATACGTTTTATTAACTTACATTAGATCTTGTGTCATTTCCTAGTGTTACACTTATTATAAAATGGAGGGAATATTTCTTAAAAATATTCCCTCCGTCGCATTCAAAGTGTCTCTGAGAGGTCCCCTCGAGAACAGAAAATGCTAAAGATGGGCAAAAAACCAATACCAATACAGATTATGTTGTTTCCCAGTTGTCAGGATGAAAAATTAATGCAGAAACATTGTCGGAGCATTATCCCAACATCCAATCAACAACCAATGAAAACCCAGAAGATAAGAATAGAACAAAGTGCGAAAATAAAACAGAGAACACCACAAAATTGTTCATCCAGTTCGATCCACTGATCTATATCTGGGGGCACCAAGCCAGGATTTCACTAGAACATCACCAAACATGTCGAATGCAACATCAACCCATTCTACACACCCTTACATTCCGGTGAACTTCTCTATCTAATCAACTAGACTAGAGAAACACATGGGAGCTTCAATCTATCTATCCAAATGCACTCAATTCACTAGCAGATGTTAGAATGGTGTTTGTGATATCTAGCTACTTAAATCTAATCAAGCACATGGTGATATAGCACCCAATCTAAGCCCATGTTTGTGTTTACAAGAGATATATCATGAGAAATCTAAGCACAAACCAAAAACCCCAAAAAGATAGCAGCATACAATCAACAAGCAATGTACCAGTAGCAGAATGGTTGTTTTTTTCTTTTGCAAACAACAGATTAGGGGGTTTTGTGGCTTCAGCTTCCTCAGCAATCCATGGCAGTGAAATGACCTTAGAAATGCTCTGTTTTCTCTTCTTTGAAGTGGCTGAATATTAGTGCTTATGAGGAAGACTCGAAAACAGGTATTTATATGAATACAAGGCCCATTTAAAACCCTAAAAGCCTGCTGGGAGGAAGTGGTCACGTCATTGTTCTTTGTACTTTCCAGTTGTGCTATACCCGTTGTTGATAGGTTGTTTCAACATCAGAGGGACAACGAGTATCTGCACAAAAATTCAAATCTGCTCTACAAACTTTGCCACGTCAGCGTCCCTTTTTGTCCTTTCTCCATTATCGGATTGCGTTGTTCATGAGTCATCGTCACAACTACAGAACAACGTTGATCATCTTCACAACACAGGACTCAAGGACTTAACAGTCTCATTTTGACTTTTTAACACTGTTAACTGATCAACTTTGATCTAATGTTATCGTAATTATATACGAAAAAAAATATAGTCACGTTCGGTCTTATTAGATTTGTCTAATCATGTAGTTTTAGAATATATATTTTACATAATTTTTACATATGTACATTTTAAGATATTAAATGTTAAACAAATGTATTGGACGGTGTGTCCAAAAGTTTTGAGACAGAAATAATGGGACAGAGGGAGTAGATTAAAAAAATAATAAATTTTCCTTCTTTATTTACTTTATTTATTGATTGATCTATTCATAATTCTAAAATTGTATATTACATTTAAAAGAAGTGGCATATTTTGTGAAAACATGGCCTATATATCCTACAATAATTAATATACAATAATTAAAAATATAAATATATTTTATATATTCATTAATGTATCTTTAAATAATATAAATTCCATATATACACTTCAAATTCTATTTAAATTTTAAATTCCATTTTTAAAAAAAAAACTGAAAATTGTGGGAACTCCATATAAATTAGAAATTAAATATCTTTTAAAAATTAAAAATTGGGATTTTCATATACACATAAATATATCTTTAACATGAATAAATAATTCTGACGTGCAATGTATATTTTGATTACATCATTCACCATACAAAAAAATATAATCAAAATTGAGACCAAACCTACACAAAATTACCGACATTACGATATGTTCACCATATTGAAATATAAACGCAACATAATTCTTAGTTTCCAGTGCAAAACCTCATCATAATAATCTTATAGTGTAAAAACTGAAAATCTATAAATAAATACTAAATGCAGCAATAAAATTTAAAATAAATAAAATACAAAATACAAAATACAAAATAATAAAATCTAAAATAGATAAAATAAAAAAATGCAAATAAATCAAAATTTCAAATTTTCTCTTTCAAATCTTTTTAAAAGTGAATATATAGTGACACGATAGGATGATAGAGTGGAATTTATAAGTAAATGGTAGATTTTATACACGATAGACTCAATCTATAAACAATAAATAAATAAATACGAAAATATAAAATTAGTAAATTAGAAAATACAAAATATTCAAATTTTTCAAATCTTTTTAAAAGTGAATATGGTAGGAATTCCATATATTTCAAAAACTGAAAATCTGTAATAAATAAATAAATAAATAAATGTAAAAACTTAAAATTGATAAATTAAAAAATGCAAAAATTTATAAAAATTAGAAATTTGAAATGGAGACACCACATTAAATGTAGGACGGGTTGTTCACTAATGCTTTAATATAAATATAAATATATATATATATATATTTGCTTTATCTATCTGTTGGCCCAAGAAATTGTCAGGTCCAAATAAGTTGGCTAAATCCATATTAAAAGACGCCCAGTCCGTGAGCCAGTATAATTATTATGATGATTACAGGAGAGCAATCACGGAATCAAATGAGACGTGCATACGGAGATTGCTAGGGCTTCCGGCCTATAAATATTATAGTTGGTGGCTAACAACGACACATCACATCCTTCTCAAAGAAGCCGCCTTTCCATATTTTTTCTTTTGCTTTATGTATTTCCTTTTCGTTTATTTATCGCTTTCTGCAATTCCATTGTTTACATCTTCCTTTAAATTCTTGTAATTTCCATCCCGCATTCGTTCGTAATTCCTTGTACTTTTTCCAGTATTCTTTTCTAGTTGTTCAATTCGTAGTTTCATTTGGCTCCCTTTTATTCTTTTGCCTCCCTTCCATCCTCGATCGAGATTTATATTCCCTTCCATATAATTTTTCCGATATAACAGATTAGCACGCCCAGTGGGACTCGAGTGGAAAATCATATCCGCTTAGGGTTTATACTTCTTAGCTCTGGAAGATTGGTAACAGATCTTATACAGAAATTCGAAGAGATGTCCCTACAGGATGAGACATCTATCAGGACACCTACTGCAGATGACGCCGGTAATGCGGCGGAGAATAGGGCGCAACAGGGGATTACAAAAACCCCTACGGTCTTCGAACAGTTGTGGCTATCGATAACAGAATCGATGGCCGAGTTCATGCCTGAACTTACCAAGCACATCATGGAGGCATTGCGGCCTGCGATGGCTAATCTAATCGACAAAGTGTGTAGTTCCATGTATCTTCAACAAGATGGAACTGCTGTTATAAACGACGCAAGCGCGCCGCCCAATCTCCCATCTCCTGGGCCATCCGGTTGCCAACAGAGGCTTTAGAAGCCACATCTTGCCAGCCTCCATATTCATAATTTGGTGGTCTAGCCAATCCCGCCTCCATACTAGTGGCACTTAGCTTGCCAAGTTTAACGTATGCGGTACCTCCGATGCCGATCTATGACTCACCAGCCCCCAATGGCTGTTTGATGGCCTCCAGTAGGCCTAGCTTACAGCCACGTCAAGCGGTGCCTCTTGTGCCGATTATGCCTACAGCGTTGTATGCGATGAATTTCTCGGTAGTACCGGCACCGATGCCAAACTCTAATTGGACACCTCCAACGCTAGGGGGCAGCCACCACAGCCACAGTTTATGGCCGTGGCACCTACTATACAGCCTACACATTTCATGCCTCCTACCAGGCACCAGAGGTGTCACCCGAACTGCTAGCGGATATGATGCAGCAGCACTTTGGGATCCAGCTGAGGCCGATGGAGCGGCCCACTTATAGGAAGTATAACCTGACTGGGTGGATACTATGCAGCACTGAGGGTTCAAGATGCCGAGTTCACTATGTTTTTGGGGGATGATGGAAAGTCCACCATAGAACATGCGGGCAGATTCACTGCACAGTGTGGTGAAATGGCGGCCAACAATTGACTGAAATTGAGGTTGTTCAGTACATCCCTTATTGGACCTGCCTTCGCTCGGTACTTGTCCTTGCGGCCAAACTTAATCCAGAATTGGGCCGACCTCGAGAGAGCCTTCCACGACAGGATCTACACTCCATTAACACAGGTTAGTTTGGCAGATCTAACTAATGCTAAACAATTCGCAGATGAAGCGACGACTACATTTATAAATCGATTACAAAGACTTAAGAGTCAATGCACGATGGTTGTCCCTGATAGAGAAATAACCAACATTGCAATGACAAATATGTTGCCAAAGTTAAAGGAATATATAATTGTGCAGGACTCCACTAAGCTTGCCCAGCTTGCCGAAAGGGCGGCCTGCTTGGAAAAGTTCCTTGAGAAACAAGATGAGAAGCGTCTACCTACATACGTGACTCATTTCAAGGAAATGAAACCCGGTAAAGAGGAAGACGAACCAAGGGTGGTGGCTACCGCAATGACCCTTGGTGGAAACAACCCTGGATAATGGCCTAGAACGCCATCAACAGCGGCCGTGGAGGCCGGGTAGTTGATAACTGAGTAACGCCGGCCGATAGCTCTAGTCCGCGATATGCCTATGAGAGTTGCGGCCGGCGGATGGCGGCTGGTGACTGATAGCTATGCCCTATGGTGGCTATGGAATGCCAAAATGGCAGTTAGGGAGGATGTGGATTCCCAAAATGGTAACTAGGGTGGCCGCGGATTCCCAAAATGGCAACTAGGGCGGCAAAGTATTCCCAAAATGGTAATTCGGGTGGCAAATGTTTCTCGAAATGGTAGGGCACTATATGGCTGCGGATTCCCAAAATGGCAAGGCACTATGTGGCTGCAGATTCCCAAAATAGCAACTATGAAGGCTACGAGAATGCCCGAGGGGCTACGAATATGCCCAAGTGGCTACGGAGGTGGCCAAGTTGTACGCAGGTGTCCAAAGATCTACGGAGGTAGCCAAGGCCCTACGAAGATGTCCGCAGACAATGGGAGGCAAGACACAAAGCTGCGGACGAGGATCCGGATGCACGAAGCTCCGGGTGCCGACGGGAGGCAAGTCAGAAAGCTCCGGACGAGGCTTCGGGCGCTGAAGGGAAGCAAGTCCCAAAGCTGCGGTTGAAGCTCTTAGCACCGACGAGAGGCAAGTCACAAAGCTGCGGACGAAGCTCTGGGAGGCAAGTCACAAACCTACGGACGAAGCTGCGGGAGGGGAGGCAAGACACAAAGCTCCCGACGAGGTGTCGACGGGAGACAAGTCACAAAGCTGCGGACAAAGCCGGGTGCCACGAGAGGCAAGACAACAAGCTCCGGAGGAAGCTCCGGATCCAATGGGAGGCAAGTCACAAAGCTCCGGGTGCCGATGGGAGACAAAAACAAAGCTCCGGATGAAGCTTTTGGCGCCAGGAGGCAAGAACTTAGGGCCCCGGGCGGCTACGAAGATCGCAGGTGACCAATGCAGAGGCGGCAGCAGCTATAGATCTGTCCGGTCATACAGATGGTGATAGCGGCCAAGACAGGCGGCAAAGATGAGGGCGGCAGCTTCAGGCGGCTCTGGCAGGCAGCTGTGGCGGCAAGTGCTGAGACATGGACGGCGCAGCAGCAGGAGACTTGGGCGGGAAGCGAGAAAGAGTGTGGCAGAGCAGTAAGCAAACGGATGGACAAGGGCGTAGGCTGTGGTGGCAAGAGGACTCGGAGGCAGCTGCGGAGCTCCGGGCGGCAAGCGAGTGACACGAGCGGCAAAAGCATATGGCAGCAAGAAATCAAGGGCGGCAGAGAGCTCGAGCGGCTGGCTTGCAGACAGGCGGCAATCAGGCAGGGCGGCAGAAAGAGGTTCCAGGCGGCAGAGCTCCGGGGGCGGTAGAGACAGATCAGGCGGCAGAGAGCTCAGGCGCATTCCACCATGCGGCAAGGCTGCAGGCAGATGGCGGCAAAGAGACCGGCGCCAGGGCAAGGTGGTGGCAGGTTAAACCAAAAAAAGAAAAGAACTTTTTATCGGGCTAGTCTTATTCGGAGCATGCATATTTATCTTAGGTCTAATCAGACAAATTGTGCGAGGGGGGCATTTGTTGACCCAAGAAATTGTCAGGTCCAAATAAATTGGCCCAATCCACATTAAAAGAGGCCCGGTCCGTGAGCCAGCATAATTATTATGATGATTACATGAGAGCAATCACGGAATCAAACGAGACGTGCATCCGAAGATTGCTAGGACTTCCGGCCTATTAATATTATAGTTGGTGGGTAATCAAGGACACATCAAATCCTTCCCAAAGAAGCGGCCTTTACATATTTTTTCTTTTGCTTTCTGTATTTCCTTTCCGTTTATTTATCGCTTTCTGCAATTCCATTGTTTACAGCTTTCTTTAAATTCTTGTAATTTTCATTCCGCATTCGTTCGTAATTCCTTGTACTTTTTCCAATTGTTCAATTCGTAGTTTTGTTTGCCTCCCTTTTATTAATTTGCCTCCCTTCCATCCTCGATCGAGATTTAAATTCCCTTCCATACAATTTTTTCGATATAACACTATCTTGTAATATATATTCTCCATATACATCCCATGTAAAAGTAAAACTATAGGGAGTTTTTCGATCTTAGTCGGATTTGGGTGCTGAAATGTGGAATTAAGCATATGTTGAATTCTATGTATTATGGTTTATTACAATGTTTTTTAGTTTTTTTATGTATTTTTTATTTTCAATTTTTTATGATGTTATGTGTATGAGTAATCACAAAATAACTCTTGTATTATCTTTTGTATATGCAAAATATGCACTTAAATTAAAACCTTCCAATCAACATTTCCAATTGGCATTTTATATATAATGATTGCATTATGAATAGTTGGAATGCAGTTAAACGAAGTTATAGAATATATGTGGCTTCAAACCTAATTTACCAAATTTAGTTTTGTGGTCATGAATCATAATCAAACCAACTTTAATTTTTACATATTGCTTGCACAACATATCCTCCATAATTTTCTGAGTCCATCATTATCTCATCACTTAATTAGCCCACCAAACTTGTTCCTTTTTCTCACTTATTACCTCCCACACCAAACATCCATCCTTTTGTTTTCACTTTTTTTTTTAAAAAAAAAGGTAATAGTAGTATATTGTAACTTGTAAGCTAGGATTCCATAAGTATTTTCCCTCCATTATTTTAAATGACTTTTTTGTTTTTCTTGAATTTTAGTAATATGCTTTTGATTTCTATTTGAAATAGAAAAAATACATACTATTTTTAATAATAATTTCAAGTATAATTGAAAACCATAATACTTGAACTTTTAAGAAAACAAGTTTAAGCTTTTGCTTATGACCTTCTTAAAAAAGCATAATTGTTATAACAATATATTTTTTTATTTAAACAAAAGAAAAACTAAATAATTTATTAAAACAGGGGTTAAATAGCCTTGCCAATGGTAATTAGCATTCTTCCTACATGCATGATCATATACATTCATCATCAATTAATTATTTATCTATTTAAAAAATAAATATTTTGCTATTGGTATGTATTAAGCTGGAGAATTTTGCATTTATGAGTCAATATTATTTTTGCCTCTAATTGCAAATATTTTTATTACATTATAATGTGTTTGAAATTAATTCGGGTTTTGGTTACAAAGAAAATTAGAAGAACACAAGTTATATTTGGTTTTGGTTACTGCCATTGTTTATGATGTCTGTGTTATGTGTAAGATAAACGAACTCTACACACACATCAATTTTTTATTTTACCATTTCCATTTTTATTATTATATAATAAAATTATTTTTAAATAAATGATACATTACTCTTTTGAAAAAAAAAATCAATCCATTAATAAAATATCTTATTTACTAACAATAATTAGCTTATTGTTGTGAAACTTATAATATTTCAAATTCGAGTATTATGAACTGGAGAGATCTTTTCATTTATAGTACTTATCTACTTCGAAAGATTAGTCTCATCAGACCTCAAACAGGTTTATTGATATATAATCAAAATTGAAAATATAATTTTTTTTCCTCTATTTACTAATAAAAATTTTATATATTTATTTTTAATTTTTTTTTGGGGTAACATGTGTTCAAATTGCATTTATTATTCTTTTGTAATTTATGCGACATGTACTTCCACCACCCTTTCTCTGGCTTTGACTTCACAAAAAAATTGAATGTATTACTTATCTTTTTTAATTAGAAAAAAAAAAGAAAAAAAAACAAGTAATATAACAATGCTTGTAGCCTATAGATGAATTAGTTCAGATGCCCTATCTACATTTCAGGCTTTTTTATTGCCAAATTTGTTATGTTCTCATGAGTCACATCTACTATGTATATCATGCGTGCACTATATAATAATCACAAATATTCATCCAACTCTAAATGCTACTTATTTATGTCTCATGGGCATATTAATTTATAACCTATCATTTAATATTTTGCAGGACAAAAGTAAATACTTCATGTCTTTCATATTATTTATTTGTGGCTAGATTATTTGTGGTGTATGTGTATCATCAACCTCTTGAATATCTAATAGTATGAAATAAAAGAATTAAAATATTTAATGATTTCAAATAATATGCCTATTAGATAGATCAAAGTGAATTTAATTCTATATGCATGCATGCACGGACAATTAAATATGTACTATGTGTATATAAATAAATAAATTAAAGATTAAAATATTGCATACTTCTATAAAGGTATACATGATCCTATATGTGTCCTGTGATGGGGTGAAAGCAACATGAACCAAACATTGATGAATAGAGTATTGAACTTTTGAAGCAAAAATGAAATCCCACCTTCTCTAGATGTATGTCCAAACTCCAAACCCATTTTCATCATTTCCTCTTGTCTAAACCCATTCTTAATTCTTCCATTTCTTCTGCCACTTTTCTTGCACCTAACCCTAACTCCTTTCCTACATTCATTCCTTGTCTTCCTCCTTATTTCTGATCTATACTATAATTCATATCTACATATCTACCATCCCTTTTGATTGATTTTGTCTCATCTGATCTCTACCTCAATACTCATTTCCTTAATCATTTCCTATACAGACAACCTTAATTAGGTTAATCTACACAACCTAGACATTGAAGAATGTCCTCCTTTCCTTCTTCCTTTAAGTCACTCCTTGTTCTTCTTGCCTTGGTTGTGTTACTATTATCTGTTATCCCTCCGGCGGATTCTACTTCGCGGAATTTGCTCGCCAACCGGATGAAGCCAGATGGCTTCCACGTAATGTTGAGGCACGTGGATGCGGGCCGGAACTTCACCAAATTGGAGCGCCTGCAGCGTGCAATGAAACGCGGTAGGAAAAGGATGGAAAAGCTCTATGCAATGGCCCTGGCAGTGTCGGATCCCACCGTTGAATCCCACGTGCACGCTGGAAACGGGGAGTTCCTGATGGAGCTGGCCATTGGCACCCCACCGGTATCCTACCGGGCTATACTTGACACCGGAAGTGACCTCATTTGGACTCAGTGCAAACCTTGCAAGCAGTGTTTCGATCAGCCCACCCCAATTTTCGACCCAAAGAAATCGTCGTCTTTCTCCAAGCTCCCCTGCTCCAGCAACCTTTGCTCTGCCCTCCCATTGTCTTCTTGCAGCAGTGGAAGTTGTCGGTACGTTGAACAAATTTGAACTAGTATATAGGTTTTGTGCAATCGCTCAATTTTTATTGTAGTGTCACCCAATTTTATAATTCGTGGTTTATATTTCATACTCGATTTTTTTTACCAGGTATTTGTACACGTACGGAGATTATTCATCGACACAAGGCATTATGGCGAAAGAGACATTTACGTTTGGCAAGGTTTCCCTCCCAAACATCGGATTTGGCTGCGGTGCAGACAACGAGGGGGGCGGATTCAACCAAGGAGGCGGGCTCGTAGGCATGGGCCGCGGACCATTATCCCTCGTCTCCCAACTAGCCGTGCCAAAATTCTCCTACTGCCTAACCTCAATCGATTCGGACAAAACCAGCACACTATCAATGGGCTCCCAAGCAATAACAGGGAACCACACGGCTACAACCACTCCCCTGATCAGCAGCCCATCATCCCCTTCTTTCTACTACCTCTCCCTCGAAGGAATAACCGTAGGCGACACGAAGCTGCCCATCAAGAAGTCGAGCTTCGCCCTCAACGATGACGGGACAGGCGGCATGATCATCGACTCTGGCACGACGATAACCTACCTCGAGGAGAGCGTGTTCGATGTCCTGAAAAAGGAGTTCACCAAGCAAATGGACCTCCCCGTGGACGACTCAAACAACACCGGGCTCGACCTTTGCTTCACCCTCCCGGCGGGCGCCAAGAACATCGACGTGCCGAAGCTGATCTTCCACTTCAAGGGGGCGGATTTGGAGCTTCCAGGGGAGAACTACATTATTGCAGACTCGAGTGGGGTGGCTTGTCTGGCCATGGGGAGCTCGAGTGGGATGTCCATCTTTGGGAATTTTCAGCAGCAGAATACATTGGTGGTTCATGATCTTGCTAAGGAGACCATATCCTTTTTGCCCCAACAATGTGACCAGTTGTCATGAGGGCTTTTGTATGATATATATTGTTTGCCACCGTTGATGGGATTGGGGGCATTCTTTCCTGCTTTGTAATGGTCACAACCTAAACAACACATACACATACATATGAGGGAATTGAATTTGTTCCTTATTACTTCTCTTCCCTTTACTTTTTATTTTTGTTGTTTTTGTTTGCTGTCATTTTTCTTTTTTTCTGTGAATAGAATTCTGGCTTATATGAAGTTAATGGATTCTTTTTAAGTTTTTTTTTTTTTTTTTTGGTTGGGTTCATTTTAACTCACACAAAACAAAGTTCCATCATATTAGCCCAATCATGGTTAAATTTATAGGGTATGAGATGGAATAATTATATATTATGTACAGTATTTATGTGTATTACAAACGCAATAAATAAAATATTTGATGTAATATAGATAAAATTGAAAACAAAACCCAAGAATTATAAGATCGACCAAATTAACGAGCCAAACTCAATATTTTATAGGAAATTGAATGATGTATGGCCTCAAGTATATAGGAGTATATGATTTTGAACACTTTTCGCACGTAGTTCAACAATACACTTCATATTAAACATAATTGTGTTGCTTCCAATGATTGGGCCATCACGTAAGATGCAAGCATAATTATATTGAAACAATAATTGAATACTAGTATTTGTTAGTAAAATATTTTAATTTATTTTAATATTCATCCGTCCCAATTCACTAGAAACTTTTTGACTTTTGATATTAACTTTTGATGAATTTTGATATAATATTATTGCAATTATATAATTAAACAAGAATAGTCAAGTTATGTCTTACTAGATTCGTCTAATAATATAGCTTTAGAATATACATAATTTAGATAATTTTTTAGTTATATCCATTTTATGATATTAAACGTTAAGTAAATGTATTGAAATGTATAGAGGGGAAAAAGGTGTATGATGAATTGAAATGTGGGAGTATGTATGTATGTAACACCCCGGTTTTTGGTCACCCAGGTTGGGATGTCACCGCCACATCCCCCTAGTAAGACACGGTTTCTCCGAGCTTACTAAAGAAATGCAAGGCTAGGTATTGCAGTATTTAAAAGTGTTTAAACCATTCAAGATAGCCCATACAATATAATTGGAAAATAATAATAGTATAGCGCAGCGGAAATAATTGTTTTAGTATAGTATTGCAGCGGAAAATTTAAATAGGGCCGACATGGCCAAAACACGGGTTAAACAGGCCCGTTCATAATATAGTCTAAATTACGAATTTAAAAGCAAAACAAAATTCCCAAAATCCCACGCATGATTCGTGCTCACACATGCTCATTCCACATATTCTGTAAGAAAAGGAATAAAAACGGTTTTGGTCAGCAAATTTGCTGAGTAAGCTAACACATGCATGATCGTAGGGTTTAAAAGCCATTAATTGAATAACTTACTAAAAGCATGATAGTAACATAATATTTAATTTCATCTAACCAACTATCCAATAGCATAATTTATTTCAGGGCTCTATTTAATAACACATATCACATGGTTTAAGACAAAAGCCATAATTTAAATAAAGCATTTAAATAATTTAATTGGACAACAACATAATTTAATCTAATTTAATTTAATTTAGAATCCCCATTACATCCCCGATTTGGTATTTCAAAGTTTCACGATAGCATCGCGATATCAACAAGTTTAGCCGGTAGCCCGGCGGCCGCAACCGTATCAGCCATACCCAGTACCACTCCGGAGCCTCGGGAAACCCATACGGATATTCACGAGAGTGTAGGCTCTATATTTCGCCGTTTTGGCAATATCACATTTCAAGTTTAGCGACCATCGTCCATTACGGCACGAAGTGAATCGTTAGGGGGCACCCTGCAGAGCACTCACCCCTAATTTTAATTTATCAAGTTTGTAAGGGGATTTAATTTTTAAAATCTGACTTCAATTGTATTTATTTAAAAGTAATATCTCAACTCGATTCAACCCTAAAGGTTAATTCCATGTTTCAACAAGATTTCAAGATTTTGTTTCCGGTAAACCACAGTTTACTCTAAAATTCGTCTAAAATCAGATTTAATTCCAAAAATTCCAAAACTTCATATCTGAATCAGAAACGTCAAGATCTACAACTTTCATGTTTTAACTTTTTCAATCCGAGATACCTAAGTAGGTCAAAATCACCAATTTTCGCAGAAGAACAAATCTGTCCGAGTTTAATGTGTCACAGTTTAAAGATTTCGAATTCTACCATATCAATTCAACTCCAAATTTAATGAAATTTGACAGAGATCATCTTGAGACAATTATCTACGACTTTTATGTTCGGCCAAAGATCTAAAACAGTCTAGATCCTATGTCAAAAACGTGATCAAGATCATTCCTAAGTTCTGTCCAAGATTTCAAGATCTAGATCCAAACAGCTCGGTTCCGGTGGGTTTTCACATATCAAATCAACTCCAAAAATTCTCAAAAGTTTACAGTAGCTAGATCTGAGTCTTAGGAACGTTTTTCGTGTATTAAGTTTTTCCGTTTGAGTTTGTTTTAAGGTTCGGAAAAATTATCAAATCTGTTGCGCCGGTAGAAAGTTTAGATTGACAGATTTTCGGTTTCTTGTTAATCTTTTAGTTTTGAATGTTTTAATTCATCCCAAAACCATGTAAGAGTTAACTTACTGAGTTTATGAACGTCCGGGATCGTCTATTCGAATGCGTGGCTTCCAGTCCACCGTTTCTCCTCTCCGTTCGTCGGGCTCTACGATCTAGATCCAATACGGGGTGTAGAAAGAAAAAGGAGATGATTAGGATTCGTTTTCGAATCGTTTGTTGAATAAAGATTGGATCGAGACTTACCACGACTACGAGATCTGTAGAGAAATTCGTCCAACAGCGTTCGTCTTGGTTTCGTGCCTCCGACGACTCCGGATTTAGGGTTTCGAATGTGTAGAAGGTTGTAGGGTTTTGTAAACTTGTTCGGGGCTTCCAAGGGGTTTATTTATAGATTTCCCAAGCCCTAGGGCGTCCAACATCTGACCTAAGGGTCTTGGGTCGAGAGATGTTCAACCGAAAGTCGAAAAATCCGCGTTCGGGCAAGAGATTCACACAACGGGCGAATCTGTCGTGTGGCGCGGTTGTGGCGCGCTTTTCCGCCTTCCACCGCGCGGCCACCGCGCGACACTCGCCTGGACTTCGGTCCGGGCGGGTCGTGCTATCATCGTGCTTTTCCGCCTCTCTTTCGGGTTTCTATCCCTCTATGCTCCCGAATTCCGATTCCCGGGGTATCTTCGGGTTTCTACTTTCTCTCTAAATTTTTACTCGGGTCTAATTGGATGTTTTGGACTCGAATCCTCGAGTTCATTAGCGTCGGGTTTTGGTGTACAATTTATTTACCTTTAATAATTCTTTTCATTTAATTTAATTCCTTTAATTCCTTTTTAAGTTAAATCTCATTTCTCATTTCCTTATATTTATTTATTTATTTATTTGCTGGATTTATTTATTTATGGTATTTATTGTTTATTTATTTAATTATTGTTTTATTTTATGTTGGAAAATTCTCGGGTATTACAGTCTACCCTCCTTAAGAATCAACTTCGTCCTCGAAGTTGTGTTTCGGCTTTTCTCGTGCTAAAGGTCTTGTGTTTGTTTTATTATGTTGTGACTGAACTTAGAATTAACACTTCTAAGCTGCCTACGTACCCGGTAAAGGGATCAAGCCATAACGTAGTTCAACAGTTTACAAAAGTGCACGAAAAATAGGTGGTATGACATCCTCTCCCCCTTAAGATTGCAGTTATGTCCCCATAACTGTGTCGGTACCGGTTTGGAACAATGTCGGGTATCGTTCTCTCATGTCGGATTCTACTTCCCAAGTTGCCGTCTCACTTTCGTGGTTTGACCAAAGAACCTTGATCATTTTGACGGTTTTGTTCCTCGTTACTCGTTCCTTAGTATCGAGAATACGCACTGGGACTTCTTCGTAAGTCAAATCTTCATCGAGCTCAATTATCTCCGGTTGAAGTACATGTGTCGGGTCCGGCACATACTTCTTTAGTTGCGAGACATGGAAGACATTATGAACTCGATCTAAGTGTGGCGGTAAAGCCAATCGGTAGGCTAGAGTTCCGACTCGTTCTAGAATTTCGTAAGGTCCTATGTATCGAGGACTTAACTTCCCTCGTTTGCCAAAGCGCATCACCCCCTTCATGGGTGATATCTTTAGTATGACTCTATCTCCCACTTGAAATTCTAGGTCTCGTCGTCTCACGTCGGCATAACTCTTTTGACGGTCTTGTGCGGCTTTCATCTTCCCTTGAATCATTTTGATTTGTTGAGCCATGTCTTCGATAAGTTTTGGTCCCACGACGACGGACTTATCATTTTCTTCCCAGCTCAATGGGCTTCGGCACTTTCGTCCATACAATGCCTCGAAAGGTGCCATGCCGATGCTAGCATGGTAACTATTATTATAGGAAAACTCAATCAAGGGTAAATGAGATTCCCAATTTCCTTTGAATTCCAACACACATGCTCTCAGCATGTCTTCTAGTGTTTGGATTGTTCTCTCGGTTTGACCATCCGTCATCGGGTGGAATGCGGTGCTCATTTTGATTTGAGTACCGAGAGCTTTTTGTAACTCCGTCCAGAAATGAGAGACAAATCTACTGTCTCTATCGGAAATGATATCATGTGGTACTCCATGTCGTCGTACCACATTATCAATGTAGGCTCGGGCCAATTGGTCCATAGTCCACATGTCTTTCATTGGGATAAATATGGCTGTCTTCGTTAGCCTATCCACAATCACCCAAATCTTGTTCATGCCTTTAGGTGATCGGGGTAATCCCGAGACAAAGTCCATTGAGATGCTATCCCACTTCCAACTTGGAATCTCTAGTGGTTGCATCAATCCTAAGGGTTTATGTCGCACTGCCTTAACCTTTTGGCAGGTGAGACATCTCGCCACGAAGTTCGCCACTTCCTTCTTCATTTCCGGCCACCAATAGATCTTCTTCAGATCTTTGTATAGCTTGTCACCTCCGGGATGTACGGAATATGGCGTGTTGTGCCCTTCCTCCATCAACCTTAGTTTCAACTCGGCACATTTAAGAGGCACACACCATCTCCCTTTGAAACGGATGCTTCCATCCTCGTGGACAGCAAATCCTATTGCCTTTCCTTCGGCAATATACCCTTTTATCTTCTCGAGTTTCGGGTCGCCCGGTTGAGCGAGTCGAATCTCGTCCAATATTGGAGTTTCTACGATCATGGCATTGACCGTTTCTCTCACTGTGCCAGGATGCACAAGTTCTAACTCCAGTCTTGCCAATTCCATGTACAATGCCGGCGGAATTACCAACGAGTTTGTCACGTGTTGGGTTTTCTGACTTAGGGCATCGGCTACCACATTCGCCTTCCCCTCGTGGTATGCTATCTCTAAATCGTAGTCTTTAATAAGTTCCAACCACCTTCGTTGTCTCAAATTCAACTCCTTCTGAGTGAATATATATTTCAAGCTCTTGTGGTCGGTGAACATTCGACACTTTCGCCCATAAAGATAATGTCTCCATATCTTTAGAGCGAAAACGACCGCTGCCAACTCCAGGTCGTGGGTCGGATAATTCTCCTCGTGGGGTTTTAATTGGCGTGATGCATAGGCTACGACTCTCGAGTCTTGCATCAAGACACAACCCAAACCTTCCTTCGAAGCATCGCTATCTACTTCGAAGTCACCATTCTCTGATGGTAGTGTTAATACGGGTGTGGTTGTGAGTCGTTTCTTCAGCTCTTGAAACGCAGTCTCACACGCTTCGGTCCACTCGTATTTTGCTCCTTTCTTCAGTAGCTGGGTCAAAGGACGTGCAATCCTTGAAAAGTCCTTCACAAATCGTCTATAATACCCGGCTAATCCAAGGAAACTCCTTATTTCCGTTGGACTCTTCGGAGTTGCCCATTCAGTCACGGCAGAAACTTTTGCCGGATCCACTGATACTCTATCAGCGGATACTATGTGTCCGAGGAATGCCACTTCTTTCAACCAGAAATCGCATTTCGACAGCTTGCCGTATAGCTGATTTCTTCGCAAGATTTCTAACACTTGATGTAAGTGTTTTGCATGCTCTTCCTCGCTTTTTGAGTAGATCAGGATGTCGTCGATGAACACTACGACGCACTGATCTAACAATTCTCGGAATACGTTGTTCATGAGATTCATGAACATGGCCGGAGCATTTGTTAACCCGAAGGAAAACACTGTGAACTCGTAATGGCCATATCGCGTTCGAAATGCCGTCTTCGGAATGTCCTTCTCGGCGATCCTCAATTGATGATACCCAGATCGCAAATCGATCTTCGAGAATACTGAAGCTCCCTTCAGTTGATCAAACAGATCATCTATCCTCGGTAGGGGGTATTTATTCTTAATGGTCACTTGGTTTAGTTCTCGGTAATCTATGCAAAGACGTAGTCCTCCGTCTTTCTTCTTGACAAACAAAACCGGTGCTCCCCAAGGGGATGTACTCGGTCTTATGTAACCTTTTCCCAATAGCTCCTCGAGTTGTTCCTTTAACTCCTTCATTTCCAGTGGTGCCATCCGGTACGGAGCTTTCGAGACAGGCTCTATCCCCGGAATGAGATCTATCGTGAATTCAAGATCTCTCTCAGGTGGCATGCCCGGAACGTCTTCAGGGAATATGTCCGGGTATTCTCTTACCACTGGTATGCTATCAACCTTATTTTCTTCCGCCTCAAAGGTTGTGCACATAGCACGCATATAGTTCATACCCCTTACGCATCAAGTTACTTAGTTTAAGTGCACTAACGATTTTGTTACTCTTCTTAGGGGGCTGAGAGTAAAAGATAACTCTCTTTCCCCTACTTTTTGACAAGGTGATCTTTTGCTTTTGGCATTCGATCACCGCTTTATACTGGGATAGCCAATCCATCCCCAGTATGATGTCAAAGTCTCTTAAGTTAAATTCTACCAAGTTCGCGAAGAATTCTACGTTCTTTATCACTATAGGAATTCCGTTATATCGTTTAGAGCAAGACACTACTTCTCCAGAAGGCAATTGAATTCCTAAGCTAATTCTCTCGCACTTAGGTAGATCTAACTCAGGCACTATTCTTGATGCTATAATTGAGCAACTAGCTCCAGAATCAAATAGAATTCTAAGGGGCGTATTCAACACATAAAATGTACCTGCCATCACTTCTCCTTGCGCAGGCACGTCCGCTTGGTTCACCACGTTCAGCCTCCCCATAGGGCGTCCCTGATTGCCCTGCTGATTCGCGTTCGGCTGCTGATTTTGTTGCTGGTTTTGATTCTGAGGGGGCGGAGGTCGTTGGTTCTGGTTCTGGTTTTGCGGCCTATTTTGAGGGGGTCTGTACCCTTGGTTATTCCCGTTTCGCCCGTTTTGATTTTGAGGCTGTTCTTGCCCCGCGACTAAATCGTCCCTCCTTGTTATGTTCTCGAGCCTAGTCCGGCAATCCCGTCGAACGTGACCCATTCGACCGCATCGGTAACAGGCGCCTTGTTGCGGGCATCCCCTTGCCAGATGGGGTCGTCCACATCTCGGACAAGGTGGTACCGGATCTTCTTGGTTGAACCTCCTCCCAGTGTTGTTTTGTTGGGGCCTATTCGACCCTCTGCGCTGCTCGTTCCTTCCAGTGTTGTTCTCGTTTCTTGAGTCTCGGCTTCTCTTGTCTTGAGGACCCCTGCTGGACTCCCCACTCACCCTTCTTTTCAGCTGCTGCACGCGTGCTACCGCCACAGCGCGGTCATACACTGCTTGCAAATCAGGGTAGTGTACCCCCGTGATCACCTCGCGCACAGACAGGTTCAGTCCCATCTCGAACTTCTGTGCCTTTTCCGCATCAGTAGGCACTAGCCTTGGTGCGAACCTCACCAGCTCCTTGAAGCGTGTGTAGTATTCTTGCACCGTTTGGCCTCCTTGCTTCAGCGACAGGAACTCTTCGTACATGGCAGCTTTAGTACTCAAGGGATAGAATCGATCCCTGAGTAGTTCCATCATCTCCATCCACGAGTAGGGCTCGTCATCTTCGGTCAGTTTGGCTTGCGTCGCCTGCCACCAGTCGTCAGCTTCGCCTCCCAAGTAGTATGAGGCGACATGCACTCTTTCTCCTTCCGTACATTTGACTGCTCCCAGCAGCTTGTCGAAGGTCCGGATCCACTCCTCCAGTTTAGCTGGATCCTCCTCACCAGCATAGTGGGGCGGCTGGTAAGGATTTACCATGGCCAGGTAGTTAGGGCGAGCTTGGGGCGGAGGTACCGCCGCAGCTTGACCCTGGTTGACTTGCGCGTTTCCGAGCGCAATCAACACTTCTTCTATCGTCCTAAGACGATCGCCCACATTGTTCGGTGCGGGGGCGTCCTGCGCACATTGGGGTTGTTCCATCTCAGGTTGAATCGGTTCAGTGACGTTTGGTGGTGTTTCAGTGGGTGTTTCAGTGGTGGTTTGGGGAGCGGGTCGAGTTCTTCCTCTTCCTCTTCCTCTGGGTGCCATTCTGGTACAAATGGGATAGATTAGGACTGGTGAATTTAGCATATTGTCTAAGCAATCTCTATAAATGTTTATGTGTTTTGTAATTTAGCACGTGGTGCTCAATCGAACTAAGAAGCGTCGTATGCTTCGGGGTTTTATTTTATTTTGTTTTTATTTCGAATTTTTTTTTCTTTTTTTCTTTTTTTTTTCGATTATTAAAAATTAATCGGGCATTTTATTTCCTCAAAAGAAATTTTAGTACAAAAGTAGAAATATTTTCCTAGCAAAATAATATCTAACAATAGAATCTCTAGCGCCTCATGACGTCCTCCGGTGGGGTAGCAGGATCTTCCTCCGGATCTTCCTCCTCCGAACTCGGCGGCAGTAGCTCGTCAAAGATAGTGTTTAAATCTTGCCCGTGGGCATCGATGTATTCCTTTAGTATTAAGTTTTGTGTAGTGAGGGTTTGGACTTGGCGCTCGAGTTGGTTTATGCGGTGATGATCCGCCTCTCTCAAGTTGCCCATGTGATGTAAATTGGCCTCCAATTGAGCCATACGGTACTTCATTTGCTCTAGGGTTTGGTGGGAATCGAGATGAACACTCATCATCCTGACCATCAACTGCATCATGTCTTGACTAGCCATCTAGCGCAAGCAAGAGATCTAAGTTAATATTCGCCAAGATTCTAAGTTCAATTCGCCAAGATTCTAAGTTCAAGTTTCGCCAAGATTCTAAGTTCAAGTTTCGCCAAGATTCTAAGTTCAAGTTTCGCCAAGATTCTAAGTTCAAGTTTTGCCAAGATTCTAAGTTCATAGCAGAGATGCAGTATGCAAATGCAAATGATGTTCCCCCCCAATAATACTTTAATGCACCACATATATATATTTTTCCATGGGTTTTAAAATAAAAATTTTCCATGGAAATAATACTTTAAAATTTAAAATAATAGTCAAAATACTAATAGTAGTTTAAAAATAATAATGTATTAAAAATAATAGTTTAAAAATAGCCGGGCTCTGATACCAACTTGTAACACCCCGGTTTTTGGTCACCCAGGTCGGGATGTCACCGCCACATCCCGCTAGTAAGACACGGTTTCTCCGAGCTTACTAAAGAGCTGCAAGGCTAGGTATTGCAGTATTTAAAAGTGTTTAAATCATTCAAGATAGCCCATACAATATAATTGGAAAATAATAATAGTATAGCGCAGCGGAAATAATTGTTTTAGTATAGTATTGCAGCGGAAAATTTAAATAGGGCCGACATGGCCAAAACACGGGTTAAACAGGCCCGTTCATAATATAGTCTAAATTACGAATTTAAAAGCAAAACAAAATTCCCAAAATCCCACGCATGATTCGTGCTCACACATGCTCATTCCACATATTCTGTAAGAAAAGGAATAAAAACGGTTTCGGTCAGCAAATTTGCTGAGTAAGCTAACACATGCATGATCGTAGGGTTTAAAAGCCATTAATTGAATAACTTACTAAAAGCATGATAGTAACATAATATTTAATTTCATCTAACCAACTATCCAATAGCATAATTTATTTCAGGGCTCTATTTAATAACACATATCGCATGGTTTAAGACAAAAGCCATAATTTAAATAAAGCATTTAAATAATTTAATTGGACAACAACATAATTTAATCTAATTTAATTTAATTTAGAATCCCCATTACATCCCCGATTTGGTATTTCAAAGTTTCACGATAGCATCGCGATATCAACAAGTTTAGCCGGTAGCCCGGCGGCCGCAACCGTATCAGCCATACCCAGTACCACTCCGGAGCCTCGGGAAACCCATACGGATATTCACGAGAGTGTAGGCTCTATATTTCGCCGTTTTGGCAATATCACATTTCAAGTTTAGCGCGCGGGGTCACCATCGTCCATTACGGCACGAAGTGAATCGTTAGGGGGCACCCTGCAGAGCACTCACCCCTAATTTTAATTTATCAAGTTTGTAAGGGGATTTAATTTTTAAAATCTGACTTCAATTGTATTTATTTAAAAGTAATATCTCAATTCGTTTCAACTCTAAAGGTTAATTCCATGTTTCAACAAGATTTCAAGATTTTGTTTCCGGTAAACCACAGTTTACTCTAAAATTCGTCTAAAATCAGATTTAATTCCAAAAATTCCAAACCTTCATATCTGACTCAGAAACGTCAAGATCTACAACTTTCGTGTTTTAACTTTTTCAATCCGAGATACTTAAGTAGGTCAAAATCACCAATTTTCGCAGAAGAACAAATCTGTCCGAGTTTAATGTGTCACAGTTTAAAGATTTCGAATTCTACCATATCAATTCAACTCCAAATTTAATGAAATTTTACAGAGATCATCTTAAGACAATTATCTACGACTTTCATGTTCGGCCAAAGATCTAAAACAGTCTAGATCCTATGTCAAAAACGTGATCAAGATCATTCCTAAGTTCTGTCCAAGATTTCAAGATCTAGATCCAAACAGCTCGGTTCCGGTGGGTTTTCACATATCAAATCAACTCCAAAAATTCTCAAAAGTTTACAGTAGCTAGATCTGTGTCTTAGGAACGTTTTTCGTGTTTTAAGTTTTTCCGTTTGAGTTCGTTTTAAGGTTCGGAAAAATTCATCAAATCTGTTGCACCGGTAGAAAGTTTAGATTGACAGATTTTCGGTTTCTTGTTAATCTTTCAGTTTTGAATGTTTTAATTCATCCCAAAACCATGTAAGAGTTAACTTACTGAGTTTATGAACGTCCGGGATCGTCTATTCGAAGGCGTGGCTTCCAGTCCACCGTTTCTCCTCTCCGTTCGTCGGGCTCTATGATCTAGATCCAATACGGGGTGTAGAAAGAAAAAGGAGATGATTAGGATTCGTTTTCGAATCGTTTGTTGAATAAAGATTGGATCGAGACTTACCACGACTACGGAGATCTGTAGAGAAATTCGTCCAACAGCGTTCGTCTTGGTTTCGTGCCTCCGACGACTCCGGATTTAGGGTTTCGAATGTGTAGAAGGTTGTAGGGTTTTGTAAACTTGTTCGGGACTCCCAAGGGGTTTATTTATAGATTTCCCAAGCCCTAGGGCGTCCAACATCTGACCTAAGGGTCTTGGGTCGAGAGATGTTCAACCGAAAGTCGAAAAATCCGCGTTCGGGCAAGAGATTCACGCAACGGGCGAATCTGTCGTGTGGCGCGGTCGTGGCGCGCTTTTCCGCCTTCCACCGCGCGGCCACCGCGCGACACTCGCCTGGACTTCGGTCCGGGCGGGTCGTGCGATCCGTCGTGCTTTTCCGCCTCTCTTTCGGGTTTCTATCCCTCTATGCTCCCGAATTCCGATTCCCGGGTATCTTCGGGTTTCTACTTTCTCTCTAAATTTTTACTCGGGTCTAATTGGATGTTTTGGACTCGAATCCTCGAGTTCATTAGCTCGGGTTTTGGTGTACAATTTATTTACCTTTAATAATTCTTTTCATTTAATTTAATTCCTTTAATTCCTTTTTAAGTTAAATCTCATTTCTCATTCCTTATATTTATTTATTTATTTATTTGCTGGATTTATTTATTTATGGTATTTATTGTTTATTTATTTAATTATTGTTTTATTTTATGTTGGAAAATTCTCGGGTATTACAATGTAAGTGTGTATGTGTGAAATGGTTGGTGATGGAATATGTAATGAGACAAAGAGGTATTGTGGGGAGAGGGTATGTCTATATATCTCATTCAAGAGTGAGTTAGTTCCTATCTTACACATGCAAGAACTCACGCCCTAGCTTTTATAAACAAACATAACATTATATTGCTATTGTTTTTAAACTACCATTTGATGGGTAAGCTTCTCACTTCATTCACAAATGTCTAAATTCTCTTGGATAATAGATGGGCGTTACCAAACTTGGACAAAGAATCAATCGATGCTATCTAAGAACAAAAATTAACACAGAAGAGTCAGCAAATTCGATTTTATTGCAGTTATAAAGCTCATGATCACATTCTTCGTGTAAGCAATAGCAAAATTTGATGCGCTAGTTTAGTTTCTAACAGTAGTCTTTATTCTTTACACAAGTGGTCAAGTCCCCTGACTTCTAACTTTATAGTTGGGGGTTCCATTCCTCACCCGACCTCCTATACACACCCTTTATCTCTTTGTAATTTGTGTGGCTTGAAGTACCACTCATTTGCCGACACTCGATATTCAATGTTTTTTCTTAAAAAAAGAAAAAAAAAAGTAATACATTCATGTAAATGGCAAATGCTATTATTACAACAACAATCTTGATTGTTTACTGTAGAAATTCATGGATGGGAGGCTCACACCTAAAACCAATTGGTGATAGGTAGAGTTGCTCTCAATCCATATAAGGTAGTAATGGGGAACCATTATAACCGATGTGGGATAACCCAACACCCTCCCCTCGAGATGATATCATCTCGAAATCAAATTCAAATCCAAATTCAGGATCAAATATATACCCAATCCGGGCAACCATAGCTCTGATACCATGTAGAAATTCATGGATGGGAGGCTCACACCTAAAACCAATTGGTGATAGGTAGAGTTGCTCTCAATCCATATAAGGTAGTAATGGGGAACCATTATAACCGATGTGGAATAACCCAACATTTACATAACCTACCTCAATGGTGACAACATGTATTTAATTCAATGACTATTTTTTTTTTTTTATTGTCATGTTGCAATAATAAATATTAAGTTTCTTTCATGGTACAAAGTCAAAATAATTGGGAATGGGGATTTGACTCAGTGGTCATGTCTTCCGACTTCCAACCTTATGGTTGGGCCCCCTATTCCTCTCATTTATTCCCTTTGTAATTTGTATAATTGGGCTTCTACACACCTTTAACGACACAGAATATCAATGTTTACCAAAAAAAGCCAAAACTATTAAAACCGACCCCATAATAATCCGGTAAAAAGAAGAAGCCAAATCTTACAAGGGGAAACACCTAGTGGCGGACGCAGAGTAGTAGGCTTTGGGGGCGAAACTCCTTTACCAAATATCTTCGTCTTAATTTATTTCTAATTTCAATAGAAAGACCACATCTGATTTTCGTTTTTCCGAATCACCAATAACGTCTCTCTCATCATCTAACTCTATTCCGGGTTCTTTTTTTAACTAATATTGTTAACATCACTAGAATCAGGGGCGGAGCCAGAGCTAGTGAGAGAGGGGGGCCAATTAAAGTTATATTTAATTGATTTTTTGTTTGAAAAGCCGAAGCAAGATAATAAAGCAAAAAGAAAAAATTGAAAAAAGAAAGAAAGAGAAAGCTAAGAAGTAGATCATGGGGAACCACATACCAGATGCATCCGCCGCCAAGTCCCCAATAATTATTACTAGAATAAACATATTTTGTTCTTGTAGACATAAACTATTACTAGTATAAAAATATTATATTTGATATTTATATATATATATAACACTCATTATAATTGCCAAACTAGACCAAATAAACTAAAATTCACATAATTTAATTATGTTTTATATATTTTTTAAATATTTTAAATTTTCATTCAGTAGTTGATATCATCTTCAATCTCACAATCACAACATTCACCTACTAGAGAAGGAGAATGATAAAAGATAATGACGATGGAATCAATAAGATAGGCCTATAATTATTTGGATGAAAGGAAATAAGAAAGAAATAATTAAATATCATTTGTTTGTACGTATTATAAGAGTGGAAAGCTAAGCAAATGAAAGGGTGAATAGAGTCAGGCCTATTCTGCAAGATTGCATTTCTTCCAATCAAAGTGCTTTCCTCCCAGGCAGGGGTCCGTCGATAATGCTGTAATGTTACAGGAAATTATGAGTTACCTGTCCGGATCCCAAAACCAAATTAAAGTTAATAATGATGTGTGTCTCCTCCTCTTCGTTCTCAGTGTTATGGAATGGGCATGCACTTGAGGAATTTAAGCCAGAAAAGGGGTTGAGACAAGGGGATCTTATCTCTCCTTATCTCTTCCTCATTGTCATGGAAAAGCTCTCTCTTATGGTAAGCAAGCTTGTGGATAATGGTAGGTGGCACCCCATTCGGTTGCATTTGAATGGAACCGGGATCTCCCACCTTCTCTTTGCAGACGATCTTATTCTATGCTCCAAAATGGATCGCCAGAGCATTCAGTCTATTAAATCCGTACTGGATATATTTGGGTGACGGTCAGGGCTTATGTTAAATCTGGAAAAATCCTCTATTTACATTCCTCCCTCGGTCCCTAGTGCAGACAGGGATTGGATCCAAGCCACTCTCTCTATTCCAGTTGTGGATAGTATGGGTGTTTACTTGGGCTTTCCTATGATCTCTGGCAGGCCTCGTGCTACTGTATTCTCCTTTATCTTGGACAAAATGGATGCTTGTTTGGAAGGATGGGCGAGTAAATTATTAAATAAAGCAGGTAGGCTTACTTTATGCCGGGCGGTTCTAGCTGCTATTCCGACGTATTTCATGCAGCTTCATTGGCTTCCGGAATCAGTTTGTTCGGCTATTGATAGAAAAATAAACAGATTCCTCTGGAAGGACAGGCTTGGAAAAGGGATTCATCTTGTTAGCTGGGACAAGGTTGCCATGCCCAAAAGATCAGGGGGCTTGGGCCTCCGTCGTGCTAGATTGATGAACATTGCTCTCTTGGGAAAACTTCTATGGGAGGCTCTTCATTCCCATAACAAACTTTGGGTTAAGAATATACCAGGGAGGCAGACCGGTGAAAACCTCCTCTTGTCAACCAGGCCTGTAGGGCATTCAGCAGTGCTCCGAATATGCCAAAAAGTTTCTCCACTGCTGAGAGATGGTTACTCTCTTAGAGTTGGCAGTGGTGAGATTTCCCTTTGGTTTTCTCGTTGGTGGAAGGAGGATCAATTGGGCCCGAAGATGCCTTTTGTGGCTACTCAAGACTTATACCTCAAATTGAAGGATGTTATTCGGGAAGGTGATTGGAATTGGGACTCGATCTACACCCAAGTTCCGCCAGCCATCTTGGACGAAATCTGTGGATCCCCCCCCCCCCCCCCCCCCCCCCCCCACCACCTATTCATGCGGCGGCCAAGGACATTTGGATATGGACAGGTAATACTTCAGGTCTTTATTCTGAGGTTGCTTTTGTAATACCCCAGATTTTTATCAACGTCCAAAGGAATAAAATTTATTCCGATCAATGTCGAAATATCTCCGAGAAGAAGAAAATAATTTATCACAATAAATTATTGCTCGGAAATGAAACGCCGATAGATTCAAAATTCAAAATGAAATAAAAGAGGGAAAGGAAGCCCGAAGACATTCCATGAATTGAGTCAGAATAATTGAAATTAAATTCAAGAAGGAAAATAATTCTAATTCCAAGAACCCGTGAAGTCGGAAGAAATTTAATTACACAAGTTATTGCACGGGAGTCAAAAGACGACGAATTGGAAGCCGACGAACCCGAGACCGACGGACTTAAGATTTCAAACATGAAATTCATTTGAGTCGAGATAAGTTTAAGATAAGAATTTAGGATCCGAGAATGACCCGAAAAATCGAGCCCGAAAACGTAGGAGGACAGAAGTCCGAAAGAGAGGAGAAAAGGCCCGACGGGATCGCACGGCCCAGTCCAGACGCACGGCCCAGACCAGGCCGCGCGCTCTCCGCGCGGGGTTTGGCCTAACACCCCGCCAACCCCGCGCCAGTGCAGCAGTGGCTGCCAAAGGACGCGTTTTGGCGATTTTCTTACCATATTTTCGTGTCCCGACTTTGGAAACCCAATCCCAGTCGGGGGGAAAGGCTATAGGACGATCAATGACTGATTTTCACTCCCATAATCAGTCTCCCAAGTTTATCCACCACCCTCAAACTCTCCCAAAGCAAAACACCCACCCGACGACTTTCCGGCGACCTTCCGACGAGTTTCCGGCGACCGACAACGACCAAGGAAGAGTGTAGATCATCGATTACAGTCCTTGAATCATTGGTAAGTCGTCCATAGGTTTTTGCTTAAGTTTACGATGCCCGAAAATCCGATCTAACCTTAGACTTTTGCTTTCGGATTCGGATTGTGGACGTTGGAAGAGGAAATCGACTTGAGGAGATTCGTTCGTGACATCCCGTGGATTTCGGACGACCCCGTGGCCTCCTAGACATCATCCCCACTGTAAGTTAATACGTACTTGGTTTTGGGTGACTTAAAATGCAACCAAACGTATGGATTTAATAACTCTAAAATCTGTCAACACGAAAAACCCTCGGCGCAACAATTTTGTGCGAATTTTTCGAACCCTTAAAACCACTCAAACGGAAAAACTTAAAACATGAAAAACGTTTCTAAGACATAGATCAAGTTCGTGTAAAATTTTCACAATTTTTCATTGTGTTTTGATATCCGAAAACGACCGAGAACCAACCTGCCTTGAGATTCGAACTTGAAACTGTGACAGGTTTGAAATCGAACCAAAACCCCTATTTCGAGAGTTCAAACCGAAAAACTCAAAACTAGACTTTTAATCCTAACACATAAATCTAGGTTGTGTAAAAATTTCAAGCATTTTCGTCGATGTTTGCTATTTCAAATCGCATCAAACATAAACTGCCTTGATAAGACTTTTCCAAATCTGACTGTGAGCATATCCGAACTTGATGAGAATGTTTCTATATTTTCTAGTCCGATTTGATCCTTGCAATCTAATGAAAGTTGTAAATAATCATGTCTAGTATGTGTCTATAAAATTTCAGAATTTTTGAAGTCCATTTGATATGTTAAAAAGTCAAAACTTCGAACTGTGTCAAACCTGAGTCCGGACAGAATTCTGCTTGTGTAATAAACTCGATTTTTGACATGTTTCCTCAACTTATTTCGAAAAAGTTAAAACACGAAAGTTGTTCGTTGGGATGTTTTTGATACACTGTGACAATTTCAGATTTTTCCGACTTGAAATGAATTTTTAAATTAAAAAGGCGTAAACTGTGACGCCAAACGACTTTTAAATCGAGAGATTTTGAAATTTCGAAACAAACGGCCGAAGACTTGAAATACGATACATCCATACTTTTGAAAAATCCCGTTATACTAAATCGAAATGTTATTGGGATACTTAGGTGGAGGGCGAGCGCCCTACAGGGTGCCTCTCTAGCCTTCTTGGCGTGCCTATAATGGACGTTAGATACTTGCATGGAAAAAAAAACTTGTGAAATTTTGCAAAACTTGTCCTTACCTTGCGGGTTCGTTTCCCCAAGGTGTACGTTTTCCTGCGGGTTCGATTCCCCAGGATGTGTGTTGATTCCTATGGGTTCAATTCCCTAGGATGTATTTGAGTTCTTGCGGGTTCGATTCCCCAAGGGCGATCGTTTGTTTTCCTGCGGGTTCGATTCCCCAGGACGTGTGTTAATTCCTACGGGTTCAATTCCCTAGGATACGTTTAAACTCTTGCGGGTTCGATTCCCCAAGATCAAATCATATAAAATCATATTGAACAAAAGTGAAAGAATGAAAATCCTGAAATACCTAATCGTGAAGTAACGGAGAATTTTTAAGACGTGAATGTTTTCCTTATTTAAGTTATACCTTTAAAATTATGCCTTGCAATTAATTTACCATGTAATTTGAATTATGATCACGTGAAATCCTTGTGTTAAATTATGCCATTGATTTATTAGAGGATGATTATCTCAAATTGTGAATTACCTACAAGCATGTTCTATCAAATTTAAATAAAGGCTTTGAAACCCCTTGATCATATTAGGTGTTAACTTACTCAGCGCGTTTTTGCTGACCAAACCACATTTCCCCTTTTTCTTTCAGAGTATGAGGATTATTCATCATCATATGCATACATGGGAACATTCGGGAAAAACTCTTTTAAATTCCGGCATTTAATTACAACTTGCATGAACGGGCCTGTTTAACCCGTGTTTTGGCCATGTTGGCCCAGTATTTAAATTTCCGCTGCATTACAATTATATATATGTAAATATTACATTCCGCTGCAATTTTGATATTATTATTTTTAAATTATATTACAATGGGCTGTTTGAATGATTTAAATTCTGAAAAACCATAGCCTTGCATCTCTTTAGCAAGCTCGGAAAACCGTGTCTTGTTAGGGAGGTGTGGCGGTGACATCCCAGCCTGGGTTATCAAATCCGGGGTGTTACATTATGTAATACTATTTTCGAATTATATATGAATGGGCTGTTTGAATGTTTTAAATTCTGAAAAACCATAGCCTTCCATCTCTTTAGCAAGCTCGGATAAACCGTGTCTTGCTAGGGAGGTGTGGCGGTGACACCCCGACCTGGGTGATCAAAACCGGGGTGTTACAAAGTGGTATCAGAGCCCGGACTGTTTTTAAAACTAGTATTATAATTTTTTTAAACTAGTATTATATTTAAAAATCCATTATTATTTTTTTAAACTAACATTTTTGAGCCCAAATTTTTTTTCTCTAAGCCCTAACTTTTAGCCCAAATTTATTATTTTAAAACCCAAACCTTTTGAGCCCAAAATTTATTTTTCCTAGCCCAAATCTTTAGCCCAATATTTAATTACTATGTTGGCCCAATTATTTTGGCCCAATAACCTTGTTTTTTACTTAAAGCCCAAATAATTTATTTCTTTCGGCCCAATATAGTGGCCCAAACCTTTTATCCTTATTTTAATCTATCCATGGAATAAATTTATTTTTAAAACCCATGGATAAATAAATGCATGCATTAAATTTTTATTGGGGGGATTACATATGCATATGCATACATAAATATTTGTGCTAACCTTTTTATGTGAATCGTTTGTGATAGTAACCTTCTCACTCTAATGTTCGACTTGACCTTGAGTCTTGACTTAGAAGCGCTAACCTGAGACTAAACTTTGCCTTAGTCCTAGATCTTGATCACTTAGAAACTCATCTTCGCGCGCTTAATAACAGAAAATGGCACCTAAAAGAAAACTGAGGAAGGTAAGCCCAAACGACACTGACACTGACCTCCCAAACGCACCTAACAACAATGAGGTTCCTCCGAACGTAGGAGATCGAGCGCCTTCTATACCCAACAACATGGAAGAACGTCTAAGGACTATGGAGGAGGTCCTTGTGGCATTAGGAAATGCTGAGGTGCATAGAGCACAAGCAGCAGTACCCCCACCAGTAGCCCAAGTCAACTACTTGGCATTGGTAAACCCCTACAACCCACCACACTATGATGGGCAAGAGGATCCCGCCAAACTAGAGGGTGGATCCGTACCTTTGATAAACTTTTGGATGCTATCAAATGCCCTGACGTAGAGAAGATATACGTGGCGACCTACTACTTAGGAGGTGAAGCCGACAAGTGGTGGCAAAACCTTCGAACGAATTCAGAGGATGGCGAAGAAGCCTACACCTGGGAAGAACTTAAGGAAGCATTGAGAGAAAGATTCTACCCACTGAGCACCAAGACTGCGAAATACGAGGAATTCATCAACCTGAAGCAAGGTGCACAAACAGTGCAAGAGTACTACACCAAATTCAAGGAGCTAGTACGATTTGCTACGAGGATAGTACCAACCGATTCTGACAAGGCTCAGAAATTCGAGATGGGTCTGAACCTTAGTATCCGGGAGATACTTGCAGTAGTACAATTCACAAACCTGCAGACGGTTTATGATCGAGCTGTAGCAATTGATCGAGTCCAACAACTGAAGCGCAAAGGAAATGGGGAGTCGAGCAAGGGCTCGCAAGAATTTGAGAAAAAGAATCGAAACAATAGCAATGGCAATTTTAGGAAGAATAAGGGTCAAGCTGGGTTCAATAAGCCAAAGGAGAATAAGAATAAAGGTTTCAATAATGGGAGAAACGGCATACGTCGTACAGTCATACCACGTTGCCCGCAGTGCCACCAAGCCCATTTGGTGCGCGAATGCCCAAGGCGCGGGACTTGTTATAGATGTGGTGGGGAAGACCACATGATTAGAGAATGCAATGTTCGTGAGGAGAGGATTGAGAAAAGGCTAGATTTGGTAAACCCTCAATCAGAAGAGCCGTAGGACGATTGAACGATATCGATCAAGCGGACTTGCCAGCTCAGTGAGAAATGACTGTATACAACGTTACCCAACCCTGAGTCAAACCGATCCAACAACAGTTATGGGGACATAACTGTAACCTTAAGGGGAGGAGGATGTAACGACATGAATATTCTAATCCGAATATTTTGTATTTCAAATAAACAAATCCAAATTGTTTTGAACTACGTCATGGCTTGATCCCTTCACAGGGTACGTAGGCAACTCGGAAATTTCATTTCTGGGTTCAGTCAAACAATAATCAAACAACAAACAATCAACGATCGAACAATAATTCAATAACACAATATCGCAAAATAATGAAATAAACAAAAAGGACCCTAACTCTTAGCGCAAGAAAAGCCGAAACACAACTTCGAGGACGAAGTTGATTCTTAAGGGGGGTAGACTGTAATACCCCAGATTTTTATCAACGTCCAAAGGAATAAAATTTATTCCGATCAATGTCGAAATATCTCCGAGAAGAAGAAAATAATTTATCACAATAAATTATTGCTCGGAAATGAAACGCCGATAGATTCAAAATTCAAAATGGAATAAAAGAGGGAAAGGAAGCCCGAAGACATTCCATGAATTGGAATTAAATTCAAGAAGTAAAATAATTCTAATTCCAAGAACCCGTGAAGTCGGAAGAAATTTAATTACACAAGTTATTGCACGGGAGTCAAAAGACGACGAATTGGAAGCCGACGAACCCGAGACCGACGGACTTAAGATTTCAAACATGAAATTCATTTGAGTCGAGATAAGTTTAAGATAAGAATTTAGGATCCGAGAATGACCCGAAAAATCGAGCCCGAAAACGTAGGAGGACAGAAGTCCGAAAGAGAGGAGAAAAGGCCCGACGGGATCGCACGGCCCAGTCCCGACGCACGGCCCAGACCAGGCCGCGCGCTCTCCGCGCGGGGTTTGGCCTAACCCCCCGCCAACCCCGCGCCAGTGCAGCAGTGGCTGCCAAAGGACGCGTTTTGGCGATTTTCTTACCATATTTTCGTGTCCCGACTTTGGAAACCCAATCCCAGTCGGGGGGAAAGGCTATAGGACGATCAATGACTGATTTTCACTCCCATAATCAGTCTCCCAAGTTTATCCACCACCCTCAAACTCTCCCAAAGCAAAACACCCACCCGACGACTTTCCGACGAGTTTCCGGCGACCGACGACGACCAAGGAAGAGTGTAGATCATCGATTACAGTCCTTGAATCATTGGTAAGTCGTCCATAGGTTTTTGCTTAAGTTTACGATGCCCGAAAATCCGATCTAACCTTAGACTTTTGCTTTCGGATTCGGATTGTGGACATTGGAAGAGGAAATCGACTTGAGGAGATTCGTTCGTGACATCCCGTGGATTTCGGACGACCCCGTGGCCTCCTAGACATCATCCCCACTGTAAGTTAATACTTACTTGGTTATGGGTGACTTAAAATGCAACCAAACGTATGGATTTAATAACTCTAAAATCTGTCAACACGAAAAACCCTCGGCGCAACAATTTTGTGCGAATTTTTCGAACCCTTAAAACTGCTCAAACGGAAAAACTTAAAACATGAAAAACGTTCCTAAGACATAGATATAGTTCGTGTAAAATTTTCACAATTTTTCATTGTGTTTTGATATCCGAAAACGACCGAGAACCAACTTGCCTTGAGATTCGAACTTGAAACTGTGACAGGTTTGAAATCGAACCAAAACCCCTATTTCGAGAGTTCAAACCGAAAAACTCAAAACTATACTTTTAATCCAAACATATAAATCTAGGTTGTATAAAAATTTCAAGCATTTTTGTCGATGTTTGCTATTTCAAATCGCATCAAACATAAACTGCCTTGATAAGACTTTTCCAAATCTGACTGTGAGCATATCCGAACTTGATGAGAATGTTTCTATATTTTCTAGTCCGATTTGATCCTTGCAATCTAAATGAAAGTTGTAAATAATCATGTCTACTACGTGTCTATAAAATTTCAGAATTTGTTAAGTCCATTTGATATGTTAAAAAGTCAAAACTTCGAACTGTGTCAAACCTGAGTCCGGACAGAATTCTGCTTGTGTAATAAACTCGATTTTTGACATGTTTCCTCAACTTATTTTGAAAAAGTTAAAACACGAAAGTTGTTCGTTGGGATGTTTTTGATACACTGTGAAAATTTCAGATTTTTCCGACATGAAATGAATTTTTAAATTAAAAAGGCGTAAACTGTGACGCCAAACGACTTTTAAATCGAGAGATTTTGAAATTTCGAAACAAACGGCCGAAGACTTGAAATACGATACATCCATACTTTTGAAAAATGCCGTTATACTAAATCGAAATGTTATTGGGATACTTAGGTGGAGGGCGAGCGCCCTGCAGGGTGCCCCTCTAGCCTTCTTGGCGTGCCTATAATGGACGTTAGATACTTGCATGGAAAAAAAAACTTGTGAAATTTTGCAAAACTTGTCCTTACCTTGCGGGTTCGTTTCCCCAAGGCGTATGTTTTCCTGCGGGTTCGATTCCCCAGGATGTGTGTTGATTCCTATGGGTTCAATTCCCTATGATGTATTTGAGTTCTTGCGGGTTCGATTCCCCAAGGGCGATCATTTGTTTTCCTGCGGGTTCGATTCCCCAGAACGTGTGTTAATTCCTACGGGTTCAATTCCCTAGGATACGTTTAAACTCTTGCGGGTTCGATTCCCCAAGATCAAATCATATAAAATCATATTGAACAAAAGTGAAAGAATGAAAATCCTGAAATACCTAATCGTGAAGTAACGGAGAATTTTTAAGACGTAAATGTTTTCCTTATTTAAGTTATACCTTTAAAATTATGCCTTGCAATTAATTTACCATGTAATTTGAATTATGATCACGTGAAATCCTTGTGTTAAATTATGCCATTAATTTATTAGAGGATGATTATCTCAAATTGTGAATTACCTACAAGCATGTTCTATCAAATTTAAATAAAGGCTTTGAAACCCCTTGATCATATTAGGTGTTAACTTACTCTGCGCGTTTTTGCTGACCAAACCACATTTCCCCTTTTTCTTTCAGAGTATGAGGATTATGCATCATCATATGCATACATGGGAACATTCGGGAAAAACTCTTTTAAATTCCGGCATTTAATTACAACTTGCATGAATGGGCCTGTTTAACCCGTGTTTTGGCCATGTTGGCCCAGTATTTAAATTTCCGCTGCATTACAATTATATATATGTAAATATTACATTCCGCTGCAATTTTGATATTATTATTTTTAAATTATATTACAATGGGCTGTTTGAATGATTTAAATTCTGAAAAACCATAGCCTTGCATCTCTTTAGCAAGCTCGGAAAACCGTGTCTTGTTAGGGAGGTGTGGCGGTGACATCCCGGCCTGGGTTATCAAATCCGGGGTGTTACATTATGTAATACTATTTTCGAATTATATATGAATGGGCTGTTTGAATGTTTTAAATTCTGAAAAACCATAGCCTTGCATCTCTTTAGCAAGCTCGGATAAACCGTGTCTTGCTAAGGAGGTGTGGCGGTGACACCCCGACCTGGGTGATCAAAAACCGGGGTGTTACAGCTTTCCCATGGTTCGCTCCCTGTGATTGGGCTTCGTTATGATCGTCGCATGGCGTCATCTCCTCTTTGTACGCTTTGTGGGGTGGAAGTTGAGACGTGGTATCATTGTATTTTTTTACTGCCCCTGGGTTCGTCAAGTTTGGGCTGCTGTCAGCATTGCTATCCCAAATGATTGCCATCTCATTCCGAAGGCGGATATTCGTCATATCTTGCACGGTATGGTTAATTCTTTTGGGAGCAGTTTTGTTGTTACTTGCTGGATTGTTTGGCTGGAGCGTAATAGTCGGATATTTTATGGCAAAAATCTGTCTATTTGGTACCTGACTAGGAATATTTCCTGCACTAACCATGATCTTAAGCAAGCTCGTTCCTCAGCTGCCTCGACCGATCGGCCCTTGCGCCTTGTTCACTGGAATATGATTGGGGGAGCTGACACTATCCTCCATGTTGACGGTAGCTAGATTGGTAATCTCGGTCGGTTGGGCTATGGCTTTGTGGTTAGGGATGTTAATGGCCATTGGCTTGGAGGGGGGAGTGGCTTTCTGGGTATTTCTTCGAATATCTTTGCTGAGTTATTTGCTCTCGTGGGGGGGCTTGCCTTCGTGAAAAGGATGGGGGTCAGTAAAGTGTGTTGTTATTCAGACTCTAGAATTTCTATTGGCCTGATTGACAATTTTGATCAATTCCACCCTTTTTCTCCTCTTATTCTGAAGATTAATGAGCAACGGATGGCCTTTGATGAATGTCGAATCCATCATGTTCTGAGAGAAGGGAATCGTGTCGCAGATTGTTTAGCCAAGCATGGTGCTTCAATAGAAGAGTTCTACACTACTTGGGCCTTTCCGCCGGACTTCGTGATTGGGGAATTGGCGGCTAACGAGGCTGGCGTTTGATTCCCCAGAACATAGTTTTGTTGCTTTTTTATCCTTTTTCATTATTTTTTCTTCTTTCTTTCCTGGCTTTGGCTTGTCAAAAAAAAAATGAAAGGGTGAAAATTTTTCTTTAAAAACGTTGCTTTCCATAACCGAAAAGAAAAGGGAAAGAGAAGGTATTTAAAGAAAAAAAATGAATATAATTAAGGAAAATTGATGGTATGAGTTGTTTATATTTTCTCATATGCATATAAATATGCTTTTTAAGGAGGAAATTATAAACATAATTAAATAAATGCACTAAAATATTTGGATATATATACACATTTTATAATAAGAAGTAATAAATAAAAATAATACTATTAATTTTTTTAAGGGGGGCCATGGCTATGGCCCCCTCACCTTATGCTTGCCTCCGCCACTGACTAGAATTCAAATTTATAGAGCCGACATGAGCATTATCTTTTAACTTAAACATGGTAAAATATTTTTATAATCGACAATATCAAAGTATTAACATAACACTAGATACTAATAGACAAACAATTTTATTATAAATGGTAATTAATTATAGCAAGGATGTGTCTTTGGAGGTGGTCCGATTACTTACCGGCAAGATTACCATGCGACACATGTTGTGGCCGTTGGCGGCAGACATTCGGGAAAAATTGGGGCACGCTTCTGGGTGCGTGGTTCGTCATGTATTCCGAGAAGGGAACCAAGTGGCGGATGCGCTAGCTAAATTGGCGGCTAGGGAGGTTGTGCTTTTCACAACATGGGCGTACCCTCCGGATGCTGTGAAACCCTTTGTGGACATGGATGCCGGTGGCGAAGTCTTCTTGAGAGCTTGATCGTTTTTCATATCTTTGCTTGTTTTCTTATTTTTTCTTTTTGCATGTTTGCTCGCCTTTTAAGGCTGTATCACCAAAAAAAAAAATTTATAGCAAGGATGTGCCTTAATTACAATTTTAAATACTATGCCAAAATTTCTTATTTTATTTTATTAAGAATAAAATAATATATGAGTTTTAGAAAAAAGTCCACCAACAAAAAAAACCTAGTACCCTCTTTTTTTCCCATTTCTTCTTCCCTATAGCGCAAATTAGATAAAGATGTCTCTACGATAGCTAAAATTCACAAAACTACATAAAAATTTAATGGCAAACTTTGAGTTCGGGAACAAAATTACAGAAAAACTTCGTTTACTATAGTTAAAATTCACATAACTATATAAAATACTACTTCCTCCGTTTTTAAATGATAGCTACGTTGAAGAATTTGACACTATTAACACAATCACTTTGACTTGAAGTTTTATCATAGTTATTCAAGTTAAAATATAGTCAATTGAGATCTTGTTAGATTCGTCTCGTCTTGTAGTTTTTAAATATCAAACTTTTAGAATTTTTACTTGTACCGAACTTGAGTTATTACTGATTTAAAATGTACATTGGACTGCGTGCTGCGTGGGTCCGTAGCAAACGAAAAAAACGGAGGGAGTATTATAGATAAATTTTGAGCTGGGGGCGGGCGCCACCCCGAGCCCCCCTTACGTCCGCCACTGGTCAAACACCTAAATGGTATAAAACTCTTCAGATCTTGCAGTCTTACGAGCGAGTGCATCCACCACAATATTTCCCCTGCATTTCCCTGCTAATAGATATGGTAAAACTTGAAACCAAATGACCAACCAGGGAAGCACGTATGCTTTCTACAATTTTGTTCATTCCGGTCCCAACTACAGGGATTCATTCCCAATTACTATAACACCCCGTAATATTTCTAAATAAAAATTTAGATTCTAATAAGTAGATATTCAAAATTTCTTATAAATTAAAATTTTTGGAGGATTAAAAAGAGATAATTTTTGAAGCGTGAAATTAATTAGGTCAATCCTATTGGATTACTTTTAGGGAATTAAAAAAAAAAACTTTTAAAGGACCATTAAATTAACCGATAAGTATCGAACTATAGTACAATTTATTTAAATCCATATAATTAGTTTTAACTATTTAGTCGGAATTTGAAATAATTAGTTACATTTAAATATAGATCATCGGTAGTGAAGTCGAAAAGTTATTTAACTACGAATGAGACTTAATTAAACTAATGCGAATAATGAGCTGATGAACTTATAAGAAAATATCCGATTTTATTATTAATGGAGGAGCTTACTAAATCTTTAAAATACCAACTTAAATTAATTTAGTCTGGACTAGTAAGTTGCAGACTATTTGATAAAAATGAAGTATTAGCTTTGAAACGAATTGAAGTATTGGATAAGAGTTAAGGTGAACAATTAATCACCATAATTCAATTTAAAATACTTAGTCAACTAAATTATGGGATTCATGAGCGGCCAGATCCTAAATGAACAAATTGCTCAATTACTAAACCCCAAGATTTGGACTATTTTTTTGCTAATAGATCAAGTTAATTAAAATTTAAGTACATTTAATTTATAAGCGATCAGACTAGATGTTATTAGGCTCGAATTATTTTGATAGTAGACCCACTATTAGGTAATATAAACCCACCAGTCCACTAAACTACATTATGCACTTTAAAACTACGAATTTAATTAAAAGCTTATTATTTGGGTTTGGGCTCAGGGATAATTAAAGACGAACAATGCGATGATAATTTCGGGCGAATCATACCTGTCCCAAATTCTTCTATAAGTTGTTTTTGAGTATTGGAGTAAATAATATTAAACTTGGATTAAATTATAGAAACAAGTCTGTATAATTAAAATTACAAAGACTTAACAACAAATTGATGAAATATTAGAGTCTAAATAAATATTACTAGGCATGAGCGAAGTGATTAAATAAATAACCACGGACGGAATAAAACACTTAGCCAATTAAGTTATGGAATTCAAGGACAAACCAATTTTTAATTAGCCAAGCATTTAATTATTATCTTCCAAGGCCTCGACCGATTTGCTTAAGGAGACTAACTCCCTTTGATTCGTTTATAAGTAATTACATTAAATATTAATACACTTGATTATTGTGACGAGGAGATCCACTACCAGGTAATTTAAATCCATTAGTCCACTAAGCTATATTACGATGTAAAACTAAATGTTAAATTAAAATATTATTAATTGAGTTCATGATGAATAAGAATTCAAATACTAAAAATCGCGTAACGAACAAACGTCGGGAATTTTTGAGTTAATGTTGCATTAAATAGTTTCGGACCCAAATTATATTACAAGTTAATCATTAATATTAATACTTGACCAATTGAATAAAATTATCTAGTGACCCATTTAACGGTTAATTGTCCGGATTAAGGAATTTGAAGTGGTGAGTCATTTCACAAAAGGTGATAAATTAATAGATGAACTAATCTATTAAATAACACAATTTATGAGTTAAGCTATAATATTAAGACCTTGTAATTAAATTAAGATACTTAACCCATTTAATTATCGAAAATTGTCCGAATTGTAATTAGTGATTGTGCCGAATTGAAGAATATAAAGTCTCAAATTACTCGACTAACTATACCGGATAATTAAATTATTAAGTCCACAACTTAGATTAATTAGTCAATTAAGTCCATAGTTAGGTATTTTTAAATTGGGCCAAATACTGTGTAGTCCAATAAAAGATTTTGGAGAACCAAATTAAATTAGGCCCAAGCCCAACCCTAACACAAACCCTAGCCCAATACCCTAAAACTAAAACCCTAACCCTAACCCTAATGCACCTGCCACCGCCGCCCCTGCTCCGGCGCCGACTTCGCCGGAGCCGCCGCCGGCCGGCCACTGCCACCACAGCCGCCGCCAAACTTCCTTCCCGATCCATTCCCGGCCACCGCTTCACCACCATTTTCCAAATTCCCACAACCACCGCCGCCCTCATTCCCCCATTTTCCGGACAAACCAACCGCGGCCCTGCTCCGCCGCGCCGCCACCAAATCCAACCACCATTTTCAAAAGAACCATAAAAACAAACAAGAAGAAAGAAAGGTAGGAAGAAGAGGAATAGGAGAGGAAGAGCCGCCTCTTCGCCGCCGCCCATGGTCGTCGGCCCTCATCTCCGGCCACCACCATCTCCCTCGCCTGCCTCCAAAATCGAGGCAACCACCACCACTGTCCTCCAGCCGAGCCACCACCACCGCCTCCCCTCCAAAATCGAGTCAAGACCACCACAACCCCTCAAATCCCAACAACAAATTAAAAACCAAAATCAAAATAAAAAGAAGAAGAAGAATAGAAAGAGAGAGAGAGATCCGATAGTGAGAGAGGGAGCCAAAGCCACTGCACGCCGCTGCCGTCCCGTCTCTGCCGCCACGTCGCCGCCTCCGTGCCGGAAGACCGCTGCCCCGCCGCCCCTAATTGACCCAAAGTCTGCAGAGGATTGGATTGAAAAGATTAGACAAGAGAGGGGCGGAATAAATGATAGAGGAAGGGAGAAGAACCAACAAAAACAAAGGAAGGAGGGACGAAATGTCGATTGGTTAAAGGGGTGGATGAGGATAAAAGAGACAAAATACAGAGTACAAAGAGGAGTAAAGCTGGGGCCTTATTTGACTAATAAGAAAATTGTAGAAATCCGGTGAATAATGAGGGTAGACAAATGGAGCTGCAATTCGGACCAGATAAATCAAAGCTATATCAATCTCTATATAAGCCTCCCCAGTCAGCCTCTCATTTTCGCCCCACCTCTCTTTTTCTTCCCTTTTTCTGCACCCTCCTTGTTCATCAATTCTTCTTCTGCTACTATTTCCATTTTTCCTTTCTGTTTCGCTCTTTTCATTTTGCCACTATTTCATAAGGAGATTTTTAGGAGCTCGGTTAAAATTATTATGACTAGTCCGTAGAAGCGGTGTAGTGGTCTGGTAAGAATTATTAAAATTGGGAATATTTAGTTATTGTTTCTATTAAAGTACTACTATAACATTCTAAACTAATATTAGGATTTTTGGCTAGTCAAATAGCTGTCAAGAATATCTGCTCGTAGCCTACGCGTGTGTTGCATCCATCCCATCCACGGTGACAGTAAGTAGATTTTTACTCTTTGGAATAAGCCCAAAATTATTTAGCTTAAGCATAAATTTCGAGAAAACCATTTTTATTACTTTTTAAATTTATGCTTATAGCTCCCTACTGCTTTTGGATATTTTGGTATGCTGGATTTACTGTGCTTAACAATCTTTGTAACTATTCTCAAAATCCTACGGATATTTGAGCGCGCATTGTTACGGGGATGAGCGAGGTGCCATGGGTCGCAGCTGCCCAACTCCCACGTCGTTGTGCACTTAATAGCCACACGGGGACTATTGGGACCTACAGCTCGGCGTCATCGGTCTTTTCTCATAGTGGGCTTGAGGAAATTTCTTACCTCCCCCGCACCCTTGAGTGCATGTGGGACTAGAGTCCGACAAAACAGGGACCCCACCTTCGAGTGGGACTAGAGCCCTAGAGCGGAACCCCACACACGGTGGCTGAAATACTTAAATTTCGGTAACGCATATTGCTGTATTATCTTTTCCCGGGATATAGATTAATATTGACTTTATGCATAAATTATTCTCGTTTAAGCATGCCTTATTCCATAACTGTCATTTTAAATTATTTCTGCAACCCAACCTCCTCCGGGAGTAAACGTCTACTTACTCAGCGATTGTTTTCGCTGACTCTACACTTTTCACCATTTCCTTTCAGGTTTTAGGATCTGCAAGGCATCTTTTGCAAGGGCACGGTTTGGGGTATTGTTCACGTAAAAATGTATATTTTAAAAGCCCCCTTTGTGATAATAATATATTACTTGGCATAGAATATTATTTATGAAGTATGAACGAATATTTGGGTTTTATCCCGTTTATGCAAATATGGTGCCCTACTGTTTTAAACAATGCATTACGCGTTTAACGGTATTATTTTCGGAATATGAGATAAACAACCCCTTTTAAAGTAAAACTTCCATGGATTTATTCCATTATTATTATTGCGCACTTTGAGGAATGCAGACCTCCGTTTGGTTACGCTCTACCAGACCTTTTTATCAAGCTTATTTTATACTTTTCACAGTATATAAGCTTCCTTGCGAATTATATGCTAGCTTGTCCGGAACGTGGTTAGCATATACATTCAACACTGAGTTTTCTGCAATTAGTTATGTTAGCCTTAGCGTATTTTGGGCAATCCAGGATACGTGGCGGTAGCACCCCACCCATTGTTCCCGCTCTTTTCTTCCGCTGCATCCTTAGGGAAAATGGGGGTGTTACAGTTTGGTATCAGAGCGTTTTGCTCTTGGAATTTGTGCATTTAAATTATTTAAAAATTTATGCACCATAAATTATTTTTAAAAAAAAAGTCTTGTGGCACAAATAGTGTATTAAAAATTTTAAGATTTTTACACGAAAAGCATTTCGAAGAATGGGATTAGTGCATTTAATTTATTGCAATTTTTGCACGAAAAATAATTTTGGAGAGCCATTTTTGCTCTAAGAAGTAGTGCATTTAAATTTTTGAAATTTTTGCACGAAATATTTTGAAAAGACTATGCCAAGTATTTTTTCTAAAGTTAAATTTTGGGATGGGGACACACACACATATGCATATAGGCACGAGCAGAATTTTGGATTATTATGTAATTCTTGACAAGGATTTTCCAAGGTATCGGACTCCGAGCTTCAGTCTCTCTCCGATATCTTATGATTGTTTTGCTAAGTATTGCCTTAGTATCTACCTCTAGACGTGATTTGGATGATCTACTAAGGATGTACTAGTTTCTTGGCTTCTTAGTTTCACTTACCTTATTACGTAAGATAAGACCTATTCATGCGATGGCCTTAGTGTTATCCGCATTTTTGCCTTAGTCAATTTGAGGTTACGCCTTAGACTTATAAGAGCACGATTTAAACTTTAACACGATAATCGCGCGAAGGATGGGAACTAAGAATCTTCTAAAATATCTATACAGTCTTAAAGATAAGACGCAAGTATTATGAAAGGTGGCAAAGAAATTTAAACTCACAATGAGTTTCATAAAACATGTGAATTTCCATTAAATCCTTATGTCAATTTGACAAAGGACATTAAACATTTACCAAAGAATATTCTTGAGAAGACAATTGACCTCAATCATGCGATCAAAGGATAACCGAAGACATTCCTATACCTCTAAGGACTTGGAACCTAAGGCATGATTGAGTAGTTGGAATTACTTCGTGTCTGACTCGATAGGATTCCCAAGTATGCTATTTAAGTAAATTTCCCTCCCATTTTTAAAATAAAACTATGGATTGTCAAGGAAAACACTCGTAATTAAGGACGAAGAGTTAGAACACCCAATAAATTTTGGATTTCCTAATTATGGGGACAATCCTTAGCTTCGAACTATCATTATTATTTAATTAGGTGGTAACCCACCAAACAAGACAATCGTAAAATCCTATCATTAAATAATTATTCTTGGTAAATAAAATATCGAACAATGAAGTATAGTAAGATGGATACTACTTACTACAAATTTCGTGGGCTTAATTTTTGAACCCAATCTACTATTATATAATGCAATACACTCATTTTTCGAAGTCGTAGGTAAATTGGACATGTCCTTTGTCGGATGACCATAAGAGGTATTTAATTAACAATTGGAGATTTCAAGCGATGGGAACTTGGGGGTAATTAGAAAATTCTTATGTGCACACATTAAGATGATTAATGTTTAACCCTAGACGAGAATACTTCCGGTTAAAATGAGATGAGTTGGATTCCCAAAGGATTTAAAATCTATCTATCTTATGTTGGGCCCGATGAGCTCGTCATAATATTTTTAAGTCAATGACGCTCAAAGTGTAATTGTGGACCAAGTGCCAAGAAAGAATTACAAGTGTTTTGACACGGATAAATAATTTTCCTGTGAGCAATATTTTACCAACAAGGAGAAGTCGAGATCTATATGGATTAAGATGTACTTAAGATGACTCTATCAATTTAAATCGAGTTAAGGGAAAACCCAACATGGAAATGATAACAACCGATGTTCTGCTTAAGATTTCCCCTTCGAAAAGCTTCGTTTGACCTATAACCGAATGATTAGATCTCCTGCCCACACCTAAGAAGAATCATGGAAATTTCAAGGACAGTAAATTATTACACCCGGTAAAATGGTTACTTACCAAATTTGATAGATGACCCTTAAACTAAACAACAACGTTATCATGGCTTAATCTACCCTTACTACTTAAGCAACCATTTTCCTTCGACAAGAACACCTAATCCAAAAGGACATACCCCTGGACGGGTAACTTAAGAAGAGACATGGGTAATTTCAAGGTAATATAGGAGCGTGATAATAATTGAAAAATTCTCATAGGTAACCGACTAAAGGACATGTGAAATATGAACAACAAGTTGAGTGGGATATCCTAAGGATTAGAGAAAATTCATTAGATCGAGCTTGAAGAATTCACCGCAGTATCTTTGGATGTGAGGACACCCCCAGCATAATAAATAATTGTTGGGTCGAGTATAAAACAAGATTGACCAAGTATTTCGTCATGAATACATAAATTTTTCCTAAGAGCGACATCGTACCAACACGAAAAGTGGGATTCATTAAGGATTGAGGATATGCTAAATATATATATATATATATATATATATATATATATATTAATTAACTAAGTCATCGAATCCCTTTAGGGGTGTAATAAAACGTGAGTAATCAAGAAATTATTAAATGACATATTTTAACTTCACTCCCCTAGGGAAGAAGTGAAGCACAGAGCGGTTAGTACATTCCGCTAATGGAGGCGACACAAGAATAACAATGATCGATGGGCGTTAATGACTGAGGACCATAGGAAAAAAATTATTTAGGTTCATGGTGAATTAAGATTCGATAATAATGAATAGATGGTACCAGTAACGTGAAGGATGTAACATAAAAGATTGAAAGTGGATATCAAGGATAGACACCTGAAGCGGTTTAAAGAGAATTAAAAATGATAGGACCTTGGAATATTTTCCTATAAGGATAAAAATTTTGGAAATATCCCCTACTTATAACTTTACCCTGGTTCTGTCTCGAGGCTTCGAGGACGAAGCCTTATTTTAAGGAGGGTAGACTATAACACCCCGTAATATTTCTAAATAAAAATTTAGATTCTAATAAGTAGATATTCAAAATTTCTTATAAATTAAAATTTTTGGAGGATTAAAAAGAGATAATTTTTGAAGCGTGAAATTAATTAGGTCAATCCTATTGGATTACTTTTAGGGAATTAAAAAAAAAAAAACTTTTAAAGGACCATTAAATTAACCGATAAGTATCGAACTATAGTACGATTTATTTAAATCCATATAATTAGTTTTAACTATTTAGTCGGAATTTGAAATAATTAGTTACATTTAAATATAGATCATCGGTAGTGAAGTCGAAAAGTAATTTAACTACGAATGAGACTTAATTAAACTAATGCGAATAATGAGCTGATGAACTTATAAGAAAATATCCGATTTTATTATTAATGGAGGAGCTTACTAAATCTTTAAAATACCAACTTAAATTAATTTAGTCTGGACTAGTAAGTTGCAGACTATTTGATAAAAATGAAGTATTATCAGCTTTGAAACGAATTGAAGTATTGGATAAGAGTTAAGGTGAACAATTAATCACCATAATTCAATTTAAAATACTTAGTCAACTAAATTATGGGATTCATAAGCGGCCAGATCCTAAATGAACAAATTGCTCAATTACTAAACCCCAAGATTTGGACTATTTTTTTCTAATGGATCAAGTTAATTAAAATTTAAGTACATTTAATTTATAAGCGATCGGACTAGATGTTATTAGGCTCGAATTATTTTGATAGTAGACCCACTATTAGGTAATATAAACCCACCAGTCCACTAAACTACATTATGCACTTTAAAACTACGAATTTAATTAAAGGCTTATTATTTGGGTTTGGGCTCAGGGATAATAATTTAAAGACGAACAATGCGATGATAATTTCGGGCGAATCATACCTATCCCAAATTCTTCTATAAGTTGTTTTTGAGTATTGGAGTAAATAATATTAAACTTGGATTAAATTATAGAAACAAGTCCGTATAATTAAAATTACAAAGTCTTAACAACAAATTGATAAAATATTAGAGTCTAAATAAATATTACTAGGCATGAGCGAAGTGATTAAATAAATAACCACGGACGGAATAAAACACTTAGCCAATTAAGTTATGAAATTCAAGGACAAACCAATTTTTAATTAGCCAAGCATTTAATTATTATCTTCCAAGACCTCGACCGATTTGCTTAAGGAGACTATCTCCCTTTGATTCGTTTATAAGTAATTGCATTAAATATTAATACACTTGATTATTGTGACGAGGAGATCCACTACCAAGTAATTTAAATCCATTAGTCCACTAAGCTATATTACGATGTAAAACTAAATGTTAAATTAAAATATTATTAATTGAGTTCATGATGAATAAGAATTCAAATACTAAAAATCGCGTAACGAACAAACGTCGGGAATTTTTGAGTTAATGTTGCATTAAATAGTTTCGGACCCAAATTATATTACAAGTTAATCATTAATATTAATACTTGACCAATTGAATAAAATTATCTAGTGACCCATTTAACGGTTAATTGTCCGGATTAAGGAATTTGAAGTGGTGAGTCATTTCACTAAAGGTGATAAATTAATAGATGAACTAATCTATTAAATAACACAATTTATGAGTTAAGCTATAATATTAAGACCTTGTAATTAAATTAAGATACTTAACCCATTTAATTATCGAAAATTGTCCGAATTGTAATTAGTGATTGTGCCGAATTGAAGAATATGAAGTCTCAAATTACTCGACTAACTATACCGGATAATTAAATTATTAAATCCACAACTTAGATTAATTAGTCAATTAAGTCCATAGTTAGGTATTTTTAAATTGGGCCAATTAGTGTGTAGTCCAATAAAAGATTTTGGAGAACCAAATTAAATTAGGCCCAAGCCCAACCCTAACACAAACCCTAGCCCAATACCCTAAAACTAAAACCCTAACCCTAACCCTAATGCACCTGCCGCCGCCGCCCCTGCTCCGGCGCCGACTTCGCTGGAGCCGCCGCCGGCCGGCCACTGCCACCACAGCCGCCGCCAAACTTCCTTCCCGATCCATTCCCGGCCACCGCTTCACCACCATTTTCCAAATTCTCACAACCACCGCCGCCCTCATTCCCCCATTTTCCGGACAAACCAACCGCGGCCCTGCTCCGCCGCGCCACCACCAAATCCAACCAACATTTTCAAAAGAACCATAAAAACAAACAAGAAGAAAGAAAGGTAGGAAGAAGAGGAATAGGAGAGGAAGAGCCGCCTCTTCGCCGCCGCCCATGGTCGTCGGCCCTCATCTCCGGCCACCACCATCTCCCTCGCCTCCCTCCAAAATCGAGGCAACCACCACCACTGTCCTCCAGCCGAGCCACCACCACCGCCTCCCCTCCAAAATCGAGTCAAGACCACCACAACCCCTCAAATCCCCAACAACAAATTAAAAACCAAAATCAAAATAAAAAGAAGAAGAAGAATAGAAAGAGAGAGAGAGATCCGAGAGTGAGAGAGGGAGCCAAAGCCACTGCACGCCGCTGCCGTCCCGTCTCTGCCGCCACGTCGCCGCCTGCGTGCCGGAAGACCGCTGCCCCGCCGCCCCTAATTGACCCAAAGTCTGCAGAGGATTGGATTGAAAAGATTGGACAAGAGAGGGGCGGAATAAATGATAGAGGAAGGGAGAAGAACCAACAAAAACAAAGGAAGGAGGGAGGAAATGTCGATCGGTTAAAGGGGTGGATGAGGATAAAAGAGACAAAATACAGAGTACAAAGAGGAGTAAAGCTGGGGCCTTATTTGACTAATAAGAAAATTGTAGAAATCCGGTGAATAATGAGGGTAGACAAATGGAGCTGCAATTCGGACCAGATAAATCAAAGCTATAGAAATCTCTATATAAGCCTCCCCAGTCAGCCTCTCATTTTCGCCCCACCTCTCTTTTTCTTCCCTTTTTCTGCACCCTCCTTGTTCATCAATTCTTCTTCTGCTACTATTTCCATTTTTCCTTTCTGTTTCGCTCTTTTCATTTTGCCACTATTTCATAAGGAGATTTTTAGGAGCTTGGTTAAAATTATTATGACTAGTCCGTAGAAGCGGTGTAGTGGTCTGGTAACAATTATTAAAATTGGGAATATTTAGTTATTGTTTCTATTAAAGTACTACTATAGCATTCTAAACTAATATTAGGATTTTTGGCTAGTCAAATAGCTGTCAAGAATATCTGCTCGTAGCCTACGCGTGTGTTGCATCCATCCCATCCACGGTGACAGTAAGTAGATTTTTACTCTTTGGAATAAGCCCAAAATTATTTAGCTTAAGCATAAATTTCGAGAAAACCATTTTTATTACTTTTTAAATTTATGCTTATAGCTCCCTACTGCTTTTGGATATTTTGGTATGCTGGATTTACTGTGCTTAACAATCTTTGTAAATATTCTCAAAATCCTACGGATATTTGAGCGCGCATTGTTACGGGGATGAGCGAGGTGCCATGGGTCGCAGCTGCCCAACTCCCACGTCGTTGTGCACTTAATAGCCACACGGGGACTATTGGGACCCACAGCTCGGCGTCATCGGTCTTTTATCATAGTGGGCTTGAGGAAATTTCTTACCTCCCCCGCACCCTTGAGTGCATGTGGGACTAGAATCCGACAAAACAGGGACCCCACCTTCGAGTGGGACTAGAGCCCTAGAGCGGAACCCCACACACGGTGGCTGAAATACTTAAATTTCGGTAACGCATATTGCTGTATTATCTTTTCCCGAGATATAGATTAATATTGACTTTATGCATAAATTATTCTCGTTTAAGCATGCCTTATTCCATAACTGTCATTTTAAATTATTTCTGCAACCCAACCTCCTCCGGGAGTAAACGTCTACTTACTGAGCGATTGTTTTCGCTGACTCTACACTTTTCACCATTTCCTTTCAGGTTTTAGGATCTGCAAGGCATCTTTTGCACGGGCACGGTTTGGGGTATTGTTCACGTAAAAATGTATATTTTAAAAAACCCCTTTGTGATAATAATATATTACTTGGCATAGAAAATTATTTATGAAGTATGAACGAATATTTGGGTTTTATCCCGTTTATGCAAATATGGTGCCCTACTGTTTTAAACAATGCATTACGCGTTTAACAGTATTATTTTCGGAATATGAGATAAACAACCCCTTTTAAAGTAAAACTTCCATGGATTTATTCCATTATTATTGTTGCGCACTTTGAGGAATGCAGACCTCCGTTTGGTTACACTCTACCAAACCTTTTTATCAAGCTTATTTTATACTTTTCACAGTATATAAGCTTCCTTGCGAATTATATGCTAGCTTGTCCGGAATGTGGTTAGCATATACATTCAACACTGAGTTTTCTGCAATTAGTTATGTTAGCCTTAGCGTATTTTGGGCAATCCAGGATACGTGGCGGTAGCACCCCACCCATTGTTCCCGCTCTTTTCTTCCGCTGCATCCTTAGGAAAAATGGGGGTGTTACAATTACATTATGACACACTAGGGGGCGTCCCTTCACATGAGACTTAGGGCCGTTTGGATGGGCTTTTAAAAAAAAAAAAAATAAAGCCAAAAGTAGAAGCAAAAGTTAAAAGCAAAAGCAAGCTACTTTTGTGTTTGGATTGAATTTTGGAAAACAACTTTTTCTATAAATGTGTCTGGATGTGTAAAAATAAAAAAGTACTTTTAAAATGTAATAATTAACAAAAGAGCATGCTATTTATATGGGATACTGGAATAGTATATACTCCTCCGTTTCTTTTTAATTGCCCCATTGGGGTTTTGAGTACTATTCACCCACACACTTTAACTTAAAGTTTTATCATAGTTATACAAGCTAAAATATAGTCAAGTGGGATCTTGTTAGATTCGTCTCGTCGTGTAGTTTTTAAATATCAAACTTTTAGAATTTTTTTTGTACCAAACATGAATCAATGGTTTAAAATGTGCATTGGATTGCACACTGTGTGGATCCATAGCAAATATTGGAAAATGGAGGAAGTACTTATGGTGTACTTTAAATCAATTAGCAGGGGTATTTAAGAGTTTTCATATATTACTAAATACTTTTGGCTTTTGCTTTTGAGAGAAGCAGTCCTCTTAGAAACTGTTTATTTTGACTTTTGAAAAAAGAAGGAGTCAGTAGAAGAAGGAGATATTTTTTAAAATGAGAAAAAATTACTGAAAGGGACATAAATATTATAAGGATATTTATAATTTATTTTATTTTCTTTTTAAATAGGGATATTTTTTATTTTATTTTTAAAATGACTTCTCCTTTTTTTAGAAGTAACCCACTACATGCTTTGAAAAAAATATATTTTAACTTTTATTTTTCCTTTTTCTTTTGAAGAAAGTCAAACAAACAACTACAATAAATTCGAAAGGATTTTTGGATGAAGCAAAAGTTAAAATGAGAAAAAATAAGTCAAAACAAACAGACTCTTAAAAGCACATTTTTTACTTTCATGTGGTTTTACTTTTTTTTTTTCTAGAAGTCCATTCAAACACCCATTTTGCATTAAAAGTGCTTTAGAGAAGCAAAAGTCAAAAGTATCTTTTCAAAAGTCCATCCGAACGGGCTCTTGATTGGAACAGGGCTCCAAAATTTAGGTGCCATTATTTTTTAAAATTTAATAAACACATAAAAACAATATGAAATTTTTATTCGTGTGATCATGTCTATTTAATGTTACTATAGCTTTTTAGGAATCATATTTTGGGCAATTTTAGTGGTATTATAACTTTTCATAAAAAGCTAAATTTGAGATTTCATTTTGTAATTATAATTCCGAATCATAACAAAAAAAGGGGGGGTTTTAGGCCCATTTTTAGTCAATGTTGAGACTTGAGTCAAAGTTGTGTCGGACGCACTAACAAACGGTCTAAACCATTTGAGGCCAGCGTATGTAGTTCAGCCTCAATGTTTCCCACGTTTGGCTATGTAGTCCAATCAACCCCAAAATCTACTTTAGGGCCAGTTGGGATGTGCTTTAAAAAAAAGTAGAAGCAAAAGTCAAAAGTAGAAGTAAGTAACTTTTGTGTTTGGATAAATTTTTTTAAAAACAACTCTTTTTAGAAATGTATTTCGGATGTGTAAAAATAAAAAGTGCTTTTAGAATTTTATAATTACCAAAAAGGGCATGATATTTATATGGTATAATGGGAATATTATATATTTATAGTGTAATTTAAATAAATTGGTAGGGACATTTAATATTTTGCACACATTATTAGGTGTTTTTGACTTCTGCTTTTGGGAGAAGCACCTTCCTGGGTTGCTTCTTCAAAAACACTTTTTTGGCTTTTTTTGGCTTTTCGATGTGATTTTGTTTTTTGTTTTTTAAAGCACATCCAAACACTTATTGTTAAGAACCGGTTTTGAGCAAATGTGTTCACAACCGATGTTTGGACTACTTTGTTGAACCAACCCCTTCAGCATTCGACAAACTATCTAAAGGGAGAGAAGCTGGCGAATTTGCTCGAGATCATCCTCCAACGGCTAGCTGATTCCTTGCCCGGATCGTGCTCAAGAAGAAAGGAAACTAAGATCCTCTATTTCGGGCAACTCCATTCTAAGGAAGGAAGAATTATGGCAAGATTATCTTACCTTAGAATGGAGGCTATTGTCTCTCTTCAAATACGCTGGCCAAGGGACATTGTAGGTACGACGAATATTATTGATTCTTCTCCCTTGAGCTATTGAAGCAATTGTGTAAGAGAGAAAACATATTCCTTCAGAGTTCGAGAATACATTATTTCGAAGGAAAACATTCGATCAACATTTCCTCGGGTGAATTGATCGAAAGTGTGCCACAGTGTTCTTGATTGGAGTCGACGAATTCAATCAAGCCTTTCGAAGAGTCGTCAAACTCAAAGAGCTTAAACGAAGATATTCTTGAAGGAGGATCGCCAACAGGTTTCGACCAAGGGTAACTTGAAGGGGGAGCCTTCAAGGAATTGGAGCAAGGTCGGGGAGATCTTCACCAAAACAAGGGAGTGTTTTGGTTCGACAATTCAACCGCTTGGAGATTGGAGTTGGGCGAGTTAAATCACTTCTGTTTAGATCGCGGATCAAGTTGAAACAAATAGTTAACCTCCTGGATTGGTATCCCCCCAGATATAGGCTTGTGCCGAACTGGGTCAACAAACCTTGAGTTCGTTTCTTTACAGTTTATTTATTTTCCGCTGCATAACATCTTAAAACTGTTTAACGTGTCCACGAAAGGTGTTTGAACTAGTTTACAGGACTAGTTTACTGGTTATCCTAGCAAACAGACCTAACACTTATTTTATATAAAAAGTGCTTTTAGGATAAGAAAAAAGCCAAAAACACATTTCCAAAAGCCCATCCAAATGTGCTCTTACACCCAATCTAACCCACTCCAAGAGACCATCCTTACCTCTCTTCCCAATATTTCTTGGATAGTATCTCCATCTCCATCCCCAGCCTGGAAAATGGAAATCTCTCGCATGATACTATCCTCCGAGAGACAATCCGTATTTATTTTTATTTCTTCACACCACAGGCACCATAATCCAGCCTAATATACGTAGCAACGCCACCCATGAACCATATATCTCTAATATATATATACGGAGCTTTGTAATGAACAGTACCCAAGGAGGAATAGTACTATTCAAGTTGCTCCAAATTACTTCACATGCCCTCCCAAACTTATGTTCTCCTCGTCATCCCGAAAAACCTCCTCATGCGCTCTCCGCTGTTTCGCGATCGTCCTTTCCCGTCATCTCCTTGTGAAGCTACTCGTCGCCCTCGTCCTTCCCAAGCCATTGTGAAGAGTGTGCCGTTTTCTAGCGCAACTTCCTCTGCTTTGCACCCGTTCGTCTGCTGCCGGCATCCCCTCGGCTTCGTCGTCTCACTAGAAACCGATTAAGGTAACGACTCTTTCTTCAACTTGTTTGGCGTCTCGCGTCGTTGTCACCGCCAACCGTGTTTACTTTGTTTGGCTTTTCAGTAATTTTGATCTTTATTGATGGTTCAGTCGCGCAGAGAAGGGAGAGTTGTACAAAGGGTTTGGGGTTGAATTTTAGGGTTAATGGTTTGGGGGTTCTGAATTGCAATTCAAATTGAGTGATTGTTTCGGTGTAATTTCGCTTTAATTGGGAGGAACCAGTGCTTGCGCCGCCATGTGCTTTGCAACGCCTCCGCTGCTGCTCTCATTATTTCAAGGGCCACAGAGGAGTTTGTGACCAATGTTACTTTTCATGTTGATCCGAATCGGTTGTTTGTGAGCTCTATTTGCTAAATTAGTACTTTATTCTAAATTCTTAGCCGAGGGAGTATGTGTGAATCAACCTGTTCAGTTGTTGCATTGACAGCTTTTCTCCAGTGGAGATGATGGCAGTGTTAGGGTGTGGCATGCCACAGCGGCGCTGGCATTGTTTTTGTCCCATGGTTCCCCGTCTCTGCATACCATAGCACTGGTTGGAGTCTCGAATCGTTCACCGGAGGTGGTAGTTCGTTGGCTTTCCGGCATCCCCCTTTCAGAAATTGCTCCGCGTCGCTGTCGGCTCCTCCGCCCCGTGTCATATATTATCTTCATTCATTTTCTTCTGCCAACACCAACACCAACACCATTTCTCATGTATTATTTTGATTTCATTGCAATTCTGTCCCAATGCTACTACTTGTGATGGTTTTTGTTTAGCGCAGAGGTAGCATTTGAGGCTGCGTGTGCAGCAATTGCTGGCGGAATTAAAGTTGTAAGTCTAAACTTCAATGTTATATCATAGATATCATATGTTTGTACAGATTTTGATTTGTACTAGGATTAAATATGGCGTAAAGAGAATTAGTTGTGTATCATATTATATAAACCATGATTGTGCATACTTTTCCTTTCAATTTGCAGTTAGAAATGACAATATCCACCCCTTGGTGTTTTGGAGGTAAATACATATTAGCCTTTGAGCCAGATGGCCAGAATGTGTTAAATATTTTTTCTTTTTAAATAACTTTTGTTTTATTTGCACAGGTTTTACGATGTTTGGTCAAAGAATATCCTTCAGCATCACTAGGAGTGAGTACTTCTCAAGCTTTTTTCCGATTACATGTTCATCATTCTTGCTCTAGATTTCCTTACTGTTGTAATTTGCACTTTGTACGGATGGGTATCGGAGATGCATTATCTTTTTCCTTTTTATTGTGTTTTATTTTTTTCCTGTCATTGAAGAAGTTATATTCTCAGTTTTATAATAAAATAAACACTAATATTTGTGACTGTTCAAAAACAAATTTTGTACTAATTGAGGTGCTGAAAAATTCAATCCTATTTTTTTCAATCCTAGAAACTGTCACTTTGGTACTTATTTACAAGTTGCAGTCATCCTAATATTTTTTTTTAAAAAGAATCAGAATCAGATGCTAGAGCCAATCTTTTATCGGGAATTCTTTTACCTGAAAGTATTGTAATTGATTTATTTTTACTAAACACAAGAAGAAATTTTTGATGCTGCACAGGTTGGAACTGTTTTTGATAGAGCAGATGCCAGAGCTGCACAAAAATTTGGAGCGAAGTTCCTCATGAGTCGTGAGTCGTGTTTTTGTGAAGGTAATGATGATGGAAGCCCACATTATTATCCCATTAAACTTATTAGAATACCTTTCTAAGTACGAGCATCAGTTGACCTCATTTAATAAAGAAAAGTAGAAAACATAATTTAATAATTTTGTCCCTCACAATGCTTTTACTGAATCATTAACGGATTCATTTCATGGTTTCAGGAAATTCTAGATGATGTTTCAGAGTGTCAAGCTCTAGATATACCTGGGGCAATGACTCCAACGAAGGATGGATTGAACACTATGGGGTTTTGCTACCTCTTCTTTGAATCTAAAGTTTCCTCTGTGAATCATTGTATGGAAATTTTAGACAATTAAATTATATGACTTTGCAGATATTATTTGCATCCAAAGCTGGAGCAAAAATTGTCAAGGTGAGTTGCTTGATTGAACTTGTATAGCTATACTCTTGTTACATTATTTTGGTTGTATTTTCTTTTCCTTTTCTTTAACTAATTTTCTTTGCTTACTATGATTCATTACTTGTCGGCATCCAGGAAGATTGGTATTTGTTAAGGTAAGATGGTAGTACAAGATTCAACAAAATTGTGTCATATTGTGTTCCAGTTAGTAATCATTAAAGGGTGAAACTTCCTTATCCCCCTATCTCTGGATTTACCATTTTTGCTTCATGTGTTTCCTAATCCAAACGGCTATTTTTTATAAGGGCATTAAAATATTTTTTCCTATAAAATCTCACAGATTTGATATCATTAGTTCTTCTCTTAAGGTAACTTCATACCTAAGTGTTCACCACTTCTTGAAGATTCTAACTGTAAATTGACTTTCTTTATTATAAAGAAGGCATAGAACATATTATCTTCCGAATAAGCTAATTATCCTCTAATGCTACTTTTTTCCTTCTGGAACAATGGTTTTGTGAAACCACATATTACTGAATGTAGACTATGTTGAAATTTGTAAGCTTTTGCCGTCCAGTTTATTAATTCCCCCGTTTGTGTGTTCATTGTGGTGTTCAATTATTATGTGTAGATTTTCACGCAGTGAAATTGGAATTTGACTAATTTTTGTTGCTTTTTGTTTGTCTTTCAGCGACTATTTGTTCAAACGGCTTCTAATTGGTGATTCTGGTGTTGGCAAATCTTGTCTCCTCCTTCGACTTGCTGTAAGCTTCTGATAATGTTTAAGCATAGCGTTTGGATTGAAACTGCAGTAGGCTGCTATTCGATTCTGCTGCTATAAATTATTACAATTTTTCCCATGCTCATCCCTTGTAGCAAGATATTACCAGTTCTTTGTCTAATCCAATGAGATCTATTCCAAGCAAATAGAGCATATAATTGTCCAGTGCATCTTCTGGTCGTCAATTGACTCAATCCCTTAATTCATTCTATTGAAGTAATCACTCTTGTAGTAAATACTTTCAGATTACATTTGTTTCGGTGAAATATGGGCATTGATTGGGGTATGTGTTTTTTATACAGGATGATTCATACCTTGACAGTTACATCAGCACAATTGGTTTCAACTTTGTAAGACTTGTACTTAAAGATGATTTCGTTTCTTTTTTTATATTTCTTTGTCTGGATGATTTTTGTCTGTTAGACTTACAATTCCTTTTTGGTTGGGATCTGCTGGTGTCTTGCAGACTTGTTTGTTGATTTTGATGATTGTGTTTTAGAATTATTCCTCACGGCTTAGTTTCTAAATGCTGGAGTTTTTGGCTATGAACTGTATCATATTAGTTACATGGTAATAAATGTGATTTCGTTGTTTTGACTGATGAGTGTTGAGTAAGGTTTTTAATGGGGCTTAAGACCAATAATTCTCATAAGTAAAAAAAATGGCATATTTTGCCTCATCTGTAGTTGAGGATCTTCGTATCTGAAAGTTAACACCAATTTGTATTTGATGGTTTTTTTTTATTTTTTGTTGAATGTTGTCACTGTTTGAAGCTTTAGAAGAGTTTCAGGAAGGGGCACTAAGGTGTTTTGGGGCTTTGCTTCTTAATTTATGTCCTTGTTTGGATGATTCCTTCCTTTGCCAAAAAAAAAAAAAAAAATTGCCGAAATGGATTTGCAAACTCACGTTTCGAGATAATCAAAATGTAACTCAGTTTTAGAAGAATGTTTAATTAGCATTTTTTCAGTCCGAGCCAGCTTCTCAAAGTATGCGTTTGTCCTCCAATACATTATTGTTTTGTTAAAGGTTACTCTAACATATTCTCCCTTTATTTACCAAGTTTTTCCAGTTGCCTAACTCGATATGTGCTTGAAGATTGCATATAATGAGGCCGCACAAGGTCATCGAGGTATCCCAAGGCTTCGTGTTCAAGCCCTGATAACTCTTATAGAACTTGTTGCAGAGGTAACTTCATTGCTACTTAGTTTTAAAATTGAGCGACTAACATTTGCATAAGTTACACTAACTACGCAGAAAAATGAAAATGGTGGATTAGTTGAGCAAACATAGTATGTATGTTGCTATGTTAGTTCCATGATGTGGATGTCAGCCCCACCCTTGAGGGTGGCAAGGGTGGTGTTGGAATTCATCTGGAACATGGGGATAAAATGTGAATATTGGGTGGTACTTCTTATTTCAGGCCTTACAAATCTTCCACTGAATACAATCATCATGACTTTTGTAATGTATCTATCTGTTTACATACACAGAATTTATTCGTTTTTTAACACATGTATATTCAGATATTCTATAGCCTGGGATCGTACTCAAGCTTAATTATTTCCTTCTTGCAATAATTTCCTTTCATTTGATTCCAATCTTATAACCATATTTTACATTGAATTTGTCTTAACTTTGCTTTCAGTTCAATTTTCAATGTCTTATTACAGTTTTCATAATATTTTTTTTTCACCAAGTGCGCGCAACGTAGTGCGCGCCGCCGACGAGTCCTAGTATATATATATATATATGCTGCGAGTCAATATCCACCTACTGCGAACGAACCAATCAATCCATTTCCTCATACGACCAATGCAATTAGAATTTGGGGTTAAATGTTAAAAAGGGCCATAACAAGGAGGCTATTCCGCTTTTAGGCCATAACAAGTTGCAATTATGAAAACAGGCCATAACAAACACAGTTTTGTAAAATTTAGGCCATAGGACCAATTTGAAATTAATAAAGGAATCCAACAACTTTTCCTTTATTTCATTCATACCCCAAGGAAGTTTGACTTTATTTACTTTAGTCCTTTCTCAATATACTTAATTTTTCATTTTATAAATGACACCCAATGCGCTTGAAAATTGGTATCAGAGCCTAGGTTTTATTGAAGAACATATTAATTATATTATTTATAATATTTTATTTCTTAATGGAGAAGATTTAATTATTTAATGGATTCAATTAATTTGAAACCCACAAGTTATTTCCAAAATTTGGAAATAAAAAATAGAAAATTCCAAAGGAATTTCTTGAACTTGTCCCATGGACAAGATATTATCAAAATCAGTTTCTTTCCTAAAAATGAGAGGAACGGACTGGAAAGAAATTGATCCGGATAGCTCTAAGTTATCAAAAGACTTAAGAGAAATCCAAAAGACGATTCAAGATTTTGGTAACCGGGTATTAATTATACCTGGGAAAATAGATAACCGGGTATTTCAAGATCTAAAGAAAGAAATTTTGAATCTGAAATTTGACATTTCGGATATCAAGAAAAGGCAAAAGGATATTCCTGGATCTTCCAAGAATAACCAAGCCAATATTAGAGATGCATTCGGACCAGTACAAGCTTTACATCAAAAGGGTAAAGCAACTATGGTTCCAAAGCAGAAATCACAAGAAGAGCTTATGATCGATCTCCTGAAAACAGTCGAATGAGTGTTTCCAGGGCAGATCTATCAGATCTACAAGAATTAGCAGAATCATTTTCCCAACTTGGGATTATGGATCTGGTTAATATAAAACCCAATGAAGTCCTTCAATTGGGTTATACGGAAGGATCAGGATCCAACGTGACCCACGATGGACCGCCTGATGTTCCAATGAGAGAGAGTACAGACTTCTACATGAACAGGTATCCTGAGGTGCATCTCAATGCAAGACGAAACCCAGGACGGAACCCAAGTAGAGCACCAGAATCCACACCGTGGGCCAAGACGATGTTACAACCATTAAATCCATATGGCATAACACTAAACCTCGACGTTATCGACTTCCGAAACATCGAAGACCTGATCGATGAATGGGTAGCTTCAATGAAGATTGCAGCAACTACCCTGGAACTCGATAAAGAAAACTTTGTCAGATTAATAGAGCTGAGTCTCGAAGGATCGGCAAAGCTGGGCTGGAAAAACTCCACGACTGCTTTAAAAGAGCAAATACTCGAGGGAGAATCCAAAAGCACAATCTGTGAAAGATTTGGCCTCTTATTCAAAACCCATTTTGTAGGAGATGGGTATTTTGAAGAACAGAGAACCGAAAAAATCAAGGTCTATACCCAAGCATTATTGGGTATGGAGTTAAGAAGTATTTGCGCAGTAGACGAATACATCTACTGGTTTCGTAAATACTATTTTCGGAGCGAAATGACAGCTGAAGTAGCATGTCCCATGTTCTTTGCAAAGATCTGCAGCCCATGGAGAGAAATGTTGATCCAATCGTACACAGTACCTTCTGGTACAGTGGACTCAATAGCTCGAAGAATGTCCTTCTTAAAGGATAAACTCAGAGAATGGTGTCAACAGGCAGCAGCCCAAAAGAACATCAAGAGACTAAGAGGTAAAATAAAAAGAACTCCTCTTTGCTGTGAAAATAACGATTTTCCAACAATTATAGGAGAATCAGGAGAAAAGAGGAAAAAGAAGAAGAGTCGGGGCTCATACAGTAGGAGTTTCAGAAGACCTCCATTCCGAAGAAGAAGAGCATGGTGGTCCAAGAGCAAGGCCAGATCATACAAAACTGGACAAAGAACGGGAACGGCGAAGAGTTCATCCCAAGGTTCAACTAGCTCAGCAGCAAGGAGCACGGGGAGAACGACGTCCAAGAGAACATTCAGACGAGCCCATACCCGAGCCAACGAAAGTTTCAAGGACTGCAACTGTTGGAAGTGTGGAGCCAGAGGTCATATCTCACCCGATTGCCCTCAGAATCGTGAGGTACGAATGTACGAAGCCACGGAAGATATCGTGGAAGCAGTCTACCACGGAAAGCTGGTACCAGTCTATCAGTTTGAGGACATCCCCTCGGATGAAAGCATCTACGAGGAAGAATTAAGAAGTGACTCGGACTCATATTCAGATGGATCTTCAACCGAGTCTGACTGAAGAAGACAGGATTCAGACCACTGAAAACCTGTCTGGATTCTTTTCAAGGATGACGATCTCGAATCGAACCATGGAAAGAATAATGCGACAAGATTCCAACCTCAGCCCATATGACGGATTCAGAATTGGCGGGATTGGACGAGTTCTTAACCAGATGGGACTCAACCAGAGAAGACATAACATCATCTACAAGGTAAGTGCAGGTGAGTTTGCAATTCCTATGGAACTTACTTGTAATGTTATGGATATGCAATTAATTCCTAAAGAAGAAATTCTTGAGGAATTAAGCGGAATGAAGGAGGAAATCGCCATTACTATGAAATGGATCCACATAGGAGCCATTGAAGTAGTAATTAAGGCAACCTTCAAAGAAGGCATTGATTCTGAATTGCATCTATCAGTCACTGATAGAAGAATCAATAACCTTAGAGATGGTCTTCTTGGAACTATGGTGGGAAATTTATATGCTGGGAAATTAATGTTTGACATACATCCCAGAATTTCCTATAACTTAGCTGACCAAGATTTTAGTAGAGTTCTAACCCTTCATCAGGATTTTAAAAGAAAAGATCTGATGAAAGAAGGGAACAGACCATATTCTATAACTTATAGAATCTCTTATGCACTTTCCAATAGTCATCATTCTGACTTATTTCTCAGGAAAGAATATATAGAAATTCCTAGAATTTTCAAGGAATTTGCTAAAGTCATGACTCCAAATCCTACCCAAATTCCAAGGTTAGGAGGAGTAGACATACAAATAAGAGATCATCCAATTCTAGACAGATCAACGAGTGCTAGAATTGAGTACGCAAGCCGTATGTCTTTTTCGGAAGACAGAATTATGGCATATAAAGGGAAGGAGTTCATCAAAGATCTAACTCCTCAATCCATTGGGGTAGATAATATAAAGATAAAATGCCCTGAAGGATGGAAAGAAATACGAGTAATATTCGACATCACTGAAAAGATTAACCGTTTTCCATGTGATGACTTATACTACTTGCAGCAGCCATCAATTGGAACCTATGAAGGAACAATTGAAATTGCAGGACACGAGATCAGAGTCTTAGGCACCGCCGGAAAAGACAATGGGGTTATGATTTTGGGATTAAGTTTTCTCGAAAATCATAAACCATGGGTAAGAAAGGATAATGGTATAGAATTTAATCTGAAGGGTCACACCATTAGAATTAAATGACAAGTCCATTCTCCATTTATATCTCAGTAGGGATAATATATGAAGAATATAAGTCAGAATATTTCGCAGCTTATATTGATTCAGGATCAGGTATTTGCACGGCAAAACCAGGAGTTTTCCCTAGCGAAGCTATGGAATCATTACCCATTATTGCAGGAAGAGATTTTTCCCAAAAAATCTTAGTACTAAATAAGGGTATTCGACAAGCCAATATCATGATTGGAGGAGCATTTGGTACACCTTGGTATAAGGTAAAAACGCCTCCTATTTACTTTCATGACACAGGAGCGGATATTTTGTTAGGAAACAATTTTATACAATCCTTTACAAAATATGTTCAAGATAACAAAAGAAATTTGTTAATATTTACCACAAGTTGTGGAAATGAGATACAGGTGTTGCGCAGGGAAAAGGCATTCAACAGGTTAATGCCTATATTATTTCGCAGCAAACGTGGTGATAATGATGCCAAACTAACCCATCCAAAAATGCAGGATAAAAGAAAGTTTGGTAAGGCTTTGTTGTCTTTTAGACAACAAGGATTTGATGAAGCTTCTATTGAGGAAATTATAAACCTCAAAGAAGCAATGCAGGAAATGAAGTCATTAAATATAACTTCACTAGACATTGATGGGGAAACTAAATTGTCCCTCGAAAATGTCAAAAGACTTATCCAGAGAAACTTTAACGAAGATCCTCTGGCATGGTGGGATAAAAACAAGATCGAAGCCACTCTACAGGTAAAAGAACAATATAAATATGAGTATGTTCGATACAAACCCATCTTAATGAATATGCAGGATAAGAAAGATATGCAGCAAATTATCAAGGAGCATATTGATCTTAAACTCATCGAGCCTGGAGTCTCAGCTTATAGTAGCCCTGGATTCTTGGTAAGAAACCACGGTGAAATAAAGAGAGGTAAACCCAGGTTGGTAATAAACTATCAAGGTATTAACAAAATAATACAGTTTGATGGTTATTACATTCCGAGTAGAGAACACTTAATTGATTGCATCAAAGGTGCTAAAGTGTTTTCTAAATTTGATTGCAAATCTGGTTTCTATCAGATTAAGATGGAGAATGAGTCGAAGAAATTCACAGCATTCTCCACCCCACAAGGGCAATATATTTGGAATGTTATGCCAATGGGGCTTTCTAATGCCCCTCAGATATTCCAAAGAAAGATGGATAATTTATTTAAGGATTGTCTAGAGTTTATGTTCGTCTACATAGATGGCATTCTGATTGCATCTCGAAATATTAAAGAGCATATTAAACATCTTGAAATATTTTCTGATGCATGTCACAGGGAAGGTCTAGTTCTCTCTGAGAAAAAGGCCACTATCGCTGCTAACAAAATTGAATTCTTAGGAGTTCAAATTGATGAAGCAGGAATAGAGTTACAGGAACACATTGTGGAGAAAATCCGCAATTTTCCTGATATATTAAAAGACAAGAAACAACTTCAGAGTTTCTTAGGAGTTGTAAATTTTGCGGGTATGTTTATTAAAGACCTTGCAAAATATAGAAAGGATTTTAGACCACTCCTGAAAGAGACTGAAAGCTCTAGATGGAAATGGGAAGAAATCCATACCAAGAGAATTCGTGAACTAAAGCAAGTCTGTAATAGCTTGCCAAAACTCGCGATACCTCAGGATGAGGATGAGCTGGTAGTCTACACAGACGCCAATGATTTTCGATGGGCAGGAGTGCTCATGAGAAAAACAACTACGGGTCAAGAACCTTGTAGATACACAGGAGGGTTGTTCACTGAACAACAAGCCAAACTTTGGCATATTAACGAGAAGGAATTCTTTGCAGTATGGAAAACATTTAAAAAATGGCCTTTATTCTTACTTGCAAAGAAATTTGTATTAAAAGTTGATAATACTAATGTTAGGGCTTTTTTAAAAAATAAACTTGAATCAAAAATTGAAAAAGCTCGTATTATCAGATGGCAAGCTGAATGTCAATATTATACTTATGATATTGATGTTATAAAATCTCATGAAAATGTTCTTGCAGATTTCTTGACGAGAGATGGAAGCATTTGAAGCTGATTCCATCATTACGAGATTCAGGCACCTCAGAGAAAACCTAGAGGAGCTATCAAAGCATTTTGGACAGCTCGAGATCAATGCACGAGCAGCTGGCCAAATACAACAGAGCGATGTGGACATGGTCCGCAACAATATACGAACCTCCCATATAGCAATGACAGCACTATGGGAAACAGTATTAGAGCCAATCAGGAAAGCGTCAGCTTCCCTGGTAAACAAAGAGAAATGTGCCCAAAAAGCTAAAGTGGTCACATATGAAGAAGCAGATTCAAGCACTGCTTCAAAGGAACCATTGTCGGATACCGACAAAAATGTTGAGCAAGAGGAAAGTCACATTTCCGAAAGCTCAAGTCAACCCACTGCCTCTGGGGTGAAAGAGGAAGAAATTAACCTTAGGCCAATGACAGGCACCTCTAAGGTTAATTCAGATGAGAAGGTCCTATCTACTGCCTGGCTGGACTACCAAGGAAAATGGGAACAACTGGTTTCCAAAAAGGGAATTAACCCTAGCAAAACAGTAATCGAGACATCCGGGAGATACAACAGGGTATGGATGCTCGAAGGATCGAAACCAGAAGAAGTTCGGAAGTGGTATGACTTTGGAGCATTAGTATCTGTTCATACTACATCACCAGGGTTTCCGGAAATCGAAAAACTTCCGGGATGGATAAGTAGTGCGGTGCACGAATCATGGCAGAACAACCCGCACCTGCAAAGAGGAGATATTCTGGAGCTTAAGTTCATTTCAGCGGCACCAGAGATAGTCGGAAAAGGTTCTTATCCGGTCTTTCAATTTATTAAATTACAGAGACCTGATATGATTGTCTTCAACAGAGTTAAGTCTATGGATGAGAAGGCACCATTAGTATCTTCAATTAGCGAAGATGAAATCTCCACCCGACGAGCATGGGGATTCTGGGTCTGTCTCACCGAGATGGAAAAGGTTAAATATCCGTTTAAAATATTCTCAAACAATTTAAATGGATCGTTCATGGTTAATTCTTTAACAGGGAAAAGCACAGAGTTTGCGGAAACCTCATTTGAGAAGAAGAGGTTACTCATCTGGGAAAACAAGTTGCCAGCAACCGAGTCTACCAGAAAAAAGGCATGCAATATGATGCATGTTGGCCAATGGGATAACCACATATGCCCATATTGTGCAGAACAGGAGAAACCCCTATTCGGCACAAAGATCCGGGTAACCCAGAAAAAACCCGGACCCGAACAGGACAAAGGGAAGAAACGTCCAAAAAACTTTCACAAGCCAAAGTAAGATTAGCTGGATGTAAAAGAAAAAGAGGTGTCGGCAACACTCATAATTAAAAGCCGACAAAGAAGGGCAGAGTGGCTGGCAGAAAGTGGCCGACAAGAGAAGGTGGAAAGTTGACAAAAGCCACCTAACGCAATAATTCAAAAAAGGACAATAATGTAGCCGGTGGAAATTAAGGCCAAGTGACGAACGCAGTGACGTCACAAGGATTTAGAGGAAGATTGGAATCCGGGGCTGAAGTCCGCGGGCGCCTATAAATAAAGGAGTTTGAAGCAGATGGAAGGCATCGAAAATTCCTCCCAACTCTTCAAAGTATTTGTAATATTTCTCTTTCCGCATATTTCCTTTCAAGTCTGTAAAAGTATGGGGTATTCCCCCAAGAGTCTTGTATCCTCCATGAGGAACTAAGTGTCTGTCTTCTCCGTTAGGGGAAATTATGTTTAAATAATATTTTTAATATTTCTTCAGTAAAATCCAGGCTTCCAAATATCCCAGATATCCCGATAATATAATTAAAACCCTTTATTCATATCTTGATACGTCCTAAGGTAGGAAACGAAATAGGACTGTGCTGTTTGTTGCTGAAGGAGCCAAGAATCGGTGAACCATCGGTCGCGGCTGCGTGGTTGGAGGAAGTCCGTAAAATCCCGGAGCTTAGGAAACCCGGCAGCAAGGCGGTCAAAGCCAAGGTATGAAGTTTAGTGCTTAATTTAATTATCGGAAGCATGATGGGCGGTTATTGGATTAAATTTAATGAAAAATCTAAAGTTTGGGGTCAAAGTGTAAAAGGGCAAAAGTTGATAAGTCAACTGATGGGGTCAAAATATAATAAAGGAAAGTAGGTGGGCTCAATTATTATTTTAAAAAGTCTAAATGGCCCAAAATTGAACAAAAGTGGTTTGTTATGCCCTAAAATCATAACTCAAACTTGTTATGGCTCAAAAGTGGAAATGACTACTTGTTATGGCCTAAATTAACTATTAACTCTTAGAATTTGGAAATGAGTGTATATAGAATTTGACACAAGTGGGTACCTGCCTACCCTAGATGTAGGAGGTCCTTTGTGGGATTATGTGCGCATTGCATTCCTCCTGTTACAAAATAGCAATTCCCTTCCCTGCAGGGTTTGTATGACAAATTTGGGGTGGGGTGTTCTCTCCTGCACTTCGATTGCTCGAAATTGATGGTCAGATTGAAGAAAGGAAGTGAGAGAATGACGGGTGTGAGACCGAGGCGAAAAATGGGTAGTGAACTAGAGGTTACAGATTCTTGGAGAGAACGACAGTCTCCATTGTTTCTGGCCTGGCGATGAAATTGTCAGACTGAAACTGCTATAAACTTGCCACCTAGCCAGTGGCGGAGTGCCACACTATGTTTGAGGGGGGCCACGACACCCCTAAAATAAATTAATACTATTATTTATTTTTATTACTCTACTCTTGGAGTATTGATTATTAATATTACTTGCCTTAGTTTATTATATAAATTTAAATATTATTTACTATTCTTTTGGAGTGTATAGTGAATTTTTTTTGGAGTGTATAATGAATTAGATCAAACTTTGTTTTTATTATCTTCCTTATTTTCCATTCCTTGCCTTTTCTTTTCTCCACAAATTTCAAAATTCTCGTGCATTTTCCTTTCTAGAGTTTGCCCCTCGCTTATTCCTTAAATTCATACTTGTTTCTTAATTGGTACTTATTTCTATATTATTCGATTGAATTAAGATTGTTTTATGTGTAAACTAATTGTTTGGTTGAGTAGTTATGTTTTGTGTGTAAAGCGTTGGTGATTGTGGGGTTAATGTTTTTTTTTGGTAAACATTAACATGTATGTGTCGTCAAAGGTGTGTGGGAGTCCAAACCACACAAATTATAAGGAATAGGAGGCCGGGTGGGAATCGAACCTCCAACATATGGTTGGAAGACATGGGAGATGACCGATGGGGTCAAGTCTCATTCCCAATTGTGGGGTTAGTGTTGTTATTTCATTGAGTATTTTTTATGGTAAGAAGAAAAATTGAGACTAGCAATGAGAGATATCAATTCCAATGGACCACTGGCTCCTCCGCCCCTGGACCTAGCCTTTAGAAATCGATAGTGCTTGAAGATGAAGTACAAATTCTTAACCCAGAGTGGCAATCTCCATTGTTTCTGGAGAGAATAACTTGAAGCCCTAGTTCGTGATAAAGAGAAAGTGTATTCTAAAGTGGATCTGTTTTGGGTTAACCTGACCCATGTTTAGATCCAAATTATAATGGAACCCGAGGACATGGATGTTATTAAATCAATTTTAGACCCTTAATCAATGCCACCTTAGCAGTATATACCCTTAATCAATGCTACCCTTGATCGTTGGAAGGTTCCCAACGACTCCAAACGCTTTTTCGGGAATATGTAAAGTTATTTATAACAATAGGATCAATTCTATCCCGGGAAGGTTTTGGTTAATGAATGTTGCACCAAATGATATTATCTAGTTCCTTAGCGGACGTCTTGCACCCTATATCTATCATGTTGGGTTGAGTGAGAACATCTTCCTGGGCGTGAATTACAAAGAAAAAAGCATACAAACATCAACTAAAATGTGAGGAAGAAAAGACGAGTTCTCCAAACCATAAAATGCATGAAGAAATCATTTGGTTGAAGAATTCACAAGTAATGTCATTCCAGTTTTCATATTATATATCATTTGAATGTGCCTTGGTTGAACATTTGGAGAAATTTAATGATTTTTTTGGCTTGTGTTTGAAGGTGATGATAGCAAACACAAAGACCTTCTAAGGCATTCATCTTGTTGACACTGCGCTCAAAGACGAGGGACGAGGGTGATCAAAAGGAGGATCGCATCACAGGCTTCTGTCGACAGAAACTTGAAGCATGGAGCTTTAAGGAGTTGGATAAGAGTCGGGGAGATTCTCGCTAAAACATGAAGTTTTTTGTCAATACAACCTTCTGCTTGGCTATTTGAGCGGTGGGCAAGTTAATTTTCGCTAATGTTCGAGTTGGAACTGAGTGTTGAGACATTTAGTGAAACTATCCTGGATTGATACCCCCATATATAGGCTACCGTCGAACTGTTTCAACAAGTTTGATGTGTTTGTTTCTTTACTTTTAATGCTTTAAGTTTCCGCTGTGCATGATTATTATTTAAAAGAGTTCAATGTTATAGTCAGAACAATTTATTGGAAAACACAAGAAAAAGACTTATCTTAGGCGACCAACATAAAAGAAAAAGCAATGAGAGGAAAGACATTCTAACAAAAAAAAAAAAAAAAATTATTAAAAACCTGCATGATGAAAATAGGAAGCTAGTAAAATGGAGGGAGTAGTATTAAAATAACAATCTAACTAGATTATTGAACGATTATTATTTATTAATGTCATATTCTATTAGTATAAGCATATTTATTAAGATCTCGATTTTGATTTTAGAATCATACTTCTACGATTCCGATTCTTAAAAACGATATTGATCTTTATAAGATCTTAAATTTAGTAGATCTCAATCTTAATCCCGATCTTGATTGTAATATCTCGATCTTAATTGAAGGATCTTATAATCCTATACAATCCGATCCTATCAAATTTTAAAATATGCTCATAATTTCATGTTTATCATAAAATCGGTATCAAATTTTATTTTCGACTGTTTATAGTGCTTTTTCACTTCACTAGCAAATAACCCGTCGAGACTCGACGGGCATAATTATATATATATTATATAATACATATTCTTATATAGTAATAATAAATGTATTTTTGAGTTATAGAAAAATGTGTAATAACTTTATATATTTGAAAGTGAGTGTATATGATAATATAATTTATTTATTTTTAAAACTAACAGAAAAATCATATTATATTGCATTCTTTAGCTTCTGTGACTTATCTGGTACAAACATAACAGATCAATAAAAATAAATATTGAAAATAATATTTTTATTTAATTTGAAATTTAATTTAAAATAAATAAAATTTAAATATAAGTATTAAGTATAATATATGAAGGTTTTTCCTTCATAATTTGCTGAAAATTTCATTGTAAACAACAATTCTTGTTGTATCTTGAGTTAATCTATCTTAATTACATATTAATACTTTAAGTCCCTCTAGCTAGAAACACGAGATATTTTAACATGTAAATGCTCATAGCTAAAAACGGATTTTAAAATATAGATTCCAGCCATTTTAAATAATGACATTGACTTTTGTTTATAATCATAGCAAAATAAACTGCGAGTGGAAACTTTATCTTTTGAAACCGAATGAAGAATTTAGTTAAATCAGACAGGCTTATAATTATTATACCAATCATGAATGTTATACTTTCATGGTTTTCCAAATTTAGTTTACATTCAATTATATGGTTTCGCATATTGATTAATATCAACCTGCTTGTATTGCATTTTAATTGGTCTATATTCGTGATTTTAACTTTATTTCATGATTCGGTAATCCAGAACACTTATCGTGTTTAGATAATCCGATGAAAATATTTCATCTTCATTATCTATGCTTTCATCCTCTTAACTAGGGGTGGGCATCGGATCGGGTTTGTCGGGTTCGGGTAATTCGGGTTAGTCGGATTCGGGTATGAAATTAAAATATCCGACCAAAACCCGACATGGGTGGGTACCCGACATGTCGGGTACCCACTTCGGGTACCCAATTACCCCACTTCTTTTTTTTCTTTTTTTTTTAAATTTTTTTTTTCAAAATATATATGAAAAAATTGAATTAAATAAATAACATCGAAGGGCATTATATATACAGTCTACACGAAGCTAATCAATAACAAAGAAATCTAGAATTAAATATTTAATCCATCCATAACAAATATATATGTGATTAACTACACATTAAAAAAATTACGAACACGTATAAAGAGGTTTTTAGCAAATACTACTAAATCTAGACAAATAGAGTAATTAATAAATTCTTTTATTTGAGAAAGACATAATAAAAAGTGAAGAATTTGAATAAATATTTGAAGAAATACTGAAGAATTCTCATATTTATAAACTAATTAATTATAAAACTTGATTGTGTATATATCTATTTGTATAGCTTGGGGAATTATTAAGTGTTTTAAGCACTTTTAAAAAATTATAAAATTGTGGAATGTAAAAAAAAAAATTCGGGTTATTCGAGTACCCGATCGGGTAATTCGGGGCCAAACTTAGGACCCGATACCCGACCCGAACTTTGGGTTCGGGTTCGGGTACCCGAACCCAACCTTTCCCATTAAAAAAAACCCGACCCCGAATACAATTTTTTTCGGGTTCGGGGTGGGTACCCGACTAATCCGAACCCGATGCCCACCCCTACTCTTAACAAATATTGTTAGAACTGAGATATACATTTTCATTTGCAGACATACGTTCTATGATTTAATCATTGATCGTATCAACCACCTAATTAATATGGCTAGTATAGTACTATCTTTAAAAATATATATTTGTATATGTACTCTCAAAAAATATTGTTATAGGATCACCCATAGAGTTCGTATGAATATTATCTGGAAATCTCATCTTTGATTATACATCTCCAAGATCAATAATAACTTTACCATCACCAAATATCCATTTTGCAAATTTTCTACCACATATATAAATTTCATTGTAAACAAAATTTATTATGTTATCTTGAGTTAAACCATTTTAATTACATATTAATACTTTGAGTCCACTCTTGCTAGTTGCACAAGATATAACAACAATTAATTGTTCATGGCTATAAACTGGTTTTGAAAAATAGAATCCAACCTTATTTAAGGATTGACATTGACTTTTATTTATAATCATAGCAAAACAAACTCCGAGTGAGATTTTTCTCATTTGAAATAGAACCGAGAATTTGGTTAAATCAGACGGGCTCATAATTATTCTACCAATCAAGAATTTTCTACTTCCATGGTATTCTAAAATTAATTTAGCCTCAATTGTATGGTTCCACATTTTGCTTACTATCAACATTCTTCCATTGTATGATCATTTGAATGATCTATGCTCCTAAAAAGCATGACTATGCAGTCATCCTTCAATTTTATTTCCTGATTTGGTAATTCAGAATACTTGACCGTGCTTAGATATTCTGGTGATAATATTTCATTGTCGATATTTATGCTTCATCCTCTTGACAATATTGTTACAACTTAGATATACATTTTTATTTGCAGACATCATGATGTAATATCGATAGGGACTAATATAGCTATATCATTAAAAATATCTGGATTTGAAGTGGTGCAGATTATAATTGTATACGTACTCTAAAAAATTTCCGCTATAGAATCACATGTAGAGTTTATAAAAATATCATCTAGAAATGTCACATCTGATTGTACATCTCCAATATCAATATTAGTTTTATCAATTACCATCACTATGTCATCTGCTGGTCTGTGCCTGTGAATGTGTTATGTTTTGGTCTGGTTTATTCGCTCCGTCTGATATGTTGTATCTTGTATTGGTGGGGTTCTCTTGTGCAAACTGGTGGCGGGGTGTATATGGCACTAGACAGTGATCGTTTTTTGTGGCAGATTGGAACAATGTAAGAAGGATGGTGCTTCTGTAGCTTTTTGGAATAAAACAGACTTTCTCAAAAAAAAAAAAAAAACCCATCACTATATGAAGTATCCATTTTGCAATTTTTGTCATACATATATATATATATATATATATATATATATATTATTGTAAACAACATTTCCTTTTGTATCTTGAATTAATCCGTCTTAATTATATATTAATAATTCGAATCCTCTCTTGCTAATGACACGAGATATTGCAACATATAACTGTTCAATATAACTGTTCATGGGAAAAGTAGTTTTGGAATATAGAGTCTCTTCTTTAATGATTGACATTAACTTTTATTTATAGTGCGAGTAGGTATTTTCTTATTTTAAATCGAATGGAGAATTTGGTTATATCGGGCGGGCTCATAATCATTGTATCAATCAAGAATTTTCATTCCAAAAGGTGATCTTTGTTTTAATGAGAATAGATGTTAAATAATTTTATAGAGTAATTTTTTTGCAGGTAGAGTTCTCATCACAATCTAGTGGAATACAAAATCTAAAATGTGCAGTCCTACATATTGGAAGGAGTATGGATGTTATTCAACTGGATGTTATATGTATGTAACGCCCCAAAAATTTTAAACCAATTTTTGCTGACGTCACTGTCGTGTTATCTCCCTTAAACTGTTGGCCAATGAATTTAAGTTCAATAACACGAAGCCTGGTAATCAGAAAATTCAACACAAAGTAACGACAGAGTAAAACAGAAACAGAGTCCACATCATACTCAAGTAATCCGGCTACAAGCTTCAAATAGTACAGTACCACAGTACTTCTCATAACCTGTCACAGTACCAAGTGCATAACAGGAATAATAGAAAACGGTTCACAGACCAAGTCTACATCATGAAACATTCAGAAATGACATACAAGTCACAACTAAAAACATAGTCTCCAGACAACATCAGTCAACACATAGGAATATAACCCTAGTAGATCACTCAGCCCCAAACCCATCATCATGATCATGCTCTGCGTCCTCCACGGGAGTATCTATAAGAAAGACAGGGTGTGCCACGTCCCACATATCAGCACTCGACTCACAAACATAGTGATAGAAGCAACGCAAGATTCCATCCTAAACTAAGGCTCGATGAATCTTCTAAGTTCAATCAATACTCATGATAGGCACTAACATATCCTAGATCATTTTTAAGCATATTCCGAGACCTATAAATGAGTGAGAAACGATAAAATACGAAAGGGGGCGAAAAACGGAAGAAAACAGCGAATCGGCACGCAGGAGACACCCTAGGGTTATAAATTCCTATTTTAAATTTTTGAAGGAGTCATTATCTCTGAATTCCGATTGCATATTTGAAATCCTTGTTTAGAGTAGGGTCAGATTCATATATGGTTTGTGAAAATCAGATTAGAAACGCGTAAGTTAGAGCCAATTCAAGTTTGTGGGTTGTTCGGATGCACATGAGGCGCCAATGTGGCGCTCCAAGCCCCTTTTGGGCGCCGCAAGGGCATTGCGGCGCCCAAACTGGGCACCAGCACAGCAGAGGCGCCACAGTGGCGCTCCGGGCTAGTTTTAGGCACCACCAAGGCATTGTGGCAAACTGAAGACTTCAAGGGCTGGGGCGCCGCAGTGGCGCTCTGAAACTTTTGACAATTTCGTCAACACGAGCTTTTTCTAAAATATCCCAAGTTTGAATTTATTAAATAAAAAGAGTTATGATTCATGGGGAAGGGGTTTAAGGATATATTTCACTTTTTATTACTCATGTGGGGAACTTGGAATTCAAACGGCGTTGTGGACCTCCCCGGCATGAAACTTTTGACAATTTCCCGCCATGAAGATCCTTGCCATGAAACTTTTGACAAGTTCCCATTACATGAGTATTTTCTGAAACATACTAATCCTGGTTTTCAATTTTATTTAATAAAACCAATTTATGAAAATGGATTTGGATTAGGGATATATTTATAGGTTGTCACGTTTTTATTACTCGTGTTAAGAAACTGTGCCCCCGAAAGCGCACGGTGTCAAAAATTGCAGTAATTTATAGTAAGACCGGATCGTTCACTGGAGGATGAGCGATGGAAGCAGGGCCCACGTCGTTTACTAAGATTTTCCACTCGGTTACTCGATCCAAGTTTTGCAATGGTTTCTAACAACTACTTGACAATAATTTAAACTAGATTATGAAAGCAGTAAAATTATTCTAAAAAGCACATTAAATCTATTCTAAGAAAGCAATAAGAATTATGCTAAGAAAGCGACTAAAATTATTCTACGAAAGCATATTTAAAATGTCACAGAAGGGACAGGAAGGAAACAATAAAGATTGGACAAGATTCAGATGAAACACAATTAAACTTCCATTTTAATACACAGATCTTTGTTTGGGGTAGTTCATCAGTTAGCTTACTCTTATGCTCTCTACACCATGTTCCCTTTTAACAGACAGGTACTTATAGTGAGAGTTTACATGCTCTTAAGATAGCAAATTCTAAGATACCACAGACGCATAACTACCCTTGCAATGCACTGCTGAGGTATATTATTTATCTGTGGTGGACAAGCAACACCTGACAAATCATTAGTTGACATGCCAAGTACTCATATCATCCCCCTTGTCACACCCAAAGTCCAAATCTAACCCCGAACTAATCCATAACTCTTAAATCTTACAACCGGCGGCCAACCTCTAATTCTTCCGAGTGACCTCTATGAAAGCATTTTAAAGAAAGCCATAAAGAAAGCAGTAAAGAAAGCATTTAAAACCTATCACTCGGAAGTCTTAAAAGATCATCACATTCCGTTAGTATAAAAGAGCCCCTGGTCTTGGTGACCAGATGCAGATTTAGAACTTCCCAAATGTCAGTAAGCCACAGGGCTTATAACATCCGCGTAGTTATGAGATACAAACATGAGTGGAACAGGTTGATAATGGCCAAAATGGACCATTATTTTCAATCTATTTCCGTGTCTAAACATGGGCATTTGATCGCATTCAGGTCTTATTTAAATAAGAAAGCAGTTGAATTTGACAGATATTTGCAGGTTTGTATAAATAATAAGTTGGTATTGAAAAACACAAAAATATTGTTATTTTATTAAATTTGTGTTAAAAAATCCAAAAACATGATAAAAATAGTAAAATTCCCACATTTGATAATTATGGTTCGGTGGTATCTATTTGGTGGAACACGAGTCCATTAAACGGAACACAAGCCAAATAATCAATTGGAAAAAATATCTATATTTATTTATATGCTAGTATCTATTTAAATTCGGTCTAATCCATCTCAGTCTCAGATGTATCAAACTGAATTGGCAAACTCATCTTAGATATTTTGTTTATATTAAATGAATAAATAAATAAAAAAAGAAAAACAACTAATCAAATTAAGTAACTGATTGCTACACAGGTGTGCAACACCAATTCCAAGAATTGGAAATTGGAATCACGTGAGTCCTCACGTGTTTGTCTTCCACAACTGGAAAAATGGAAACCAAAGCAGCAGCAGGAATCGCCCTTCAATGAATTCCGGCAGCTCCCTCCGGCCAAGCTCCCCGTCGCCGGAATCAACACCAACACCCACCTCCTCCGTTTCCAGTCCACCGCTGCCCACATCTCCGATCCAGCAGCCCCGGCGTCATCAACCACCACCTCCGGCAGTCCTCACCACTGTAAATCATCAACTCCTTCATCCCTCTCCACTCCGGCAAGATTCCGGCAGTCCCAGCAACTTCCATTCCCAGCGAGAGCAGCCCCCGCAAATTCCACCTCGAACAGCAACTCCAGCAGCCGCTCAGCCACTGCCGCCGCGTCTCTCATCAGCAACCCACCAACTCTGGCGAAGAATCCGATGGCCGCCCCAACCACCATTGCTCCGGTCATCTTTCTCATCGCTCCGGCAGCCCCTCCATCTCCATCGCATCGCCACCACAGCACCTCCGCAAGCTCCGGCCGCCTCTCCGACCAGTCTCTTCGCACCACCGGAGTCCCTCACCCCACTCCGGCCAACTCCACCTCCATCCCATCTCCTCCACTCTCGCCCTCAACAGCCCCCAATCACCCTCCGCCGCAGCCTCCACCACAATCTTCCTCCACCTCAAATCCATCCCCATCACCACCAACAGCTCCATCGCCGGCCTCCATTTCCGCCGCACCAACAGCCGCTGCCGCCGTCCTCACGCCACCAGTCCGCCGAGCGCCGCCGCCCATCGCGCCACCATCATCCCCAATTTCAGAAGCAGAACAAGAAAAGGATGGAAGAAGAAAGAGAGGGACTGTAGAGAATAGAAGAAGAAAACAGAGAAAAGAAAGCAAAAGACAAAAATGGAGGAGAGACGAAGATGAGAGGATTTTGGAAAACTGGAACAGACGAGAATGGTGAAGAACAAGAAGAAGAAATGAAAGAAGAAGAAAAGAGGAAGAAGGAAAAATGGAGGAAAGAATAAAAGAGAAGAGAGAAGAGAAGAGGAAAAGTTGGGAGGTGAATTCGAATTAAGTGATATAATTCGAATTGGAGTATAATTCGAATTGGTTTTAACAATTCGAATTGGAAGGAAAAAGAAGGAAAGAGATGAGAGAAGTGAAAGAAGAAGAGAGCAATTCGAATTAATGGGTGCAGTTCGAATTAATGGGTGCAATTCGAATTAATTCGAATTGGGAGAGAAGAGACCGAATTGGAAGAGAAGCAAAAATATAAGAAGCAATTCGAATTGTTGAGTTCGAATTAATTCGAACTGGGTTCGAATTAATTCGAACAGAGAAGAATTCGAACTGGTATTGAATTAAAAGTGGAGTGGGGCCCGCGCCTAAGCAGTTGGAAAATCCTGGGACCAGAAGTCCCGCAGTACTAAAATTCTTGTCTTTTCTTGCTGGACTCCAGGTCCCGTCCCTTCCCACAACAGAAATACTCTCCATTTCCCTCCTCTCTCCATTTTTGCAATCAAACCCCTCTTCTTTTGTGCATAATTCGCACCTACCCCTCTTTTTTGTTGCATAATTCGAATTAAACCATTTCTATCTCCTCTCACATGTTAGGGTTTCCCCCCCTATAAATACCCCTTCCATTTTCCACTTCCAGCAGCAAGAGAAAAGCAGAGGGCAGGCAGTCCCAAATTCTTCTTCCCTGTTCTTGGAGAGAACAGTGGGTTTTTGGCCAGTTTAGAGTAGATTTTCTTTATCTTTTGCAATGTAATTTAATTTTCTTAGTTGTAGTTGTAATGTAGTTTGTAAATAGTTGTTTTTAATTTCTTAGCGTAGCCATTTTTCCATATTTTCACACCTTTCTAGTGTAGAAATAAATTTGAGAACACCAAAATAATGGGTTGTTCTTGAACTTTTAATGCTTTCTAGTGGATGAAATACAAGAAAATGCTTCACAAATTTCGTATGGGTTCTCTTGCTCTCTTATTTATTTTTTTTTTGCTTTTTATATTTTAATAAATGTATGAATGTGGGTTTGAGCATGTTTGTAGCCTTAGATCTACTTTTATTTTTATTGTTCTTGGATAGCTAGATAATTTTAGAGATAGTGCCTTTCTCTAAGTTTTAGTTTCATTTTATTTTATTTTTGGCCTAGATGTAAATTTTATTTTTATTTTGTTCCTTTAGATAATGTTGGTGTTCTTCCTTAATATGCTTGTAGTTCTTAGATTTTTCATTATTTTTGGTAGACTAGTCTTTAGATTTCATGTTTGTAGATCTAGGGATTAAATCATGCTATTACCCATTGTACATACGTATATCTTGATAACTACAAAATATTCACAAGTGTGATGGTGAGATGACATTGATGTGAAATGAAGGATTTGGTAAATCTTATCCATCATAAACCGCACAGTGGAAATCAAACTAACACTTGTGAGCACAAAAATATTCTTAAATGAGAAAATGAGATGCAATTCGAATTTAGGCAATTCGAATTAATTCGAATTGCCCAAGAAATTCGAATTGCACACCAAAAATTATTCTCTTCATGTGGTTTCCAACCAATTCGAATTATCCAATTCGAATTAATTCGAATTGCTCAACAATTCGAATTGGCTTGAAAACCACATTGTATCCATTGCCATCCCTTCATGCCTTGGTTTATTTTTCCATCTCTAACCAATTCGAATTGCTGGACAATTCGAATTCACCCTTCCCCTTGAGGTATATGCCTTAGTCAAATTTTGAGCAAGGAAAGGACTTCATCAATTCGAGTTGTCCAATTCGAATTAATTCAAATTGCTCAACAATTCGAATTAGATGATATCTCATTCCTTTGCAAGGATTAATTGGGTAAGATCATACTTCATTCTTCACGCATTCTCAATTCGAATTACCCCAATAATTCGAATTGAACTATCCTATTATTTTGAAAATTCCAAAAACATTTTCTTTCATGATTTGTGTAAGTTGCATGGGTGTAATGGGCCTCGGCCCAGTTCATCTGATTTCCATCCATTACACATTTCAACCCATTAGTGTCCACTTATTGTGTGCTTAACAACCACACAATACCAAAAACATTTTCCTTATTTTCAAGTTTTCATTTTCATTGTGTGTATGAACGGATAATGAGAAACACATAGATTAATGTTGGTGAAAGGTCCCTTCACAAGGATATCGACTAACCCGTCTTCTGTGTGTCAATCATTATCTGTTATTTTGCATGATCTGGTTAGTGGTTGGTGGAAGCTTCGGCGAGCGTTCTCTTCACTAAGAGTTTCGATTAGTCACTCAGCCAATTCCTAATCAGATACAGTTTTAATTTTCTTTATCTTAATTTCTCAACCTGAATTCAAGTTGCAATAGTATCAACTAATGTCGACCAACATCAGTTGAGAAATATTACAGCAAGAAATATGTGGGTTTTTCGTCCACTCACAGACAAGAGAAAACTCAATGACGGCGGTCACCGTTGTTTGGAATTCTTTTTGTCTAAAATCAATCATCTGGGATAATTGAGAACCGGACAGCAGATGTTTGCAGTCCGGAAAACTCCAACTATCCCTGGCACTCTTTTTAGCCGATTTCTTCTCATCTCAGGCTAATCCATCTTTGTGTATCACATTCTGTCTAATCCCACCATATATTTTGGGGTATTTTATTTTCCTTTTCATATACTTGTATGCATGATACTATTATGTAGTTGTTCTGGTCTTATTGCTATTTTGGGGATCCTTCCCCTTGGACATAGAAGTCTTGATTTAAATCAGATGCTGCATAATAAATTTCCAACAAAAATTCCTTTGTAAAATCCGGATCTGAGTAAGGGATAAATTCGACAGTTATGACTAATTCATCTTCCACTGGGGATTGATTTTGAGAGCTTAGAAGCAGAGTCAGCGATTAGGTCTCATCTAGACTGAAAGGATCTGTGTTTTAAGTGAGAGTTTAGTACCTGTCTAGGGAATAATTTTCAAATATCAATTGGTTTCTCAAAATTGTTGTGTGTTGGAAATCTGCTATTAGATATCGCATTAAGTCAATATCCACTTGGGTGCATATGAGATGTGATAAATAATACTAGAGGAACAACATATAGGCCTTGGTGAATTTCTAAGGTAAGGCCGAGTATTCCTTCGACTATTATCTTCTTCTGCCAAAGTCTAGAATTGAGTCTTGAGTGAGTACATCCGGAATAAGTTCATTTATGGATCTGTTTCATTTAGTTTGTATCTCATAACTACCCAGATGTTGTAAGCCCTGTGGCTTATTGATATCTCGGGGGTTCTTGATCTGCATCTGGTCACCAAGACCAGGGGCTCTTTTATACTAACGGAAAGAGACGTTTTTAATGCTTCCGAATGATAGATTTAAATGCTTTCTTTACTGCTTTCTTATTGCTTTCCTTTAAAATGCTTTCATAGAGGTCACTCGGAAGAATTAGGGGTTGTCTATCTGTTAAAAGGTTTGAGAGTTATGGAATGGTTTGGGGCTTTATTTGAAACTTTGGGTGTGACATGGGGGAATGATAGGAGTACTTGGCATGTCAACTAATGATTTGTCAGGTGTTGCTTGTCCACCACAGATGAACAATACGCCTTAGCATGGCCATGTGAGGGCAGTTGTGAGTCTGTGGTATCTTAGAAATTGTTGTCTTAAGAGCATGTAAACTCTTACCATAAGTACCTGTCTGTTAAAGGGAACATGGTATAGAAAGCATGAGAGTTAGCTAACTAGAGGATTATCCCAAGCTAAGATCTGTGTATAAAAAAATGGAAGTTTAATTGTGTTTCATCTAAATCTTGTCCAATCTTTATTATTTCCTCCCTGTCCCTTCTGTCATATTTTAAATCTGCTTTCTAGATAGTGTAGCATAATTTTATATTGCTTTCGTAGTATAGATTTAATTGCTTTCTTCGATCTAGTTTACCATGCTTTGTAGAATAATTTTTACTTCTTTCATGATCTGGATTTAAATTATGTCAAGTAGTTGTTAGAAAACCTTGCAAAACTTGAAACGAGTAACCGAGTGGAAAATCTTAGTAAACGACGTGGGCCCTGCTTCCATCGCACATCCTCCAGTGAACGATCCGGTACTTACTATAAATTACTGCAATTTTTGACTCCGTGCGCTTTCAGGAGCACAGTTTCTTGACACGAGTAAATAAAAACACAATATTTTGGGAAAATACTCATACAGTGGGAAGATGTTCAAAAGCTTCATGGCAGATGCTTTCGTGACATGAAATTATGAGAAGTATCATGGCGCAGATACCAGGGACTTTCAGGGTGACAGACTGAAGGTCAATCCCGGTTGCACCGTGATATTTGTCAAAAGTTTCATGGCGGGGAGGACCACAGCGCCGTTTGAGATTAAAACACCCCACATGAGTAATAAAAAGGGAAATCTTAATATATCCTTAAACCCCTTCCTTAAATCATAACTCTTCTCATTTAATAATTCCACACCTGATATTTCAGAAAATTACTCGTGTTAATGAAACTCGTCAAAAGTTTCATGGCGCCGTTGCCGGGGAGGATGCAGCGTCGTTTATTAAGAGAATTACACTCCTGATTACTCATAGTTAGTTTTGTGTACATGTTTCAGAACAGAGAAGTACCCCCAAATCAGTTAAACATTTAGAGTACTAAGACTCTAAATGTGAGGATGTTGATTTGAGGGGAAAATCTAACAAATTGGGTATTTTTCTTGCAGGAATCATGGAGCCACCAAAAAGAAAATTAAAGCATCAAAACAGGTTCCCGGTTGGATTAGTTCTGTAATTGATCGAAATCTATTTCCGGAATCGAAAGAAATTTAAGATCCGGAATATTTTTCACAAGTATGGAATTAATCCAACCTAAATTTCTGCAAGTCAGAATCATATATATATTTATATATGTATATACATATATATCTCTTGTGCATGATATTAAATAATTCGGGTATTAATCAATTAACTCACATTTAGAGTACTAAGACTCTAAATGTGAGGATGTTGATATTTTTGAGAAAACCCGATAACTTCTTCTGTGTTTGCTTTGCAGGAATTTGCGGGACCAACAAAAAGAAAATTAAAGCTTCAAAACAGGTTCCCGGTTGGATAAGTTCTGTAATTAAAAGAAAATATTCCTGGATTTAAAGTAATTTAAGATCCGGAATAATTTTTATAAGAACAGAATTAATCCAACCTAATTTGTGCAAATAAATTAAATTTTATATATGTTTAGAAAATCCAAAAATGTGATCGAGCAATTTTGATGAAAATCAGAATTTTTCTAAGTATTGGGCATCGAATAAACACCTTATTTCATGAACCAAACGATCACACATAGCCAAAATCGTCGAACACTTGATTGGTTTGACGAAAAAGGCTATCGGAATTATGTTCATATAAATGTTTTTCCCCTCCCACCCTCCTCTTCTATTTTGATTTCGATAATTTGTTTGAGTAGGAATTAATTTACTCACATTTCGAGCAAGGCTCAAAATGTGAGGATGTTGATTCTTCACTTAAAAATTTCAAAAAAAAATAAAATAAAATAAAAAATTTAATTATATATATATAATTGTCATTTTATTTTATTTTGTTTATTATTATTACTATATGTTTGCACCAAGCACGAAGCATGCGTGAATCTGTCAGTTTAAATTCACATATGAGATATTGGTTTATGATTAAATTTTCAAACTTTTAAATTGGGATAATATAATTGAAGACATGCATGATATGAATTTTTGAGATTTTGAGCTATAAAAATTTAATGATACAATCATCTTGTTAGGTAATGAGTCCTCATGTTGAGAATTCAATTGAATAAATTGTAGGAATTTTTCAAAGATTTTATTTAGAAATACTGTATGACATGAATCAACCACCCCTTGTGAGATTTGAGCCATGAGTCACTTTTACTCATTCTTTTCTTTGATTGTGTGAAAATCATTTTGATTAAAGGAAACTAGAACTTGCGATTGGGACCGATTCAAGACCATGCCATATTCCAAAAATCGAGCATATGATCGAGGCACCTAGAAAACCAAAATTTTGGCTTTCGTTTGAATTCCAAACCCAAAAATATTTTCTCTTTAGGATTAACCACTTTGAGCCTTTAAGCCTAATTTTTCTTTGAAGCCCTCTATATTATTCCTAGCCTTATAAAAAGACCAAAAAAATTCAAACCCAAGTGTGCAAGAACGAATTCTATTAAGGCACTAAATTTTTTATCACCAAAAGTGTATCATCGGTATTCAATAAACCGATTCAAAAAAAAAAGAAAAAAAAAGAAAAAAAAAGATAAAGATAAGAAAAAGAAAAGAAAAGTGTTGAGTTCCATTCAACAAAAATAAATTGCAAATGACAAAGCAAATTAGACTTAGTCTAATGTCATGCAATATGAAAAGAAAAAAAAAAAATTAGACTTAGACTAAGAATAATAAGAACACATGCATAAAAATAAGAACACCTACATTATCTAAGGCAACAATAAGCTAACATAAAGAGGGCAAAACAGCAACAGAATAAACCTAAAAATACATTCTAACAAACCTAAAATCATCTAAAACCTAAGAACACTCATTTGAATCACTAAGGTGTAAGAACAAGCCAAAAACCCACTAAACATGCATTTATTGAGAATGTAAGTTAACTAGGACATAATAAATGTAACCTAGTTGAAACAAACAAACATTTTAACATTTATTGCTAAGGAAAGCATTAAATAAGTGCCAAACATTTGAAATAAAAACCCATTTCTGGATTTTTTCTTGTATTGACACTTGAAAGCAACAAATAACCCTAAAACCATCATTAGCTTGAAGGTAGGGTTCATTATAACTACAAAGCATTTAAAGTTTATGGTAATGGCTACACTAAAGGTAGTGACAAGCTTCTATAAAAATAAACTAAGATCAAAAGCATTAAAACTACACTACAAACATGAAAAGTAAACTAACTAACTAAACCACCTACCTAACCCTTAAGGGATGGAGAACCTTCTGCTCCTTCTTTTTGTCTCCGTGCAAATGTCCAAGTGTTAGTGTTCGGATCTTCTCTTGTGTTGAGGAAGGTCAGCTTTTATACTTCTTCTCACAACCCTAGGCCCATCAGGGCCCATCCACAGTGCCATGCATTTCTCACGTGCTCAAAGCTGCAGTTTCGAATGTGGTTCGGTCTCCTTAAGCAGTTCGGTTTAGACCGAATTGGTGAAATGAGGTCTTTCTCCATGATCTTGAGCATGGAATGTGGTGATTCGGTCTATGGGTAGACCGAATTGGCCTTGTCGAACTGATGATGGCTCCTGCTTGGCTTCTTTGTTTTGAGGCAATTTGATCTATGCACTCAATTCGGTCTAGACCGAATTGCATAATATCGAACTCCTTCTTTTCTTTTCTGCTCAGGGTCTTCTTCTTTCCAAAGTGCAATTCGGTCTAGAGGTCAATTCGGTTTAGACCAAATTGCCATAGACCGAATTGGTTGCTCTTTCCTTCTTTCAACACTTCTCTTTTTCTTCTCTTCAGCAATTCGGTCTAAATAGCAATTCGGTTTAGGTCGAATTGTGTATAGACCGAATTGATCTTCAACACTTAACCAAAATTTCAATTTGTGGGATTTTCATTCTTTTTCCCATCTTTTTTATTTTTGTGGGCTATTTTATTTTTTTGCCCATCTTTTCATTCCTTTTCTTTTTCCTTTTTTCCATGTTTTTTGGATTTTTCCAACACAAATTCAATTAAAATTGCATATTTTTGTGTCTTTCATTACCAGCTTATTTTTCTTACAAACTTGCATCAATCTGTCGAATTCAACTGCTTTCTCATTAAAATAAGATGGGAATACGATCAAAATGTCCGTCTCAGACACGGAAATGGATTGGAAATAATGGACAATTTTGGCCATTATCAACATCCTCACATTTAATACTGATCGTCCCCGAGCAGTCAGAGTCAGTGCTCCTAAGAGCATGGACTCTGCACATTCAATCCATTTGCGTGGCTTCAAAAATTTCATTCTTGTTATATTGGGATAATACAATCAAAATTACAAGTGTTAAACTCTCTTGATTGCAGTGTTTAATGAAATGATACTTCTCACTTGGATAGGTATACAAATCAATCCTTATTGTTAATTCTTCTTGAATATATGTATAGAAAATTTTCGTTGGTTTAATTCTTGAATTCAAGCATGACATGAGCATTAATCAATCAAAGCAGAGCCTCACATATAGTAGAATCGGAAATTTCACTCACTCTCAAATTGGATTGTAATACCCGGGATTTTTATCGGCGTTCAAGGAATCAAATTTATTTCTTAATCCGATCAAGGTTGAAATATCTCCAAGAAGAAGAAAATAATTTATCACAATAAATTATTGCTCGGAAATGAAACGCCGATAGATTCAAAATAAATAAATAAATAAATAAATAAATAAATTTCAAAATGAAATAAATGAGGGAAAGGAAGCCCGGAGACATTCCATGAATCGAGTCAAAAGAACTAGAATTAAATTCAAGAAAGAAAAGAATTTTAATTCCAAGAACCCGCGAAGTCGGAAACGATTTAATTAAATAAATTAATACACGGGAGCCAAAAGACGACGAATTAGAAGCCGACGAATCCAAACGCGACGAACTCAAAATTTCGAATACGGGATTAATTCGAAAACGAGATAAATTTAAGATAAGAATTTATAATCCGAGAATGACCCGAAAAATCGAGCCCGAAAATGTAGGAGGATAGAAACCCGAAAGAGAGGAGAAAAGGCCCGACGAATCGCACGACCCGGTTCGGACTGCGGTCCAGACCGGAGCCGCGCGGTCCCCGCGCGGTCCGCGCCAACACCGCGCCAACACAGCAGCAAAATGGATAGACGCGGACAAGGATGGAAACACACGATCTTGGCCCCGATTTTGCGACCCAACAATGGAAACTTACCTTGTGGACATTGATGAAGGATCTAGGCTGCCTTTGGACCAAAATTTAAACCCCTAATACAACCTAACAGCCGCCCAACTCCCCTCCCACCTTCAAGAAATCTGAAACCCTCTTTTGTATGCACTTGTGGACCGTTCGACGGAGGATTCGAGCAAGGAGACGACATCTAAGGCAGATCTTGACGCACACCACAGTTGTAGATTGAGAAAGAGACGAGTAGATTGGACGCGTTCACGGACTCCGGAGGCCATCCCGACGAAATCTAAGACTTTAGATCTTAGATACTGTAAGTTGATTCTTCTCATAACCGTTTTGGTGTCCTAAAATCGAACGGAATGCAAGTTATAGTCAACGTACGAAAATCTGTCCCAAAAACGCTCCCTACGCGCGCTTTCTGAAATCCAACTTTTAAGCCCTTTTGGAGATTTCAAACGGAGAAACTTAAAACTACAAACTTGTTCCTAATGAGTTAAAGTATATCGTGTTAAATTTTCAGAATTTTTCGTCGACGTTTGGTCTGTCAAATCCGATCTGGTATTTTCTGAGTAATTCTTCAAACCCGAAAAAGCTGACAGAATTTCATGTCCGACTTCTTTAACGTTTTTCTAATGGTTCCCATCGAAACTAATCTTTGATGTAAAAATAAAAGTTGTAGACAACAATCTCTAGAATGTGTCTGTAAAATTTCGTAAATTTTCGTTAACGTTTGGACCCTCGAAATCGACCTGAATATTCTGTGTTTTAAAAAGAAAATAGGAACAGATTTCCTAACTGAACTTGATGCGCGGATCTGATCTGATCCGGAGTGGTTTCGGACAAAATACCTCTAATAGAACTTGTTCATTTTTGTGTCATGTACGTGCCCGTAAATTTTCATAATTTTTGGAGTTCGTTTACTAGGTAGAAAATGTGTTTTAAAAACATTGCGCTGTTACTGGAAGAATTGGCAGATTATGCGTTTTATGAAGATTGCAAAATTTGACTTGTTTCCTTACCTGATTTGGAGAAACCTAAAACACGAAAGTTGTTCGTTAGGGTGTCGTTGGTACACTGAGTACATTTCATAGTGATCGCCTTAAGAATGAATTTTTGAAACCAAAAGGCGTAATCTGCGACGTGTGCGCTTACTAAACCTTGAGATTTATTGAAAACTTTCCTTGCGACACTTTCAACAATTTTGAAAACATTATGATTTATGATCGAATTGGGAACTATGAAATCTTGATTAAGTGGCTTGTGGACATAAGAGCCCAAGCGTACGACTAGCGGACATAAGAGCCCTAGTGAAGCATTAACTATGAGGCTTGTGGACATAAGAGCCCAAGCGTACGACTAGCGGACATAAGAGCCCTAGTGAAATATTGATTTGAGGCTTGTGGACATAAGAGCCCAAGCGTTCGACTAGAGGACATAAGAGCCCTAGTGAAATATCGACCATGAGGCTTGCGGACATAAGAGCCCTAGCGAATCGAGATTTGTAAGACTTGTGGACATAAGTGCCCAAGTGGAAACAAAAGTAGAAGAATGAAATATTAGCTATGCGAGAACATATAATCTATCCCATGAATTATGAAACCCTTTGACTTATAATAAATTCCTTTATGCTAATTTCTAAAATTTATATCCTTAGTATTTGTGTACGTCTCTTTACGTTTAGAATCATGCAGTTAAATTCTTATTATTAATGTTGACAAAATACATTTTTATATTATAAAATGTGCATGAGTAAAAAGGAGAATTTTTATTAAGTATATTTTAAAACCCATTATTGTTATGTTAAGAATTAACTTACTCAGTATTTTATATACTGATAAAACCGTTGTTTCATTTTTTTTTACAGAGTATGAAGAAATGGCATGAGCATGCACGCATATTGGGGGCTCGGGAATTAAATTAATAGTTGTGAATGTTATACCTTGTTAGAATTAAATTACCCGCTGCGTTTTGGCCATGTCGGCCCATATCTAAATTTCCGCTGCAACTTATTATTTTAATCATGTATGGATGATATTACATTATTATTTTTAAGTAATTCCGGACTTGCTTTTAAAACTTTTTCCAACACTTATAGCCTTGCATCTCTTTAGCAAGCTCGGAGAAACCGTGTCTTGCTAGGGAGGTGCGGCGGTGACACCTCGGCCTGGGTTAACAAATCCGGGGTGTTACATGGATTTTAGACAATACGCTCATAATCAAATTCACATAAATTCTCCCATAAGCTTGCAATTAGACCAACTCGCCACCCACTCATTTCTTCAAATCGAGATCCCGATGTCTTATTTAAGGTTATAACGGGGCATACGGTTGTAACATTTGGTTGGGAAGGAAATTATTGGGCTAAAAGTGACACGAATCTATTCCACCATGACTTGGCATATTTTTATTTAAAATCTATGATCATCAATAATTCTTTCTTTCTTTTGTTTTTCTTTTCTATTGCATGACATTAGACTATGTCTAATTTGCTTTGTCAATTGCAATTTATTTATGTTGAATGAATCTAAACATTTTTCTCTTTCTCTTTTCTTTTCTTCTCTCTTGTTTTTTTTTTTTTTTTTGATCGGTTTATGAATACCGATTGACATTTTTGATGATCATAAACTATAATGCCTTGATGGAATTGGTTCGTGTACACTTGGGTTTGATTTCTTGGTCTTTTTATTAAGTTGGGAATAATATAGTGGTTTCAAAGAAAAATTAGGCTTATAGGCTCAGAGTGGTTAATCCTAAAGGGAAAATATTTTTGGGTTTGGAATTCAAAAGAATGCCAAAAATTTGGGTTTTTCTAAGTGCCTCGATCACATGCTCGATTTCGGGAATTTGGCATGGTCTTGAATCGATCCCGATTGCAAGTTCTAGTGTCCTTTAATCGAATTGATTTTCACACAACAAAGAAATAATGAGTAAAAATGACTCGGCTCAGATCTCACATGGACGGTTTGATCATGTCATACCCTTATTATTAAATTTAGCCTTTGAAAGATTCTTGCATTTCATTCAATCAAATTCTCAACATGAAAATTTTGTTTTTCTTCCAACTGATCATATCATTGGATTTTATAGCTCAAAACCTCAAGAATTTATATCATGCACATTTTTAATTGTTTTATCCCAATTTAATAGTTTGAAAATTTCATCCTTAGCCTAAATTCAACATGTGAATTTAGGTGACAAATTTTATGCTCGTTTTGTGCCGATTATTTAATTGAAAGCAATAAAGAGATACTGTGAACATGCAAGCATGTTACAGCTTTGTTTTTGGTGTGACAGTCACTTATTCATCTTGGACTGTCACACATCTTTTTCAAAAATATTTTTGAGAATTCAAGACGAAATTCTCTTTTGAAAAGCAGTAAATACATTAGTTACAAAATTACAGCTTCCAACAACCACTTCTAGTGGTTTCAAGGTTCGTCTTAAAGCTACGACCTTACTTACAGAAACCCATTAATACATTAGTTACAGGAGATGCTATACACTTGGATAGAGTTTTCGCAAGGAGCATTTCAAAAAGATCTCCTAAATGATGTTTCAGTTTACATTACTCAAAAATGACTCTATACAGCTGAGTCTGTCTTCCACATCCTTCTTCCCTCATCCCTGGAAGAAAATCTTGGTCCAGTGGACAAAGTTTGTCAGACTGCAGGGTAAACAGTAGTCACCCTCGTCATCTTGATTCCCAGCACTTTCTGGCAGTAGATCCTGGGTCCTTGGAAAATGAACAGATCAGGAGTCTCCAGGCTTTCCATCAACCATGCAAAGACGTTGTTGCCGGCGTATGCCATGACTGATTCGTCCGTCACCATCTTGTTGATCATTGCTATTCCCTGGTCCACCTGTTCCTTCTCCAGCTTGCTAAGCAGCATGAATCCTCTGACAAAGATTGATGCCTTATGATTGTCATCAATCCCTGGCTTCAGCAGTTCACAGGCCCTTTCCTCATTGCCTGCTCCGAATAATTGCAGGGCTGGCACGAACTGGAGGTAGTAGTTGCCCGCGTCGACACACTTCTGCATGAGTTCCTCCTTTTCCGCCTCGACTCCTATCTCCCACATCTTAACGATCGTGGTTTCCAGTTCGCACCTCTTGTACACAATGGGGAGATCCCCAGCTGCCTTGAACTTCTTGCACACCCTTCTGGCAGCGAAAACCTTTTTGAGGTCATCCTCTCCTATGCGGGAGAGGATTTCTCCCAGAAGTTCCATTGGCAGGTCCAGTAGTTCGAGCCTGTCCTGTTCTAGAGCTGGTCCTGGCAGGATGATATCCCTGGCGAAGAGAAATTGGAACTGTTTTTAACAAGTTTTTTTTTGATAAAAAATATTCAAGTTGAAAAATCAACATCCTCACATTTTGAGCTGTGCTCTAAATGTGAGTTAATTGATTTTTCTTGAATTTATTGAGCTATACCACATATTAAAAGACAGGGAGTTAGATTATAGAATCTAACTGTTATTGCAACTAAAAAAAGTAAAGGAAATAAGAGAAGTAAGGGTCTTGGACCCTTACCAAATTTTTCTTTTTTTTTTTAGACTAAAATTAGTCTAAAGATTTTTGAATGGTCAAAGGACCAAAAGAAAGATTTTTATAGGCTATTGAGCCTACAAAAAAAAGTGTATGTTTTTTTATCACTATAAGAGTAATCAAAGGCATATCAAAAGTGAAGATGGATATTTAATAATGAAGAATTCAATACATAAGAAGAGTTATGCAATTACTAGGGCAAGGTGATGGACTAAGAGAAAAGAATGAATGAAAATAGAAACAACCATACACATGCAAAAAGGTCATTTTTGGATTTTATGGAAAGTGTTGACTTATTTCTTTAATGAAGTTGAGGGTGTGAGTGGTCCCCCATTTGAGTTTTTGTTTTGGGAAATGGGTATTAATGGGTGAACAAAGTTGCTACCCTTGTTTATTCCCCACATATCCCAACAATAAACATGTCAACCACTTGAATAGAAACAAAATTCTGCCAACTATTGTCTTTTTAGACAAAAGTGCCATGCCAATAGTGTTTGGAAAATACTTGTCGGGAAAACTTTTGGCATGGTTTCCTATGTAATACCATGTTTCCAGTGTATGCAAACATCAACTTTTTCAGTTAAGTTTGCAAGTGGTGGTAACAGGTACCCACAGGAGCATTTATTAAGAGGGTTGCACAATACAGTACATGCAAACCACAAAACAACATACGAGAATAGTCCATTCGCACCCCAGTATCATGCAAAATTTTGCCAATAAATCATGCTCAAAAGCACAGATTCAGCAACATCTTCAATATGCATATCCAACAACATTATCAAGTATCTAGTAAACAAAATAACACAATGGTTGAAGGGGACAAATAACTCAATGTCTTACCCCATTTTCATATCCTCAAAGTCTAAACAAGCAACACAGGATATGCATAATCAAAAAATAATGGCAACAAATATTCACAATAACAGCAAAGATTGGATTTTTATGGGTTTTGAAACCCAAAATTTATAAAACAGAAGCATCCCTACACCACAGAAAACTCGGACAGTAACAATGGAGGTTCGAACAACACACGGGAAAAAGCCCTAGTTCGAACTACTCTGTTACAGCCTATTCCGACCACACCCAACTCATTCCGACCATTTCACGACCACGCTCAACACGAAAACAGGCCTCATTCCCCACCCCATTATCGATTTCGCAAAAATGAAGAAAGACGAAAACCGAAATCGCAAGAATGAGAGTGCGAAATCGAAAACAGAACACTTACCCGACACTCTCAGTAGGATTAGACGAAGAAGACGCCATTTTTGAAAGCTTGGGATGGATTCAAGAGGGGTTAGGTACTGGTTCAAGCTCTGGTTTCGCGAGGAAGAAGGGTTCGCGAATGGAGAGAATCGGGGAATGTTCTAAGTGTGGAGAGTGAAAGTGAGGGAAAAGAGGGGGAAAAAGAATTATATAGGGTGAGGGATATGGGGTAATTCGGTCTATTGGAGACCGAACCATCAATTCGGTCTAGACCGAATTGGTGTGGTCTCCAATTGTTTGTGAGGGATTTGGTCTCTTAGGCCAATTCGGTCTAGACCGAATTGGCATGGAGACCGAATTTGAGAGAAAATCAAACAAACAAACACTTACTGTAATGTGGACTTTTGAAGACCAATTCGGTCTAGAGACCGGATTACAGCAAGAAGACCGAATTTGGGTACTCAGGAAAATAAAAGGGGATATGCTTTTGCGAGGCAATTCGGTCTACATGGGCAATTCGGTCTAGACCGAATTGCCTTATAGATCGAATTGCTCACTTGCAAGAATAAAACTAGGGAATCAAAATGCCTTTTGTAGATCAATTCAATCTATTCAAAATCAATTCGGTCTAGACCGAATTGCTATAGTCCGAATTGCTACATGGCCAAATTTACACAAGGATGGAGAATGTCTCTTGGGAAGCCAATTCGGTCTCTTAGGCCAATTCGGTCTAGACCGAATTTGCTTGGAGATCGAATTGGTTAAAATTTCCAAGGCACACCTCCAATGCGCTCTGTTTCAAACAATTCGATGTAGACCGAATTGATTTGAGATATACAACAGTTCGCATTCAACACTTAGAAAAATTTTGAAAATTTTCAAATTTTCAAAATTTCCGAAATTATGGATTTTCTTAAGAAAAAGCATACCGAAAACACACATTTAAACAGAAATATTACTCTTATTATAAATTGCTTTCATAAATTAGGTTGGATCAACACCCTCATTTTATGGATTTATTCCGGATTTTAAATTTCTCTAAATTCCAAAATTACTTTCCATTATATGTAGTATTAATCCAACCGGGAACCTGGTTTTTAGAGCTTTATCTTTCTTTTTGTTGGTTCCATGAATTCCTGCAAGGCAAACATAAGAAAATTATTAAATTTTCTCCAAATATCAACATCCTCACATTTAGAGTCTTAGTACTCTAAATGTTTAGTTGATTTTTGGATACTTATCGTTCAAGGAGAATAAATATGTAATAAATAATTATATAGATAGATATATATATATTGAGCATAGGCCGGCTCTGATGTCATTTGGACTTCTTTTTCGGGGTCGAACTGTCCTAGATACTCCTTCAATCTGTGTCCATTCACCACCAGCTCTCCTTTGTCAGTTCGAATCCTGACAGCTCCACTTTCAAACACGTGCACCACTTCGTATGGCCCTTCCCATCTGGATTTAAGCTTTCCGGGGAACAGCTTTAACCTAGAATTGAATAACAAGACATTTTGGCCAACATTGAAGTGTTTAGACTTTATACGACGATCGTGTAACTTCTGGGTCCGCTCTTTGTACATCCTCGAGCTTTCATAAGCTTGCGCACGTATTTCCTCAATTTCATTGAGGTCCAACTTGCGCTTACTCTGGGCAACTCGTGGGTCAAAATTAAGCATTTTTATGGCCCAGTAAGCCTTGTGCTTTAGTTCTACATGCAAATGACAGGCTTTTCCAAAGACAAGCCTGTATGGGGACATCCCAATGGGAGTCTTGAATGCAGTGCGGTATGCCCATAGAGCATCATTGAGTTTACGTGACCAGTCTTTGCGGGTTATCCACACAGTGGCTTCGAGTATGTGTTTGATTTCGCGGTTAGATACCTCGACTTGGCCACTGGTTTGGGGATGATAAGGCGTGCCGATCTTGTGGAGAATCCCGCTTCTGCTCATGAGATTTGCAAAAGCTTTGTTGACAAAGTGGGTTCCTCCATCAGATATGATTACCCTAGGTACACCAAATCTATTGAAAATGTTATTTTTAAAAAATTTGATGACTTGGTGACCATCGTTGGTTGGCAGCGCAACCGCCTCGACCCACTTGGACACGTAATCGACAGCTACCAGATGTAATGATTCCCATCAGATGTTGGGAATGGTCCCATGAAGTCAATACCCCACACATCGAAAATCTCAAGGATGAGAATTCCTTTTTGAGGCATTTCATCCCTCTTGGAGATATTCCCTAATCTTTGGCATCTGTCGCAAGCCTTAACAAACGCCTTGCAATCCTCGTAAATGGTAGGCCAATAGAAACCACACTCGAGCAGCTTCTGAGCTGTTCGAGCGGGGCCATGGTGACCTCCATATTCCGATTCATGACATTTTTTAGCGATTTGATAAGCCTCATGCTCAGTTACACATCGTCTAATAATCGAATCTGCACAATGCTTAAAGAGATAAGGATCTTCCCAGAAGTAGTCAACTACATCTTGGTTGAACCTTGCTTTTTGTTTCTTGCTCTGGAATGGTGGGGTTATTCCACATGCTAAAAAGTTAGCAATGTCGGAAAACCATGGACAAACTTGATCATGAAGGTGCAAGGCAAACAGTTGCTCATCCGGAAAATTTTCATTGACGGCTATCTCATTTTTATCATTTTCTATTCGAGACAAATGGTCAGCAGCACCATTGTCTCTGCCTTTTCTATCTTTTATTATGATGTCAAATTCCTGCAACAAAAGTACCCACCTGATTAATCGAGGTTTGGCATCTTGTTTGCTGAACAAGTATCTCAGTGCAGAGTGATCGGTGTATACTATGGTTTTCGTACCAATGAGGTATTATCTGAATTTATCAAACGCGAAAACCACAGCATACATCTCTTTCTCCGTGGTGGTGTAATTGACTTGGGCTTCAGTCAGGGCATGGCTGGCGTAATGAATCACGCAGTGCCTTCCTTCCTTATGTTGCCCAAGAACTGCACCCACGGCGAGATCACTTGCATCGCACATTACCTCGAAAGGCATTGACCAATCGGGTGGTTGCACTATTGGAGCAGAAATCAACATCTTCTTGAGCGTGTCAAAGGCTTGAACACACGCTTCATTTATTACGAAAGAATTTTCTTTACAAAGCAAATTAGTGAGCGGCTTGGCAATTTTAGAAAAGTCTTTAATGAACCTCCGGTAAAAACCGGCATGCCCTAAGAAACTCCTAACTGCTTTTATTGAGTTTGGTAAAGGAAGGTTGGATATGAATGAGACTTTGGCCCTATCGACTTCGATGCCCGCGCGCGAGATGCAGTGACCCAACACTATTCCTTCGGTGACCATGAAATGGCACTTTTCCCAGTTTAAAACTAGGTTAGTGTCCTCGCATCTTTTTAAAATTTTTGCAAGATTTGTCAAACATTCATCAAAAGTATCTCCATACACAGAGAAGTCATCCATGAAAACTTCAATGCATTTTTCGATAAATTCTGAGAAAATAGACATCATGCATCGCTGAAAAGTGGCATGCGCATTGCAAAGTCCAAAAGGCATGCGCCTGTACGCAAAAGTTCCATATGGGCACGTGAAAGTGGTCTTACCATGATCTTCACTAGCTATTACAATCTGATTGTAACCAGAGTACCCATCCAAAAAGCAGTAGTACTCCCTCCCGGCCAACCTTTCCAGCATCTGATCAATGAATGGCAAGGGAAAATGATCCTTCCGCGTAGCGGTGTTAAGCTTCCGGTAGTCGATGCAGACTCTCCAACCGGTTATTGGACGTGTCGCCACTTCTTCTCCTTGCTCATTAGTCGTTATGCACATTCCCCCACGCTTAGGTACTACCTGCACTGGGCTAACCCATTTGTTGTCAGATATAGGATAGATGATACCAGCATCTAAGAGCTTGATAACTTCTTTCCTTACCACTTCTTGCATATGGGGGTTCAGACGCCTTTGTGGTTGCCTAGAGGGCTTGTACTCCTCTTCCATTAAAATTCTGTGCATGCAAAGAGAGGGGCTTATTCCTTTTATATCAGAAATGGTCCATCCAATTGCATGTACATATTTCTTTAGAATGTCTACCAGAGCTTTTTCTTGTTCTTGTGTCAGCTTGGTTGACACAATTACCGGTAATCTTTTATGTTCAGCGAGAAAAACGTACTTAAGATGATCCGGAAGTATTTAAGTTCAAGCTCTGGCGGACATTCAACGGAAGGCAGTAATTTGCGAGAAATTGTTGGGGGTGAAAGATCAGATTTACCTTCAGGACCCTGTGTTAGTACAAGGTCCACTTCCTCTTCCGCGGTGCTCTCTTCCTCCTCCTGAGTGAATTCAACACCGTCGAACTCTTCAAGATCCCCAGTGATAGGGTCTTCGAAGTGAACAACATTGCAGCTTCTTTGTTGCTCAGCACCTCCAGGCGTCAGTACCTGTTTTGAAACTTTGTCCGTCATCACAGTCATAGAGTCTATGCTCTCGTCCTCACACCTACTTTCTATTACATCAAACATGGAACAAGATCCCTCATTCGGGAATTTCTGCAGCTCCTCCATGTCAAAAAAAGATTTCTCGATTATCTACCCTTAATGTGACTCTTCCAGATGTGGCATCAATCAGTGCACCGCCAGTGGCCAAAAATGAGCGTCCCAGGATAAGTGGCATTTCAGAGTCCTCTTCAATGTCAAGGATGATGAAGTCAACCGGGAAAAGGACTTGGCCGGTCTTGACTACCACATCCTTGAGGATTCCTACGGGCTTAGTGATTGATCTGTCTGCCAGTTGCAGTTTCATATTGACCGGTTCGATCTCTCCGAGCCTTAGGCGAATTGCCATGGCTAGAGGCATCACATTGATGCTGGATCCTAGATCACATAACCCCATGCTCACTTTGGCCTTTCCAATCTGTACTGGTAGCGTGCAACATCCAGGGTCCTCTTTCTTTTCGGGCAGCTTCCTCTGAACTATGGCACTGCATGTGCTGTTGAGAATGATCACCTCCTCCTGCTCTACCTGCCTTTTCCCTGAAATCAATTCTTCCAAGAACTTAGCATAGGTGGGCATTTCTGAAATCATTTCCACGAGAGGAATGGTTATCTCTACCGACTTTAACCGTTCTAGAAATTTCTTGAATTTAAGGTCATGTTCCTTATTTTTAAGACGTGCAGGGTACGGCACCCTTGGCATGTACTTATTATTATCAATTTTTGGTGGTAAAGAGAAAGAAGTTGTACCTTCACCCATACCCTTTTCAGCTTCATTTGCAGCTTCAGCCTGCGGGTTTGCTGTATCTGATTTATCCTTTACCAGCTCAACACTTTCATCTCCTTCAACCTTTTCCTTTTCCTTTTCCACCTCCAATGAAACCTTTACTTTCATAGCTTTCTTCTTCGCAGATCCAACATTTCCCTTCAGAGTTTTGCCTCCCCGCAATGTGATTGCCTTGCATTGCGGGTTGGCTTCAGTGCTGCTCGGCAGTGTTCCTTTCCCTCTGTTCTGCAATTCCTTAGCCAACTGGGTGACCTGCATCTCCACATTTATGATTGATGACTGCAACTGCCGGTTTATCTCCCTTTGATTGGAAATAAACTCAGTCATCAAATTCTTCAGGCGAGATGGTGGCTTTTGGTTGTATTGCTGATTCTGATCAGGTTGGGCTTGGAAGTTTTGGAAATTCTGGCCTTGGTTTTGGTTGGTCCTCTGTTGGATATGGGGTTGAAAGTTCTGATTCTGATTCTGGGAGTTCTGAACTCTCTGCTGAACGAATCCTTGGTTCTGAGGTCTGAAGTTCTGCTGAAGGTTCTGGTTTGCGAACTGGTTAGGCTGGTTTGGCTGTGTCAACAAATGCGCATTGAGTGCATTGTTGTTGGAATATGAGAGGTTGGGGTGGCGGTTCTGGTAGTTCCCTGCGTAATTGCAGCTTTCGGTAGCTAGTTGTTGGCATGTGTCAGTTGGATGTGGTCCCTGACATAGCCCACAAATTGCTCCCGGTTGCTGTGCTTGCACTTGGCTAGATGAGGCTCCTGCCTGAGAAGTACCTGCTCCCTTTCCCTTCTCCTGTCCTAGCTGTATCGCAGCTACCTGTTCCTGCAATTTTTCGAAATCTGTTTTTCCTTCACTCACAGCAAAAACTTTTCTAGGAGGGTCCACCTTCTTGTCACTGCTGTTCAATACAGATCTATTGACAGACATTGTCTCAATCTTTTCCCAGGCTTGATCCATGGGCAAATGGAGTAAATGTCTTCCGCCTGCAGCGTCCAACATCATTCTCCATGGATGGGTGAGTCCTCCATAGAATTTCCTCAGTTGCTCCCACGGTTGATATCCGTGTTGGGGGCATCGCCTCAAGAGGCTGGAGAACCTCTACTTTGCGTCATACAATTACTCGTCTGGCTTCATCTTGAACTCGCCAATTTTCTCTCGTCCCTCGTCTATCTTAGATTCAGGAAAGTACTTTAACAGAAAACTCCTCACCAAATCTGCCCAGGTGCTCCTCTGATTTATGGACAATGACTTATACCAATCCCTGGCACCACTAAACAAAGAAAAGGGAAACAACATTAGTCTTATAGCATCAGGTGAGACTCCCTGATTTTTTATTGTGTCGCAGAGCTCCAGGAAGGTTTGGAGATGATCATGGGGATCCTCATGATTTGCACCGCAGAATTGATTGTTTTGCACCAAGTTGATGAGTGCCGGTTTAAGCTCAAAATTGCGTGCAGGAAATTGTGCTCTCCCAGGCCTATCCAGATAGGGCTACACGATGGGCTGCATAAAATCAGCTGCTGCTTGCTGCTGTTGATTTCCTTGCTCTGCTTGGTTTTGATACTGCTGGTGGTAGTTGGGATTCTGTTGAAAAATATTATCGGGATCATGAGGGTTGTTTTGGAACTGGTCGTGATTGAAGGATTGATTCTGGTATTGCTGGTTTGGTATATTTTGGTTTTGTTGGTTATATTGGTTAGGGGGTGGTGGTTGTTGGTGGAATTGCTGATACTGTGGCTGATTTGGATTAGGTAGATTTTCCTCCTCGTTGGCACGATTCGGGTGTTCTACCATACCCCCATCAGCTCCATTACCAGGATTATTGGGTGGTTGGTCTATTGGTAAGATCGGGGGAATGTCCTGGTTCTCTGCCATATCAGATATTTCGCTGCTTGTGGTTTCGGGTGAGGTACGAGTCTGGGCTTCCTGCTCTTTCCTTCGTCTGGCTTGCGCCCTCAGTTGGCGAGCGGTCCTTTCTATTTCTAGATCGAACGGTAGCTCAGGCAATGTGGCCTTTCTCCTTTGCATAAGCAGTTTGTATCAAAATTTGACAGCACCTGCACAACCCCCAGGTTAGTAATGGTTCAAGAATGTATACAAAAACTATCTATGAGTAAATCAGGAGTGTAGTTCTCTTAATAAACGGCGCTGCATCCTCCCCGGCAACGGCGCCATGAAACTTTTGACAATTTCGTCAACACGAGCTTTTTCTAAAATATCCCAAGTTCAAATTTATTAAATGAAAAGAATTATGATTCGTGGGGAAGGGGTTTAAGGATATATTTCACTTTTTATTACTCATGTGGGGAACTTGGAATTCAAACGGCGATGTGGACCTCCCCGGCATGAAACTTTTGACAATTTCCTGCCATGAAGATCTTTGCCATGAAACTTTTGACAAGTTCCCATTACATGAGTATTTTCTGAAACATAATAATCCTGGTTTTCAATTTTATTTAATGAAACCAATTTATGAAGATGGATTTGGGATTAGGGATATATTTATAGGTTGTCACGTTTTTACTCGTGTTAAGAAACTGTGCCCCCGAAAGCGCACGGTATCAAAAATTGCAGTAATTTATAGTAAGACCGAATCGTTCACTGGAGGATGTGCGATGGAAGCAGGGACCACGTCGTTTACTAAGATTTTCCACTCGGTTACTCGATCCAAGTTTTGCAATGGTTTCTAACAACTACTTGACAATAATTTAAACCAGATTATGAAAGCAGTAAAATTATTCTAAAAAGCACATTAAATCTATTCTAAGAAAGCAATAAGAATTATGCTAAGAAAGCGACTAAAATTATTCTACAAAAGCAGATTTAAAATGTGACAGAAGGGACAGGAAGGAAACAACAAAGATTGGACAAGATTCAGATGAAACACAATTAAACTTCCATTTTAATACACAGATCTTTGTTTGGGGTAGCTCATCAGTTAGCTTACTCTCATGCTCTCTACACCATGTTCCCTTTTAACAGACAGGTACTTATAGTGAGAGTTTACATGCTCTTAAGACAGCAAATTCTAAGATACCACAGACGCATAACTACCCTTGCAACGCACTGCTGAGGTATATTATTTATCTGTGGTGGACAAGCAACACCTGACAAATCATTAGTTGACATGCCAAGTACTCCTATCATCCCCCTTGTCACACCCAAAGTCCAAATCTAACCCCGAACTAATCCATAACTCTTAAACCTTACAACCGGCGGCCAACCTCTAATTCTTCCGAGTGACCTCTATGAAAGCATTTTAAAGAAAGCGATAAAGAAAGCAGTAAAGAAAGCATTTAAAACCTATCACTCGGAAGTCTTAAAATATCATCACATTCCGTTAGTATAAAAGAGCCCCTGGTCTTGGTGACCAGATGCAGATTTAGAACTTCCCAAATGTCAGTAAGCCACAGGGCTTATAACATCCGGGTAGTTATGAGATACAAACATGAGTGGAACAGGTCTATGAAGATCTATTCCGAATGTACTCACTCAAGACTCAATTTTAGGCTTTGGTGGGAGAAAATAGTAGTTGAAAGAATACTCAACCCTACCTTAGAAATTAACCAAGGCCTATATGTTGTTCCTCCAATATTATTTATCACATCTTATCCGAATCCAAGTGGACACTGATTCGATGCAACACTTAATACAAGATTTCCAACACAGTAATTTTGAGAAACAAATAGATGTTTGAAAATCATTCCCTAAACAGGTACTAAACTCTCAATTAAAACACAGATCCTTTCGGTCTAGGTGAGATCTAATCGCTGACTCTGCTTCTAAGTTCTCGAAATCAACCCCCAGTAGAATATGAGTTAGTCATAACTGTTGAATTTATCCCTTACTCAGATCCGGTTTTGATAAAGTGATTTTTGTGGAAATTTATTACACAACATCTGATTTCAATCAAGACTTCTATGTCCAAGGAGAAGGATCTTCAAAATATTAAAGACCGCAATATCTACATAATAATATCATGCATACATGTATTGAGAAGTAAAATAAAGTGCCCCAAAATATAGAGTGGGGTTAGACAGAATTTGATACACAAAGATGAATTAGCCAGATATAAGAAGAAAATGGCTAAAGAGATGACAAAATAATTAGGGTTAATTGGATTGCAGTTATCTGTGGTCCAGTTAACCTAATTATTGAGGTGAGATGATTTTAGACAGCAGAAGATCTTAAACAACGGTTGCCGCCGTCATCTTAGACTTCACTATCTGTGAATCTGGATGAAAACACACATATTCTATTACTGTAATAATTATTAGATAACATTGGCATATATCATCTATCATTACTACAACTCTAGATTCAGGTTTGAAATTAAGATAAAGAAAAGAAAACTGTATCCGGATAGGAGTCAGCTGAGCAGCTGTTATAATCCCGGATGGACGAATCGCCAAGGCTTCCACCGACCTCTATTCGGACCATGCAAAATAACAACTAGTAATTAATATTCAGAATACGAGCTAGTTATCCGTGTGGGAATACCCGCCAACATTAGTCTGATATATTTCTTACTAGTTGTTCATACACACAATGAAAGAGAAAATAAACAAAATTTAGAAAATGTTTTTGGTATTGTGTGAGTGTTAATCACACAATAAATAGACACTAATGGGGTGAGATGTATAATGGATAAAATTAGGTGTGATGGGCCTATGCCCAATACACCCATGCAACTTACACAACTCAAGAAATAAAATGTTTTTGGAGTTTTGAAAGTAGAAGGAAGAAAGCAATTCGGTCTTTTGGACAAAATGCAAATTAGACCGAAATGATGATGCATGAGGTATGACGTGACACCATACCCAATTAATCCTTGTAAAGTCATGAAGCATCCTCTAATTCGAATTGTCAAAGCGATTCGGTCTAAACCGAATTGGACAATTCGAATTGATGAAGTCATTACTTCACTCAAATTTGGCTAAGGCATTTACCCCAAAATGAGGGTAATTCGAATTGCCAATTGAATTCGGTCTAGACCGAATTGGACAATTCGAATTGGTAAGACAAAGAAAATAAACTAAGGCATGAAGGGATGGAATGCATACAATATGGTGTACAAGGTCAATTCGATCTATGGGAGGAATTCAGTCTAAACCGAATTCGCACAGACCCAATTGCTTGTGCACCATATGAGAACAATTTTTGCTATGTAATTCGGTCTTATGGGCAATTCGGTTTATGTTTAAACCGAATTGCCTAGACCGAATTGCATATAGATTTTAGATAAGGCATTCAACAAATATATTTGCCATGCAATTCCAGTCTCATGGGCAATTCGGTTAGACCGAATTGCCTCAAATCGAATTGCATGTCTTTTCTCACTTAAAAGATATTTTGAGCTCACTAGTACAGGTTCGGTTTATACTGTGTGGTTCATGATGGATAAGATTTACCAAATCCTTCATTTCACATCAGTGTCACCTCACAGCCACACTAATGAGTGTTTTAAGGAAAATAGGCATAATAGATTACGTGGCTAGCAGGTATTGGCATGAGATGCACCTTAATTCTACAAACAAGCAATCAAAGATCAAAGACCTAAACATCTAAGAATAATAAGAACACATGCATAAAAATAAGAACACCTACATTATCTAAGGCAACAATAAGCTAACATAAAGAGGGCAAAACAGCAACAGAATAAACCTAAAAATACATTCTAACAAACCTAAAATCATCTAAAACCTAAGAACACTCATTTGAATCACTAAGGTGTAAGAACAAGCCAAAAACCCACTAAACATGCATTTATTGAGAATGTAAGTCAACTAGGACATAATAAATGTAACCTAGTTGAAACAAACAAACATTTTAACATTTATTGCTAAGGAAAGCTTTAAATAAGTGTCAAACACTTGAAATAAAAACCCATTTCTGGATTTTTTCTTGTATTGACACTTGAAAGCAACAAATAACCCTAAAACCATCATTAGCTTGAAGGTAGGGTTCATTATAACTACAAAGCATTTAAAGTTTATGGTAATGACTACACTAAAGGTAGTGACAAGCTTCTATAAAAATAAACTAAGATCAAAAGCATTAAAACTACACTACAAACATGAAAAGTAAACTAACTAACTAAACTACCTACCTAACCCTTAAGGGGTGGAGAACCTTCTGCTCCTTCTTTTTGTCTCCCAGCAAATGTCCAAGTGTTAGTGTTCTGATCTTCTCTTGTGTTGAGGAAGGTCAGCTTTTATACTTCTTCTCAGAAACCTAGGCCCATCAGGGCCAATCCACAGTGACATGCATTTCTCACGTGCTCAAAGCTGCAGTTTCGAATGTGGTTCGGTCTCCTTAAGCAGTTCGGTTTAGACCGAATTGGTGAAATGAGGTCTTTCTCCTTGATCTTGAGCATGGAATGTGGTGATTCGGTCTATGGGTAGACCGAATTGGCCTTGTCGAACTGATGATGGCTCCTGCTTGGCTTCTTTGTTTTGAGGCAATTCGATCTATGCACTCAATTCGGTCTAGACCGAATTGCATAATATCGAACTCCTTCTTTTCTTTTCTGCTCAGGGTCGTCTTCTTTCCAAAGTGCAATTCGGTCTAGGGGTCAATTCGGTTTAGACCGAATTGCCACAGACCGAATTGGTTGCTCTTTCCTTCTTCAACACTTCTCTTTTTCTTCTCTTCAGCAATTCGGTCTAAAAAGCAATTCGGTTTAGGTTGAATTGCGTATAGACCGAATTGATCTTCAACACTTAACCAAAATTTCAATTTGTGGGATTTTCATTCTTTTTCCCATCTTTTTTATTTTTGTGGGCTATTTTATTTTTTTGCCCATCTTTTCATTCCTTTTCTTTTTCCTTTTTTCCATGTTTTTTGGATTTTTCCAACACAAATTCAATTAAAATTGCATATTTTTGTGTCTTTCATTACCAGCTTATTTTTCTTACAAACTTGCATCAATCTGTCGAATTCAACTGCTTTCTCATTAAAATAAGATGGGAATACGATCAAAATGTCCGTCTCAGACACGGAAATCGATTGGAAATAATGGACAATTTTGGCCATTATCACGCTCCGGACCACTTTTAGGCGCCGCATAGGCTATGTGGCGCCTCTGAAGCCTCAGTGGAGACAGAATGTCGCGATTTGCACCATTTCTTCCAATCTCCCCCCACATTGAGCTAAATCCTACTCTTGTCTTGTGTTTATGGAGTCCAAACACTTCAATTCCAGCTCTCAAGCTTCTCCAACTCCCAATGCAAGCTTCCCAAACCAATCAAGAACACTACAAGGCAGATTGAGCTCCCAAAATCAACAAAAATTCAAACAAAGTGCTCAACACCAACATGCACAAGGTGTAGGCTTAAATCCCCCAAAATCATCAACCAAAATGGGTCTCAAAGCTTACCTCAATGGTAGCAGTCGTCTTGCCACAAAAATAAATATTTTCTACTCGAATAAAAATAAAATAGATAATGATGAGTAGAGTCGTCTCCTCAGGGATTGGATAGAAATATTAAACTTTGATTAGTTACAATAATATTAAGGGGGGGTTTTGATTAAAACTACTACTACGAAAAATAAAATAGAAATAAGTGCATGAATAAAAATAACAAGCAGATGATGAGCAAGAGATGCTGATAAAATCTAATAATGAAAAATACCTAGCTTAGGACTTGAACTTGCCGGATTGGAATTGGATTTATGTTGATCATAGACAAATATTCCCTTTTCTTATTAAATAAATTAGTTATAGCCATTCAGCAATCGCCTCATGACCAACTTTTCATTACTTAGTCGATGAACAAGGCACGGTCGTAATTCACTTCCCTTATCAGATTAAGAACCTAGGTACGACCATAGATTTACTTATCCAATTGCATTAAGTTCTAGAAAAGCCTAATTCAATAGGACGATTCTACCTACGCGGTGATGTCTCTATTGATTCCATGATTCCCTAGAGTTTTATCGTCTAGTTGTTACCCAATTAGATTAAAGTGCAATTACACGGACACCAATCTAATCATAACAATATAACTCTTAAATCAATTAATTATGGGGCCCTTCACAACCAATCAACAAAGGAATTAATGTCGTGCAAGCAGAAATCATGAAAATACTTAATAATCAAAGGAAATTAAACATTCAAAACATATCAAGTTTCACAACAATCATCCAACCCAATACGGGGTCCAATCCTAAGCTAGATAAAAGAAACTACTCAATAGTCATGAAAGAAATAACAAAACATTAAATAAAATCATCCAAACACTATGTCAATAGGAAGAATGAACTTCAATGAATCTTCAAGCTCTCCAGCCCTTCGTGTCTTCTCCAGGAACCAAGTCGAGCTCTCAAATAATCCAAGTCTGCTCCAAAACAGCAGCAACAAGATGGTTTTAGCCTTTTCCCAGTCCCAATTTTCGTCCAGCAGCCTCCAAGAAGTGGCAAGCAAGAAATCACCAAATACTCCAAGTTTCCTTATTTGCCAAATCTCTTTCCTTCTTTGCAAATCCTTGCTCTCCCTTTTGGAAATAAGTTTCCAGCCATAAGATGCTTTCCATGATCCCAAAATATCATGTATTCAGCTCCCAAATCAATCCATATCACCATCCAAGTCGCACAGACACATCATCAACCAAGTTGGAAACACATCAGCTTGATCTTTGTACAGTAGAACTGACCACTGCTCTTGTGTGTGGGCATACGACCTGAAGCTTCTCCAAAATGTCACCAATTTGATGTCTTTCTCAAGCGCATTTTTGCTCCTACAATCCAAAACACTTTAATAAGACACCAAAATGGATCAATACTCATCAATCAACCATATGGATTCATAAAAAATATAAGCACAAAATGATGAATATCAATCCCCCCACACCTACTCCATGCTTGCCCTCAAGCATGCCATCAAGTCAAAACAAAGACACCACAAGTCAAGATCCATCTCAATCATGCCAATAACTCAATTGCACAACCAGTATGCCCAACAATGCTCTCATCGGATGGGGAATATATAAAAGTGCTCATTCACTCTCAAGTGTATAGGCTAAGTGTTTACGCTCAAAGCACATGAAAGAAAAGCACCAATTCCATAAATTTGCACATCAATCAAATCAAACTACAATCATAAAATAGCAACTAGCAATCAAAGGGTCTTTATTCAAGGTTATAACGGGGCCATGGTTGGGGTAGGAAAAAGGATACAAAGGCTAAAGAATTGAGGACCTACTCAAAAAGACTTGTTCATAATAAGAACGAGTGCCAATTCATAAACTTCTCAAATATCCATCAAACATCAAAACAATTGACAGCAACAATCAAGAATTCTCTACCCCTTTTTCTCTTCTTTTTTTTTTCTTTTTTCTTTTTTCTTTTTTTTTTGGTAGGAGAGGAATTTCAATATCCGACACTGCGGATGAAACTTCAACTTTTTTGTTCTTGACACCAGGTCATAGGAACAAGGCACAAGCCTGCTACCCCCCCCCCCCCCCCCCTTTGAGACAAGGGGGAGAGTTCAAATCAAACTCAAACAACCAAGCTGCTTCTTCAACCATAACAGTTCTAACAACATCTCATCAATGCAGCACTACATAAAAACAAGCTCAAGAGTTAATCCTTAATTCGGGTTCAAGCAGATAAGGTCCAAGATAAATAAAAGGCTAACGGCTAGGGGGTTAGTGTTTAACAAAGAAAATGGATTATTAGGCTAAGAGAGGTTCACTAGTGGAAAAAAATGGGTGGGTAAGTGTATAAGGCCAATGGGGTAAAATCCTAGTGCCCAAATCATTTTGCTAGAATACTACAATATGAAGAGTTCACATGCATTTTTGTGCAAAGTCAGGAATGGTGCAATTCTCATGTTCCCACATCAAGAAAAATGAGCATGTAATGATGATGAAAATGAATGCTCAATAAGGCTCAAATCTCACAACAGGGACATCAATAGCAAGCCAGGCATACCAATTGGCAATCATATCATCGAATAGATCAAAATCTCAAGCAACAAGCAGTAATCAATACTTTGACAAGAATGCATGCGAGTGCATTTATAGAGATAAGTGCAGGAATCGACGTTCAATCCCCCCACACCTAAACTCGGCAGTGTCCTCAATGCCATAAAGAAAATATGAAGAAAAATGAAAGCAGGAAAGATGAGAAGCAATGAAGAATGCAAAAGAAAAAGTGTAGGGTAGAAGGGCATCCCTGAAAAGTGCATCATCGGCCAGGATGAACGTGCCCGAAGAAGGTAACAGGGGGGATGGGCAGTGCATCAAGTGCAGTGATGGATGTGCCTTGAACAATATCCTTGTGCGTGCCCATATGACCTGTAGCAGGCCCCCCCCCCCCCCCCCCAAATTAATTAGCAAAATCAATGAGTAAATGGCTTGCGCGTGCCCACGCAACCTGTAGCCAAGCAAAAATCCCCAAATCTGCATTATCCAAGCTTGAGAACCAAGAATTTTCCATCTTCCTACAATAAACAAGTGAAATGTCATGATAGAACACCAAAGATTCGAAAGAAATAAAATAGTTAAAACTTGGGTTGCCTCCCAAGAAGCGCCTTTCTTTAACGTTTTCGGCTAGACAATCAAATGCTTGATCACTCTATAACTTCCACCAAAGCAACACTCTCTTCATCTTGGGCACAAAATCCTTCAATGTATGGCTTGAGACGATGTCCATTAATAGTAAATGTTTTCTCTGTCGACAAGCTTTGAATTTCTACTGCACCATAGGATAAAACATCAGTAACAACAAAAGGGCCGATCCATCTTGAACGAAACTTACGCGATGAGGGTTTAAGCCTTGATTGGTACAACAACACTTTCTGCCCAACATTTAATTCTTTCCTAGAAATTCTTTGGTCATGAAATGCCTTCGTTTTCTCTCTTCCCAGGAAGGCATAATTCAAGTTTGAAGATAAAGGCTTTAATCCCAAATTAGGGGCCATCTCCAGTAACTTTTTACCAGTAGCATCGTCTTCAATTTCTTCCAGGTGGTTGAGGAGTGCAGCTAGGATCCTTTCTACTTTGTCGAAAAATATTCTGCACACATTCATCAACTAAATCCAAACTAAAACAATCATGAGATGCAACTGGATATTTCAAGGTGTCAAAAATATTGAATTGAATTTTCTCACCAACAAACTCCATAGTTAAAGTTCCCTGCCTCACATCAATTTTTGTTTGTGCGGTGCACATGAAAGGTCTTCCAAGTAAGACAGGGGAGGGATTTGGTGAGTTATCATCATGCATGTCAAGCACATAAAAATCAACAGGAAAAATCAATCCATTCACTTGAACCAGGACATCTTCTATCATACCTTCGGGATAAGCATTTGTCCTATCGGCTAATTGAATTATAATTCCCGTCTCTTTCAAGTGACCAATATTCAAATTTTTGAACACAGATAAAGGCATAACATTAATTGCAGCACCAAGATCCAACATAGCCTTTTTAATTTCTAACTTCCCAATTTTACAAGGAACTAAGAACATACCTGGGTCACCACACTTAGGTGGTAACTTACGTTGAAGCACTGCAGAGACGGCCTCTCCAGCAATTATTTTCTCGTCACCTCGTAGCTTTTTCTTTTTCGTGCACAGCTCCTTGAGAAATTTGGCATAGCGTGAGACTTGCTGGATGGCGTGCAAGAGGGGGATGTTCAACTCAACTTTTTTGAAAATTTCCAGCATCTCTTTTTGCTTGTCACTCTTTTGAGGTTCCATCAACCTGCTAGGAAAAGGAGCATGATAAATATATGATGGAATAGTTATCTCATTAAATTTATTTTGGGAAGAAAGTTTCTCATTCTTTTCAATTTCTTTCTCAATGGCCTTCTCATCTCTTTCCTTAGGCCGCACAGCTGCTGGGCCTTCCAGTTCTTTTCCACCGCAACACATTATTGAACTTACATTGTGTGTCTCAGGTTGGGCAAGGAATTTTCCTTTCTCACGTTCTCTTTTCTCATGTATCTCCCTAGTCAGCTGGGCCATTTGATCTTCAAGATTTTTTATGCTTGTCCGTGTTTCCTCAGAAACTTCTTTAACTGGATTGTTTTCACGACTCCCAAATTGTTGGGTGTATTCAGCCGAGGTTCGAATAAATTCCCATGCTTCAGCAGGAATTTTCTGCATCAAGGTTCCCCCACATGCGGAATCCATAAGCCTTTGTTCTATACAAGTTAGACCATCATAAAAATATTGAATTAGTAAAGATTGAGGAATTTGATGATGGGGACACTTAGTAATTAATTTATTGAATAGCTTCCAATATTTATAAAGAGATTCTCCCTGAGCTTGTGTGATCTTACAAATTTCCTTGCGCAAGATGGATGCTCTAGAGGCTGGAAAGTATTTTTCAAGAAACTTTTTATACAAATCAGCCCATGTCCTAATACTCCCAGTAGGCAGGTAGTAGAGCCATTCCTTAGCAGCATCGCATAGGGAAAATGGGAAGGCTCGTAGTCTGATCTGGTTGTCTGTGACACCTGGGGGTTTCATACTTGAGCACACTACATCAAATTCTTGTAAGTGCTTGTGTGGCTCCTCACCTGAAAGGCCATGAAAAATAGAAAGCAAGTGAATTAGCCCAGATTCCAGTACAAAATGGGTATCATCAGGTAAAGCAGGGAAAGTGATGCATAAACGTTGCTGCGCCAAGTTAGGCACAACCAACTCCTGGAGAGTGCGTTGTTCAACTGCCATCGATCTTCAATAGATTAATTACCCTGTAAAAATTAGAACCAGGCAGAGAAAAAAATATTAGTAAATAATAATATTAATAATAGCAGCTAATCAAAAGCAAAATAATTCTATTGCCAATCCTCGGCAACGGCGCCAAAATTTGGTAGCAGTCATCTTGCCACAAAAATAAATATTTTCTACTCGAATAAAAATAAAATAGATAATGATGAGTAGAGTCGTCTCCTCAGGGATTGGATAGAAATATTAAACTTTGATTAGTTCCAATAATATTAAGGGGGGGTTTTGATTAAAACTACTACTACTAAAAATAAAATAGAAATAAGTGCATGAATAAAAATAACAAGCAGATGATGAGCAAGAGATGCTGATAAAATCTAATAATGAAAAATACCTAGCTTAGGACTTGAACTTGCCGGATTGGAATTGGATTTATGTTGATCAAAGACAAATATTCCCTTTTCTTATTAAATAAATTAGTTATAGCCATTCAGCAACCGCCTCATGACCAACTTTTCCTTACTTAGTCGATGAACAAGGCACGGCCGTTATTCACTTCCCTTATCAGATTAAGAACCTACGTATGACCATAGATTTACTTATCCAATTGCATTAAGTTCTAGAAAAGCCTAATTCAATAGGACGATTCTACCTACGCGGCGATGTTTCTATTGATTCCATGATTCCCTAGAGTTTTATCGTCTAGTTGTTACCCAATTAGATTAAAGTGCAATTACACGGACACCAATCTAATCATAACAATATAACTCCTAAATCAATTAATTATGGGGCCCTTCACAACCAATCAACAGAGGAATTAATGTCGTGCAAGCAGAAATCATGAAAATACTTAATAATCAAAGAAAATTAAACATTCAAAACATATCAAGTCTCACAACAATCATCCAATCCCAACACGGGGTCCAATCCTAAGCTAGATAAAAGAAACTACTCAATAGTCATGAAAGAAATAACAAAACATAAAATTAAAATCATCCAAACACTATGTCAATAGGAAGAATGAACTTCAATGAATCTTCAAGCTCTCCGGCCCTTCGTGTCTTCTCCAGGAACCAAGTCGAGCTCCCCAGTAATCCAAGTCTGCTCCAAAACAGCAGCAACAAGATGGTTTTAACCTTTTCCCAGTCCCAATTTTCGTCCAGCAGCCTCCAAGAAGTGGCAAGCAAGAAATCACCAAATACTCCAAGTTTCCTTATTTGCCAAATCTCTTTCCTTCTTTGCAAATCCTTGCTCTCCCTTTTGGAAATAAGTTTCCAGCCATAAGATGATTTACATGATCCCAAAATATCATGTATTCAGCTCCCAAATCAATCCATATCACCATCCAAGTCGCACAGAGACATCATCAACCAAGTTGGAAACACATCAGCTTGATCTTTGTACAACAGAACTGACCACTGCTCTTATGTGTCGGCATACGACCTGAAGCTTCTCCAAAATGTCACCAATTTGATGTCTTTCTCAAGCCAAGCGCATTTTTGCTCCTACAATCCAAAACACTTTAATAAGACACCAAAATGGATCAATACTCATCAATCAACCATATGGATTCATATAAAATATAAGCACAAAATGATGAATATCACTCAAGCTCCTCAACACAATTCCAAGCTTCAATTGAAGATCCAACACCAAAATCCAAGTTAATCTACAAGAATCCAACCAAAACACCCAAAAATCGTCACCCTCAAAACAGCCCCATAAACTAGCTTCCCCAACCATGAAATTGAGAAATAATACAAGGAAAAACCTTACCTTAGCTAGTACAAGTGGTCCCCCAACCGAGCAAAAGATTGAAGATTGGAGGTGTTTGGGCACTAACCCTAGCTCCCTCAAGGAGAGTGACGGGACTCTTGATGCTTGAAGGAGGAAATGGGTCTTCCCATGTCAAAAATCTGATTTTTAACACCCCAAGTGGACCCGGGTCGGGTTGGTAAGTGGCTTAACGGGTTGCACTACTTGTGATACCCCGTAATAAAGTAGTTGCATTATTTTAGTTTGGCTCGGCAATATGTATCCCAAATAAATTTTTGAACTACGTTATGGCTTGATCCCTTCACATGGTACGTAGGCAGCTTAGAAGTTTTAATTCTAAGTTCAGTCACAAAATAATAAAACAAACAAAAAGACTTTGGCACGAGAAAAGTCGAAACACAACTTCGAGGACGAAGTTGATTCTTAAGGAGGGTAGACTGTAATACCCGAGAATTTTCCAACATAAAATAAATACAATAAGTAAAATAAATACAATAAATAAAGAAATAAATGTAGAGGAAATGAGAAATGGAATTTAAATTGAAAAGGAATCAAAGTTCCGAGAACCCGGGAAGCCGAAGACAACTTAATTAAATAAATGGTTACACGGGGACCCGACACCGATGGACTCAATAACTCGAGTCCAAATATAAATTTAGGTCCGAATAAAATTAAGATAGGAAATCGGAGCCCAAAGATAGCCCGGAAATCGGAGTTCAAGAACATAGAGGGATAGAAGTCCGAAAGAGAGGAGGAAAGACCCGACGGATCGCACGACCCGGCTCGGACCGAAGTCCAGGCCAGGATGGCGCGGTCGCCGCGCGGTTTTAGAGGGGAGCGCGCGCCAAGTGCGCGCCAAACCCGACAGGCGATACGTTCCGCGATTCTCTCGCCCGAACGCGGATTTTTCGACTTCGGTTGAACATCTTTCGAATCAAGGACATGAAATCTGCCAACGTAAATCTTTTAACGGTGCAACATTGTTATCTAATTTTTCCGAACCTTAAAACGACTTCAAACGGGAAAACTTAAAACACAAAAAACGTTTCTAAGACATAGATCTATCTACTGTAAAAGTTTCATAATTTTTCATTGTGTTTTGATATCCGAAAACGACCACAAACAGACCTGCCTTGGGTTTAGATCTTGAAACGGTGGTAGATTCTTTATCCGAACTTGAGGTTGATTTTTGACTTAGATCTGGACCGATTCAGGATTGGTGCTAAACATAGGAGTTGTAGATCTATACGTTCAGAACACCACCGTAAATTTTCAGAATTTTTCGTGACAATTTGATATGTGAAACCCAACCGAAACCGAACTGCTTGAAATTAGATCTTGAATTTCTTGACAGAACTTAGGTCTGATCTTGATTGCGTTTTTGACATTAGTTCTAGACTGAATTAGATCTTTTGCCGAACATGAAAGTTGTAGATAAATGTCTTAAGATGGTCTCTGTAAAATGTCATAAAATTTGGAGTTGATTTGCTATGGTAGAACTCGATATCTTTAAACTGTGGTATGTAAAATTCGGACAGATTTGTGTTTATGCGAAAATTGATGTTTTTGACATGGTTCGGTATCTCGGATTGAAAAAGTTAAAACACGAAAGTTGTTCATCTCGACGTCTCTGAGTCAGTAGTGAAATTTTGGAATTTTTGAAATTAAACCAATTTTAGAGTAAACAGTGGTTTACCGGAAGTCAAATCTTGAAATATTGTTGAAACATGAAATTAGCCTTTAAGGTTTAAATGATTGGGAATTCCTTTGAAATAAATTACACATGAAATACGATGCTTGCCGAAAGGCAATTGAGATATAATGCTTGCCGAAAGGCAATTGAGATATAATGCTTGCCGAAAGGCAATTGAGATATAATGCTTGCCGAAAGGCAATTGAAATATAATGCTTGCCGAAAGGCAATTGAGATATAATGCTTGCCGAAAGGCAATTGAAATATAATGCTTATCGAAAGGCAGTTGAAATATAATGCCTGCCGGAAGGCAATTGATAAATAAAGCTTGCCGAATGTCAATTGAGATATAAACTTGAAACATGAGACATGAGATATGAAACTAGAAGACTCGAAAATTGTTCCTTTTAGATTATGCTTTTAAATTATGTCCTACCGTTACATTACTTTGCAAGTTATATTTATGATCTTATGAAATCTCTATCTTTTAAATTATGCCATTTAATTATTGTTAGATAAATAAGTTAAATGATGTGGTGTTGTGTACATGTTTTCTCAAAATCTAAATAACGGCTTTGAAACCCCTTAATCATGTTTGTGCTAACTTACTCAGCACGTAGTGCTGACCAAACCATTTTATTTCTTTTTCTTTCAGAGTTGAGAATTATGCATCGTCATATGCATACATGGGAAGTTTGGGATGGTATATTATTTTGAATTTTTGTATTATACTAGATCTTGCATGAACGGGCCTGTTTAACCCGTGGTTTGGCCATGTTGGCCCTATATTTAAATTCCGCTGCATTATACATATGTAAATATTACTTTCCGCTGCAACTTATGTAATATTATTTTCAAATTATATTACAATGGGCTGTTTGAATGTTTTGAATTCTGAAAAACCCTAGCCTTGCATCTCTTTAGCAAGCTCGGAGAAACCGTGTCTTGCTAGGGAGGTGTGGCGGTGACACCCCGACCTGGTTGACCAAAAACCGGGGTGTTACAGAGTGGTATCAGAGCCCGACTATTTTTAAACCCTTATTATTTTTAAAGTACTATTAATATTTTGACTATTATTTAAATTTTAAAGTATTATTTCCATGGAGGAATTTTTATTTTAAAACCATGGGAAAAAAATATATATATAAAGTGCATTAAATTATTTTTCGGGGGAATCATCATTTGCATTTGCATATTGCATCTCTTCTATGAACTTAGAATCTTGGCGAATTTGAACTTAGAATCTTGACGAATTTGAACTCAGAATCTTGGCGAAATTGAACTTAGAATCTTGTCGAATATTCTAACTTAGATCTCTTGCTACACCTAGATAACATAGAGGCTTGACATCGAATTAGAAACGCTCACTAGAGACTAATCTTGCCTTAGTTCTAGATCGCGTTCATCTAAGCGCTCGCCTAAGCATAACAAATCTCGGCCTTAGCCATTCCTATCTTTGAACGAATTAGAAAATTTCCTCATGTGGAACAAAAAAAAAAAATCAAGTTTTATTAAAACACTCTTTATTCCAAAAATCTTGTTTGGATTTCCAAACAACAAATCCGAAAATTTGAAATTAGAAATTTACGAAACGTCTTGTTCGAGCGATCTATCTAAACCAAGATAAGCTAATCTATACACGTTATAACAGAAAATGGCACCTAGGAGGAAACCGAGGAAGGTTAGTCCAAATGGCACGGACGCTAACCTCCCCAACACGTCCAACAACAGTGGAAGTCCCCTGAACCTAGAAGAACAAGTGCCTCCTACACCCAACAACATAGAAGAACGTCTAAGGACTATGGAGGAAGTCCTAGTAGCATTAGGAAATGCCGAGGTGCATAGGACACAAACAGTACCTCCACCCGTAGCTCAACCCAACTATCTAGCGTTGGTGAATCCCTATCAACCACCACGCTATGATGGGCAGGAGGATCCCGCCGAACTAGAGGGGTGGATCCGTACATTTGATAAGCTCTTGGATGCTATCAAATGTCCTTATGAGGCAAGGATACGAGTAGCAACCTACTACTTAGGAGGTGAAGCCGATGAGTGGTGGCGAACCTTTCGAGCGAATTCAGAGGAAGACGAAGAAGCCTACACCTGGGAAGAACTTAAGGAAGCCTTGAGGGAAAGGTTCTACCCACTGAGTACGAAGACTGCAAAATACGAGGAATTCATCAACCTCAGACAAGGTGCGCAAACAGTGCAAGAGTACTACACCAAATTCAAGGAGCTAGTACGATTTGCTACGAGGCTAGTGCCAACCGACACTGACAAGGCTCAGAAATTCGAGATGGGTCTGAACCTTAGTATCCGGGAGATACTTGCAGTAGGACAATTCACGAACCTGCAGACGGTTTATGATCGTGCGGTAGCGGTTGCACGAGTCCAAGGACTAAAACGGAAACCAGTAGATGAGGCTAACCAAAGACCACAAGGAGAATACAAGGTGGATAAGGACCATTTCGATGGAAACTCGAAAGGACAACATCAAAATGACAATGGGGAGAAAAAGGGGATAGTCTTCAACCATGGTGACTACGCGTCACCATGTCCAAAGTGTGGTAAACCACATTATGCGAGAGGATGCCCTCAGCCTGGAGCATTCCTTCGATGTGGTCGACATGGTCATCAGCTGCGTGATTGCCGGACACGGAGATAGAACATCGACAAGAGAGAGGATGTGACTACTCGACGTAGCAACCACGAAACCCAGACGGTCAAGGTGGCAACAACCAAGGGCACCAACACCCTCAGAATAAAGACCAAAACCCGAAACCCCCTTGAGAGTATTGAATAGGCAGTTATGGGGACATAACTGGAGTCCTAAGGGGGAGAGGATGTGATACCCCGTAATAAAGTAGTTGCATTATTTTAGTTTGGCTCGGCAATATGTATCCCAAATAAATTTTTGAACTACGTTATGGCTTGATCCCTTCACAGGGTACGTAGGCAGCTTAGAAGTTTTAATTCTAAGTTCAGTCACAAAATAATAAAACAAACAAAAAGACTTTGGCACGAGAAAAGTTGAAACACAACTTCGAGGACGAAGTTGATTCTTAAGGAGGGTAGACTGTAATACCCGAGAATTTTCCAACATAAAATAAATACAATAAATAAAGAAATAAATGTAGAGGAAATGAGAAATGGAATTTAAATTGAAAAGGAATCAAAGTTCCGAGAACCCGGGAAGCCGAAGACAACTTAATTAAATAAATGGTTACACGGGGACCCGACACCGATGGACTCAATAACTCGAGTCCAAATATAAATTTAGGTCCGAATAAAATTAAGATAGGAAATCGGAGCCCGAAGATAGCCCGGAAATCGGAGTCCAAGAACATAGAGGGATAGAAGTCCGAAAGAGAGGAGGAAAGACCCGACGGATCGCACGACCCGGCTCGGACCGAAGTCCAGGCCAGGATGGCGCGGTCGCCGCGCGGTTTTAGAGGGGAGAGTGCGCCAAGTGCGCGCCAGACCCGACAGGCGAGACGTTCCGCGATTCTCTCGCCCGAACGTGGATTTTTCGACTTCGGTTGAACATCTTTCGAATCAAGGACATGAAATCTGCCAACGTAAATCTTTTAACGGTGCAACAGTGTTATCTAATTTTTCCGAACCTTAAAACGACTTCAAACGGGAAAACTTAAAACACGAAAAACGTTCCTAAGACATAGATCTATCTACTGTAAAATTTTCATAATTTTTCATCGTGTTTTGATATCCGAAAACGACCACGAACAGACCTGCCTTGGGTTTAGATCTTGAAACGGTGGTAGATTCTTTATCCGAACTTGTGGTTGATTTTTGACTTAGATCTGGACCGATTCAGGATTGGTGCTAAACATAGGAGTTGTAGATCTATACGTTCAGAACACCACCGTAAATTTTCAAAAAAATTTCGTGACAATTTGATATGTGAAACCCAACCGAAACCGAACTGCTTGAAATTAGATCTTGAATTTCTTGACAGAACTTAGGTCTGATCTTGATTGCGTTTTTGACATTAGTTCTAGACTGAATTAATCTTTTGCCGAACATGAAAGTTGTAGATAAACGTCTTAAGATGGTCTCTGTAAAATTTCATAAAATTTGGAGTTGATTTGCTATGGTAGAACTCGATATCTTTAAACTGTGGTATGTAAAATTCGGACAGATTTGTGTTTCTGCGAAAATTGATGTTTTTGACATGGTTCGGTATCTCGGATTGAGAAAGTTAAAACACGAAAGTTGTTCATCTCGACGTCTCTGAGTCAATAGTGAAATTTCGGAATTTTTGGATTTAAATCTGAATTTAGACGAATTTTAGAGTAAACAGTGGTTTACCGGAAGTCAAATCTTGAAATATTGTTGAAACATGAAATTAGCCTTTAAGGTTTAAATGATTGGGAATTCCTTCGAAATAAATTACTTATGAAATACGATGCTTGCCGAAAGGCAATTGAGATATAATGCTTGCCGAAAGGCAATTGAGATATAATGCTTGCCGAAAGACAATTGAGATATAATGCTTGCCAAAAGGCAATTGAAATATAATGCTTGCCGAAAGGCAATTGAGATATAATGCTTGTCGAAAGGCAATTGAAATATAATGCTTACCGAAAGGCAATTGAAATATAATGCTTGCCGGAAGGCAATTGATAAATAAAGCTCGCCGAATGTCAATTGAGATATAAACTTGAAACATGAGACATGAGATATGAAACTAGAAGACTCGAAAATTGTTCCTTTTAGATTATGCTTTTAAATTATGTCCTACCGTTACATTACTTTGCAAGTTATATTTATGATCTTATGAAATCTCTATCTTTTAAATTATGCCATTTAATTATTGTTAGATAAATAAGTTAAATGATGTGGTGTTGTGTACATGTTTTCTCAAAATCTAAATAACGGCTTTGAAACCCCTTAATCATGTTTGTGTTAACTTACTCAGCACGTAGTGCTGACCAAACCATTTTATTTCTTTTTCTTTCAGAGTTGAGAATTATGCATCGTCATATGCATACATGGGAAGTTTGGGATGGTATATTATTTTGAATTTTTGTTTTAGACTAGATCTTGCATGAACGGGACTGTTTAACCCATGGTTTGTGTAACACCCCAGTTTTTGGTCACCCAGGTCGGGATGTCACCGCCACATCTCCCTAGTAAGACACGGTTTCTCCGAGCTTACTAAAGAGATGCAAGGCTAGGTATTGCAGTATTGAAAAACATTTAAATCATTCAAAATAGCCCATACAATATAATTCGAAAATAATAATAGCATAGCGCAGTGGAAATATTTAGTTTAGTACAGTATCGCAGCGGAAAATATAAAGAGGGCCGACATGGCCAAAACACGGGTTAAACAGGCCCGTTCATAATATAGTCTAAGTACGAAATTTAAAAGCAAAATAAGTGTTCCCCAAAATCCCATGCATGAATCATGCTCACACATGCTCATTCCACATATTCTGTAAGGAAAGGAATAAAAATGGTTTTGGTCAGCAAAATTGCTGAGTAAGTTAACACATGCATGATCGTAGGGTTTAAAAGCCATTAATTTAATATTTAACAAAAGCATGATAATAACATAATATTTAATTTCATCTAAGCAATACCCAATAACATCATTTATCTCAGGGCTCTATTTAATAACACATATCACATGGTTTAATCATAAAAGCCATGATTCAAATAAAGCATTTAAATAATTTAATTGGACAACAACGTAATTTAATCTAATTTAATTTAGTTTAGAATCCCCGTTACATTCCCGATTTGGTATTTCAAAGTTTCACGATGAAATCGCGATGTCAACAAGTTTAGCCGGTAGCCCGGCGGCCGCAACCGTATCAGCCATACCCAGTACCACTCCGGAGCCTCGGGAAACCCATACGGATATTCACGAGAGTGTAGGCTCTATATTTCGCCGTTTAGGCAATCCATATCTCAAGTTTAGCGCGCGGGGTCACAATCGTCCATTAAGGCACGAAGTGAATCGTTAGGGGGCACCCTGCAGAGCACTCACCCCTAATTTTAATTTATCAAGTTTGTAAGGGGATTTAATTTTTAAAATCTGACTTCAATTGTATTTATTTAGAAATAATATCTCAATTCGTTTCAACCCTAAAGGTTAATTCCATGTTTCAACAAGATTTCAAGATGTCGTTTCGGTAAATCACAGTTTACTCCAAAATTCGTCTAAAATCAGATTTAATTCCAAAAATTCCAAAATTTCATATCTGACTCGGAAACATCAAGATCTACAACTTTCGTGTTTTAACGTTTTCAATCCGAGATATCTAAGTAGGTCAAAATTACCAATTTTCGCATAAGAAGAATTCTGTCCGAGTTTAATATGTCACAGTTTAAAGATTTCAAATTCTACCATATCAATTCAACTCCAAATTTAATGACATTTGACAGGGATCATCTTAAGACATTTATCTACAACTTTCATGTTCGGCCAAAGATCTAAAACAGCCTAGATCCTATGTCAAAAACGTGATCAAGATCATTCCTAAGTTCTGTCCAAGATTTCAAGATCTAGATTCAAACAGTTCGGTTTCAACGGGTTTTCACAAATAAAATCAACTCCAAAAATTCCCAATATTTTACAGTAGCTAGGTCTAAGTCTTAGGAACGTTTTTCGTGTTTTAAGTGTTTCCGTTTGAGTTCGTTTTAAGGGTCGGAAAAATTCAACAAATCTGTTGCGCCGGTAGAAAGTAATAATTGACAGATTTTCTATTTCTTGTTAATCTTTTAGTTGAATGTTTTAATTCATCCCAAAACCATGTAGGAGTTAACTTACAGTGTCTATGAACGTCGGGGATGTCTAGTTCGGATGCGTGGCTTCCAGATCACCGTTTCTCCCCTCCGTTCGTCGGGTTCTACGATCTAGATTCGATACGGGGTGTAGAAAGAGAAGAACCGAAGTTAGAATCCGTTTTCGGATTGAAACGTGAAAAGATTTATCGGACTAGAGCTTACCACAACATTTGGAGACCTTGGATTTTCGTCCAAAGCTGCTGCCTCCGTTTGGCGCTTTCCGTCGACTCCGAATTTAGGGTTGCGAACGTATAGAAGGTTGTAGGGTTTTGTAAACTTGTTTGGGGCTCCCAAGGGGCTTATTTATAGAATTCTCAATCCCTAGGGCGTCCACATCCGACCTAAAGATCTTGAGTCGAGAGATGTTCAACCGAAAGTCGAAAAATCCGCGTTCGGGCGAGAGATTCACGCAACAACCAAATCTGTCAAGTGGCGCGGTCGTGGCGCGCTAATCGCCCTCCACCGCGCGGCCACCGCGCCGACTTCGCCTGGACTTCGGTCCGGGCGGGTCGTGCGATCCGTCGTGCTTTTCCGCCTCTCTTTCGGGTTTCTATCCCTCTATGCTCCCAAATTCCGATTTCCGGGGTATATTCGGGTTCATACTTTCTCTCTAATTTTATTCTCAGTCTAATTGGATGTTTTGGACTCGAATACTCGAGTTCATTAGTGTCGGGTTTTGGTGTACCATTTATCCATCCTTTTATTTAATTAAATTCCTTTAATTCCTTTTTAAGTAAAAATCTCATTTCTCATTTCCTTATCTTTATTTATTTCTTTTATTTGCTGGATTTGTTTATTTATTTTATTTATTATTTTATTTATTATTTATTTATTTAATTATTGTTTTATTTTATGTTGGAAAATTCTCGGGTATTACAGTCTACCCTCCTTAAGAATCAACTTCGTCCTCGAAGTTGTGTTTCGGCTTTTCTCGTCTCGTGCTAAGGTCTTGTGTTTGTTTTATTATGTTGTGACTGAACTTAGAATTAAAACTTCTAAGCTGCCTACGTACCCGGTAAAGGGATCAAGCCATAACGTAGTTCAAAAGTTTACAAAAATGCACGAAAAATAGGTGGTATCACATCCTCTCCCCCTTAAGATTGCAGTTATGTCCCCATAACTGTGTCGGTATCGGTTTGGAACAATGTCGGGTATCGTTCTCTCTGTCGGATTCTACTTCCCAAGTTGCCGTCTCACTTTCGTGATTTGACCAAAGGACCTTGATCATTTTGACGGTTTTGTTCCTCGTTACTCGTTCCTTAGTGTCAAGAATACGCACTGGAACTTCTTCGTAAGTCAAGTCTTCATCGAGTTCAATTATCTCCGGTTGAAGTACATGTGTCGGGTCCGGCACATACTTCTTTAGTTGCGAGACATGGAAGACATTATGAACTCGATCTAAGTGTGGCGGTAAAGCCAATCGGTAGGCTAGAGTTCCGACTCGTTCTAGAATTTCGTAAGGTCTTATGTATCGAGGACTTAACTTCCCTCGTTTGCCAAAGCGCATCACCCCCTTCATGGGTGATATCTTTAGCATGACCCTATCTCCCACTTGAAATTCTAGGTCTCGTCGTCTCACGTCGGCATAACTCTTTTGACGGTCTTGAGCGGCTTTCATCTTCCCTTGGATCACTTTGATTTGTTGAGCCATGTCTTCGATAAGTTGTGGTCCCACTACCACGGACTTATCGTTTTCTTCCCAGCTCAAAGGGCTTCGGCACTTTCGTCCATACAATGCCTCGAAAGGTGCCATGCCGATACTAGCATGGTAACTATTATTATAGGAAAACTCAATCAAGGGTAAATGAGATTCCCAATTTCCTTTGAATTCCAACACACATGCTCTCAGCATGTCTTCTAGTGTTTGGATTGTTCTCTCGGTTTGTCCATCCGTCATCGGGTGGAATGCGGTGCTCATTTTGATTTGAGTACCGAGAGCTTTTTGTAACTCCGTCCAGAAATGAGAGACAAATCTACTGTCTCTATCGGAGATGATATCATGTGGTACTCCATGTCGTCGTACCACATTATCAATGTAGGCTCGGGCCAATTGGTCCATAGTCCACGTGTCCTTCATTGGGATAAATATGGTTGTCTTCGTTAGCCTATCCACAATCACCCAAATCTTATTCATGCCTTTAGGTGATCGGGGTAATCCCGAAACAAAGTCCATTGAGATGCTATCCCACTTCCAACTTGGAATCTCTAGTGGTTGCATCAATCCTAAGGGTTTATGTCGCACTGCCTTAACCTTTTGGCAGGTGAGACATCTCGCCACGAAATTTGCCACTTCCTTCTTCATTCCCGGCCACCAATAGATCTTCTTCAGATCTTTGTATAGCTTGTCACCTCCGGGATGTACGGAATATGGCGTGTTGTGCCCTTCCTCCATCAACCTTTGCTTCAACTCGGCACATTTAAGAGGCACACACCATCTACCTTTAAAACGGATGCTTCCATCCTCGTGGACAGCAAATCCTATTGCCTTTCCTTCGGCAATATACCCTTTTATCTTCTCGAGTTTCGGATCGCCCGGTTGAGCGAGTCGAATCTCGTCCAATATTGGAGTTTCTACGACCATGGCATTGACCGTTTCTCTCACTGTGCCAGGATGCACAAGTTCTAACTCCAATCTTGCCAAATCCATGTACAATGCCGGCGGAATTACCAACGAGTTTGTCACGTGTTGGGTTTTCCGACTTAGGGCATCGGCTACCACATTCGCCTTCCCCTCGTGGTATGCTATCTCTAAATCGTAGTCTTTAATAAGTTCCAACCACCTTCGCTGTCTCAAATTCAACTCCTTCTGAGTGAATATATATTTCAAGCTCTTGTGGTCGGTGAACATTCGACACTTCCGCCCATAAAGATAATGTCTCCATATCTTTAGAGCGAAAACGACCGCTGCCAACTCCAGGTCATGTGTCGGATAATTTTCCTCGTGAGGTTTTAGTTGGCGTGATGCATAGGCTACGACTCTCGAGTCTTGCATCAAGACACAACCTAAACCTTCCTTCGAAGCATCGCTATATACTTCGAAGTCACCATTTTCTGATGGTAATGTTAATACGGGTGTGGTTGTGAGTCGTTTCTTCAGCTCTTGAAACGAAGTCTCACATGCTTCGGTCCACTCGTATTTTGCTCCTTTCTTAAGTAGCTGGGTCAAAGGACGTGCAATCCTTGAAAAGTCCTTCACAAATCGCCTATAATACCCGGCTAATCCAAGGAAACTCCTTATTTCCATTGGACTCTTGGGAGTTGCCCATTCGGTTACGGCAGAGACTTTTGCCGGATCCACTGATACTCCATCAGCGGATACTATGTGTCCGAGGAATGCCACTTCTTTCAGCCAGAAGTCACATTTGGACAATTTGCCGTATAGCTGATTTCTTCGCAAGATTTCTAACACTTGATGTAAGTGTTTTGCATGCTCTTCCTCGCTCTTTGAGTAGATCAGGATGTCGTCGATGAACACTACGACACACTGGTCTAACAATTCTTGGAACACGTTGTTCATGAGATTCATGAACATGGCCGGAGCATTTGTTAACCCGAAGGATAACACTGTGAACTCGTAATGGCCATATCGCGTTCGAAATGCCGTCTTCGGAATGTCCTTCTCGGCAATCCTCAATTGATGATACCCAGATCGCAAATCGATCTTCGAGAATACTGAAGCTCCCTTCAGTTGATCAAACAGATCCTCTATTCTCGGTAGGGGGTATTTATTCTTAATGGTCACTTGGTTTAGTCCTCGGTGATCTATGCAAAGACGTAGTCCTCCGTCTTTCTTCTTGACAAACAAAACCGGTGCTCCCCAAGGGGACGTACTCGGTCTTATGTAACCTTTTCCCAATAGCTCCTCGAGTTGTTCCTTTAACTCCTTCATTTCCAGTGGTTCCATCCGGTACGGAGCTTTCGAGACAGGCTCTGTCCCCGGAATGAGATCTATGGTGAATTCAAGATCTCTCTCAGGTGGCATGCCCGGAACGTCTTCAGGGAACACGTCCGGGTATTCTCTTACCACTGGTATGCTATCAACCTTGTTCTCTTCCGCCTCAAGGTTGTGCACATAGCACGCATATAGTTCATACCCCTTACGCATCAAGTTACTTAGTTTAAGTGCACTAACGATTTTGTTACTTTTCTTAGGGGGCTGAGAGTAAAAGATAACTCTCTTTCCCCTACTTTTTGACAAGGTGATCTTTTGCTTTTGGCATTCGATCACCGCTTTATACTGGGATAGCCAATCCATCCCCAGTATGATGTCAAAGTCTCTTAAGTTAAATTCTACTAAGTTCGCGAAGAATTCTACGTTCTTTATCACTATAGGAATTCCGTTATATCATTTAGAGCAAGACACTACTTCTCCAGAAGGCAATTGAATTCCTAAGCTAATTCTCTCGCACTTAGGTAGATCTAACTCAGGCACTATCCTTGATGCTATAATTGAGCAACTAGCTCCAGAATCAAATAGAATTCTAAGGGGCGTATTCATCACATAAAATGTACCTGCCATCACTTCTCCTTGCGCAGGCACGTCCGCTTGGTTTACCACATTGAGCCTCCCCACAGGGCGTCCTTGGTTGCCCTGCTGATTCGCGTTCTGCTGCAGGTTTTGCTGTTGGTTTTGATTCTGCGGGGGCGGAGGTCGTTGGTTCTGGTTCTGGTTCTGCGGTCTATTTTGAGGGGGTCTATACCCCTTGGTTATTCCCGTTTCGCCCGTTTTGGTTTTGAGGCTGTTCTTGCCCCGCGACCAAATCGTCCCTCTTCGTTATGTTCTCGAGCCTAGTTCGGCAATCCCGTCGAACGTGACCCATTCGACCGCATCGGTAACAGGCGCCTTGTTGCGGGCATCCCCTTGCCAGGTGTGGTCGTCCACATCACGGGCAAGGCGGTACCGGATCTTCTTGATTGAACCTCCTCCCAGTGTTGTTTTGTTGGGGCCTATTCGACCCTCTGCGCTGCTCGTTCCTTCCAGTGTTGTTCTCGTTTCTTGAGTCTCGGCTTCTCTTGTCTTGAGGACCCCTGCTGGACTCCCCACTCACCCTCCTTTTCAGCTGCTGCACGCGTGCTACCGCCACAGCGCGATCGTATACGGCTTGCAAATCGGGGTAGTGTACCCCCGCGATCACCTCGCGCACAGACAGGTTCAGTCCCATCTCGAACTTCTGTGCCTTTTCCGCATCAGTAGGCACTAGCCTTGGTGCGAACCTCACCAGCTCCTTGAAGCGTGTGTAGTATTCTTGCACCGTTTGGCTTCCTTGCTTCAGTGACAGGAATTCTTCGTACATGGCAGCTTTAGTACTCAAGGGATAGAATCGATCCCTGAGTAGCTCCATCATCTCCATCCACGAGTACGGCTCGTCATCTTCAGTCAGTTTGGCTTGCGTTGCTTGCCACCAGTCGTCCGCTTCGCCTCCCAAGTAGTATAAAGCGACATGTACCCTCTCTCCTTCCGGACATTTGACCGCTCCCAGCAGCTTGTCAAACGTCCGGATCCATTCCTCCAGTTTAGCTGGATCCTCCTCACCAGCATAGTGGGGTGGCTGGTAAGGATTCACCATCGCCAGGTAGTTAGGGCGAGATTGGGGCGGAGGTACCGCCGCAGCTTGACCCTGGTTGACTTGCGCGTTTCCGAGCGCAATCAACACTTCCTCTATCGTCCTAAGACGATCGCCCACATTGTTCGGTGCGGGGGCGTCCTGCGCACCTTGGGGCTGTTCCTCATCAGGTTGGTTTGGTTCAGTAACGTTTGGTGGTGTTTCAGTAGTGGTTTGGGGAGCGGGTTGGGCTCTGCCTCTTCCTCTTCCTCTGGGTGCTATTCTGGTACAAATAGGATAGATTAGGACCTTGTGAATTTAGTATATAGCCTAAGCGATCTATATAAATGTATATGTGTATTGCAATTTAGCACGTGGCGCTTTGTTCGAATTAAGAAGCATCGCATGCTTCGGGGTTTTATTTTATTTTGTTTTGTTTTGTTTTGATTTAAAAAAACTAAATTGGACATTTTATTTCCTCAAAAGAAATTTTAGTACAAAAGTAGCGATATTTTCCCTAGCAAAATAGTATCTAATAATAGAAGCTCTAGTGTCTCATGACATCACCGGAGGACGTAGCAGGATCTTCCTCTGGATCTTCCTCCTCCGAACTCGGCGGTAGTAGGTCGTCAAAGATAGTGTTTAAGTCTTGCCCGTGGGCATCGATGTATTCCTTTAGTATTAAGTTTTGTGTAGTGAGGGTTTGGACTTGGCGCTCGAGTTGGTTTATGTGGTGATGATCCGCCTCTCTCAAGTTGCCCATGTGATGTAAATTGGCCTCCAATTGAGCCATACGGTACTTCATCTGCTCTAGGGTTTGGTGGGAATCGAGATGAACACTCATCATCCTGACCATCAACTGCATCATGTCCTGACTAGCCATCTAGCGCAAGCATGAGATCTAAGTTAATATTCGCCAAGATTCTAAGTTCAATTCGCCAAGATTCTAAGTTCGAGTTTCCAAGATTCTAAGTTCATGGCAGAGATGCGACATGCAAATGCAAATGATTTTTCCCCCCAATAATAATTTAATGCACCATATATATATAGGTTTCCATGGGTTTTAAAAAAAATTCTTCCATGGAAAATAATACTTTAAAATTTAAAATAATAGTCAAAATATTAATAGTAGTTTAAAAATTAATAATGGTTTAAAAATAGTAGTTTAAAAATAATGGTTTAAAAAAATAGTCGGGCTCTGATACCAACTTGTAACACCCCGGTTTTTGGTCACCCAGGTCGGGATGTCACCGCCACATCTCCCTAGTAAGACACGGTTTCTCCGAGCTTACTAAAGAGATGCAAGGCTAGGTATTGCAGTATTTAAAAACATTTAAATCATTCAAAATAGCCCATACAATATAATTCGAAAATAATAATAGCATAGCGCAACGGAAATATTTAGTTTAGTACAGTATCGCAGCGGAAAATATAAAGAGGGCCGACATGGCCAAAACACGGGTTAAACAGGCCCGTTCATAATATAGTCTAAGTACGAAATTTAAAAGCAAAATAAGTGTTCCCCAAAATCCCATGCATGAATCGTGCTCACACATGCTCATTCCACATATTCTGTAAGGAAAGAAATAAAAATGGTTTTGGTCAGCAAAATTGCTGAGTAAGTTAACACATGCATGATCGTAGGGTTTAAACGCCATTAATTTAATATTTAACAAAAGCATGATAATAACATAATATTTAATTTCATCTAAGCAATACCCAATAACATCATTTATCTCAGGGCTCTATTTAATAACACATATCACATGGTTTAATCATAAAAGCCATGATTCAAATAAAGCATTTAAATAATTTAATTGGACAACAACGTAATTTAATCTAATTTAATTTAGTTTAGAATCCCCGTTACATTCCCGATTTGGTATTTCAAAGTTTCACGATAAAATCGCGATGTCAACAAGTTTAGCCGGTAGCCCGGCGGCCGCAACCGTATCAGCCATACCCAGTACCACTCCGGAGCCTCGGGAAACCCATACGGATATTCACGAGAGTGTAGGCTCTATATTTCGCCGTTTAGGCAATCCATATCTCAAGTTTAGCGCGCGGGGTCACCATCGTCCATTAAGGCACGAAGTGAATCGTTAGGGGGCACCCTGCAGAGCACTCACCCCTAATTTTAATTTATCAAGTTTGTAAGGGGATTTAATTTTTAAAATCTGACTTCAATTGTATTTATTTAGAAATAATATCTCAATTCGTTTCAACCCTAAAGGTTAATTCCATGTTTCAACAAGATTTCAAGATGTCGTTTCGGTAAATCACAGTTTACTCCAAAATTCGTCTAAAATCAGATTTAATTCCAGAAATTCCAAAATTTCATATCTGACTCAGAAACATCAAGATCTACAACTTTCGTGTTTTAACGTTTTCAATCCGAGATACCTAAGTAGGTCAAAATTACCAATTTTCGCATAAGAAGAATTCTGTCCGAGTTTAATATGTCACAGTTTAAAGATTTCAAATTCTACCATATCAATTCAACTCCAAATTTAATGAAATTTGACAGGGATCATCTTAAGACATTTATCTACAACTTTCATGTTCGGCCAAAGATCTAAAACAGCCTAGATCCTATGTCAAAAACGTGATCAAGATCATTCCTAAGTTCTGTCCAAGATTTCAAGATCTAGATTCAAACAGTTCGGTTTCAACGGGTTTTCACATAACAAATCAACTCCAAAAATTCCCAAATTTTACAGTAGCTAGGTCTAAGTCTTAGGAACGTTTTTTGTGTTTTAAGTTTTTCCGTTTGAGTTCGTTTTAAGGGTCGGAAAAATTCAACAAATCTGTTGCGCCGGTAGAAAGTAATAATTGACAGATTTTCTATTTCTTGTTAATCTTTTAGTTGAATGTTTTAATTCATCCCAAAACCATGTAAGAGTTAACTTACAGTGTCTATGAACGTCGGGGATGTCTAGTTCGGAGGCGTGGCTTCCAGATCACCGTTTCTCCCCTCCGTTCGTCGGGTTCTACGATCTAGATTCGATACGGGGTGTAGAAAGAGAAGAACCGAAGTTAGAATCCGTTTTCGGATTGAAACGTGAAAAGATTTATCGGACTAGAGCTTATCACAACGTTTGGAGACCTTGGATTTTCGTCCAAAGCTGCTGCCTCCGTTTGGCGCTTTCCGTCGACTCCGAATTTAGGGTTTCGAACGTATAGAAGGTTGTAGGGTTTTGTAAACTTGTTTGGGGCTCCCAAGGGGCTTATTTATAGAATTCTCAATCCCTAGGGCGTCCACATCCGACCTAAAGGTCTTGAGTCGAGAGATGTTCAACCGAAAGCCGAAAAATCCGCGTTCGGGCGAGAGATTCACGCAACAACCAAATCTGTCAAGTGGCGCGGTCGTGGCGCGCTAATCGCCCTCCACCGCGCGGCCACCGCGCTGACTTCGCCTGGACTTCGGTCCGGGCGGGTCGTGCGATCCGTCGTGCTTTTCCGCCTCTCTTTCGGGTTTCTATCCCTCTATGCTCCCAAATTCCGATTTCCGGGGTATATTCGGGTTCATACTTTCTCTCTAATTTTATTCTCAGTCTAATTGGATGTTTTGGACTCGAATACTCGAGTTCATTAGTGTCGGGTTTTCGTGTACCATTTATCCATCCTTTTATTTAATTAAATTCCTTTAATTCCTTTTTAAGTAAAAATCTCATTTCTCATTTCCTTATCTTTATTTATTTCTTTTATTTGCTGGATTTGTTTATTTATTTTATTTATTATTTTATTTATTATTTATTTATTTAATTATTGTTTTATTTTATGTTGGAAAATTCTCGGGTATTACAGTTTGGCCATGTTGGCCCTATATTTAAATTCCGCTGCATTATACATATATAAATATTACTTTCCGCTGCAACTTATGTAATATTATTTTCAAATTATATTACAATGGGCTGTTTGAATGTTTTGAATTCTGAAAAACCCTAGTCTTGCATCTCTTTAGCAAGCTCGGAGAAACCGTGTCTTGCTAGGGAGGTGTGGCGGTGACACCCCGACCTGGGTGACCAAAAACCGGGGTGTTACACTACTAGTCTTGACAACATTGCACCCATTTGAGCACTTGAGCTCTTATTCTCTTGCGGGTTTGAACCCACTTATTCCTCAACTTCATTAAAATCATACCTACAAAATATCCATATAGTAAATCCTTTGTTAATTAATCACAATTAATTAAATTAATCATGTATTAATTAAATCAGGGTGTTACAATGTAGCACAATATCACCTCTCCCACGTAGGGCCTAACATACTGTTTTCCAGATAAATGATAAATGTCTGACAGTTCTACCATGTAAAGAAAAAAGAATCAAACCTTACCACTATCAACTCCATACATTATCTTATTGTAAACATTATTTTGCTCACCAATCAACAAATATAATAGCTTATCATGATTGTATTTAATTTCTTCCTTATTATAATGTCTAATCTAGTATCAGTAGATTCTACGTTTCAGACGTTAAAACTTCCTCTGGTACCGTCATTCTAGATAAGATTTTCAAAGTTATAGAATTTGCAGCAATTAACTTCTCAATTTTTAACAAAACTATATTTTTTATTTGTTCTTCTGTCAATTGCAAATCTAGTACAACATAGGCCATGTTTGGCAAATAAGCTAAATAAAATTAGCTTATTTTAGTTAATTTAACATAAATTAGCTTATTTAAAAAGAAAAAATAACTTAAAATAGTGTTCTATTAGCTCTTTTTGAAACCGCTGCAAATAGCAGCATTTTGGAATTAGCTTATTCTAGGCAAAAAATTTGCCTCAAAACTGTCAAACAACTAATTTTAACTAATTTATTACTCAAATTACTCACACAATCAGTTAACAACTAACAACTAATTCCCAAACAGGCTCATAAATTAATGATTTGTTCCTGAAAAATAGCTTAAAGAAATTTGATTTTACTTCTTTATTTAATGATGGATCTATCCGCACCCCCAATAACTAGTTATACATCCAATTATTTTATTTATAGTATTTTTTACGGAATAGTTAATTTACTGTAAATCATTATCCATAGAAGATAAATTTTCACCATTCTCTTACATAAACAAGATTTATATTGCTGATTATATATTTATATACAATTAGAATGATATAAGTACATACTATTATTTATTGAATGTGACATTATAGATCGTTTATGTCATTATATATAATATTAAACATTTTAATACATATTTTTTACATTAATTATATATAGGCTTTGTACATCTTTCTATTTATATATTTTTAACTTAATACATGATATATAATATTATTATATAACTGAAAAATTGGGAATTTCGTATAAATTTGAAATTCCAAATCTTTTAAAAACTAAAAATTGTGGGAGTTCCATATAAATTACAAATTGTATATACCCATTAATATACCCTTTTTTTTGGATAAAAAAAATATACCCATTAATATACCTTTTAACATGAGCAAATAAATAAATAAACATACATAAATCCAATTCAATATTTAAAATAAAAAATTAAATTATTACAATTTGATAAACACAAACTCACTACAAAGAAACTATACATATTCTAATAGATGTATTGAAAATATAAAAATCTAAAATAAATAAATAAAAACTGAAATTTATGTGTATATAAAAATGCAAGAAACTAAAATAATAAATAAATAATGTAAAAATATAAAACAATAAAAATACTAAATTTCAAATTTCAAACCTTTTAAAACTGAAAATTGTAGGAATTCTATACAAATTAAAAATTTCATATCTTTAAAACTTGAAAATTGTATAAAAATAAAAATTGTTCGTATAAAAATAGAAAAGAACTAAAATACATAAATAAATAAAAAATACAAAAATATAAAATAAATAATACAAAAATAAAAATTTTCAAATTTCAAATCTTTTAAAAACTAAAAATTGTAGGAACTCCATATAAAATGAAAATTTCTTTCTTTTAGGACTTGAAAATTGAGATTTCCATATCCAAATTAATATATGGAATACTATTTCCATATCCAAATTAAAAATTTAAAAAAATTCAAAAATCTATGAAAATTGAAAATTTGAAATGGAGATACCACATTATGGTTTTAATAATATATAGATTACCTAATAATATTCTATGTTATGCTTTCATTTGTTAATATGTACAATTATTTTTAGGAAAAAAGGACAAATACGTCATTTTTCTTTTCCAAAAATCTAAATCAGTTATTTTTCTATTTTATTACCAAAACAGTGCGCTACAAATGCTAATTATGTCCAAATCAGTCCATTGTTCACTAATTATGCTCTGCTGACGTGACAATGGTTTAAATTTAAACCTGACACGTGGACATAATATTAGTTATTTTTTTATCTTTTGCCAATTCAGTCATAAACTTTTGTTTTGTTCCATTTAGTCCTCTACCCAAATCAATCATTTTTATATTAATTGGTCTCCAACCTTTCAAATTATTTCATTCAGGCCCAAAATCTTAAATTTTTTATTACTACTAATCCATTTATCAAATAAATGACAATATACTTTCGTAAATAAAATTAAACACCAAACCTCATACATTGGGTTTGACTGCCTTGTTATGGGTCTTCCAAGTTCCGGAATTTTACGGACTCTCTCTAACCAGCCGACCATAACCGATGGTTCATTGGTTCTGATTTCCTTCAACAACAATTAGAACAATCATACTTTGTTTCTGTAACACCCCGGTTTTTGGTCACCCAGGTCGGGATGTCACCGCCACATCTCCCTAGTAAGACACGGTTTCTCCGGGCTTACTAAAGAGATGCAAGGCTAGGTATTGCAATATTTAAAACGTGTAAATCATTCAAAATAGCACATACAATATAATTCGAAAATAATAATATCATAGCGCAGCGGAAATAATTGTTTTAGTATAGTATCGCAGCGGAAAATATAAATAGAGCCGACATGGCCAAAATACGGGTTAAACAGGTCCGTTCATAATATAGTCTAGTACGAATTTAAAAGCAAAATAATATTTCCCAAAAAACCCCATGCATGAATCGTGCTCATGCATGCTCATTCCACATACTCTGTAAGAAAAGGAATAAAAATGGTTTGGGTCAGCAAAACTTGCTGAGTAAGTTAACACATGCATGATCGTAGGGTTTAAAAGCCATAAATTTAATAATTTAATAAAAGCATGATAATAGCATAATATTCAATTTAATCTAATCAACTATCCAATAGCATAATATATTTCAGAGCTCTATTTAATAACACATATCGCATGATTTAGAATAATAGCCATAATTTAAATAAAGCATTTAAATAATTTAATTGGACAACAAACCTAATTTAATTTAATTTAAATTTAATTTAATATCCCCATTACATCCCAGATTCGGTATTTCAAAGTTTCACGATAGCATCGCGATATCAACAAGTTTAGCCGGTAGCCCGGCGGCCGCAACCGTATCAGCCATACCCAGTACCACTCCGGAGCCTCGGGAAACCCATGTGGATATTCTCGAGAGTGTAGGCTTTATATTTCGCCGTTTTGGCAATATCATATCTCAAGTTTAGCGCGCGGGGTCACCATCGTCCATTAAGGCACGAAGTGAATCGTTAGGGGGCACCCTGCAGAGCACTCACCCCTAATTTTAATTTATCAAGTTTGTAAGGGGATTTAAATTTTAAAAATCTGACTTCAATTATCTTTATTTAAAAATAGTATCTCAACTCATTTCAACCCTAAAGGTTAATTCCATGTTTCAACAAGATTTCAAGATTTTGTTTCCGGTAAACCACAGTTTACTCTAAAATTCGTCTAAAATCATATTTAATTCCAAAAATTATAAAATTTCACGACTGACTCAGAAACGTCGAGATCTACAACTTTCGTGTTTAATTTTTTCAATCCGAGACACCTAAACAGGTCAAAAACGCCAATTTTCGCTGAAGTACAATTCTGTCCGAATTTAATGTATCACAGTTTAAAGATTTCGAATTCTACCATAGCAATTCAACTCCAAATTTGATGAAATTTTACAGAGATCATCTTAAGACAAATATCTACGACTTTCATGTTCGGCCAAAGATCTAAATCGGTCTGGAACCTATGTCAAAAACGTGATCAAGATTGGACCTAAGTTCTGTCAAGAATTTCAAGATCTAGATTCAAGCAGTTCGGTTTCGGTTGGTTTTCGCATATCAAATCGTTTCTAAAAATTCTCAAAAATTTACAGTAGATAGATCTAAGCCTTAGGAACGTTTTTCGTGTTTTAAGTTTTTCCGTTTGAAGTCGTTTTAAGGTTCGGAAAAATTCATCAAAACTATTGCGTCGGTAGAAAATATAAGTTGGCAGATTTACGAGTTCTTGTTAAATCTTTTAGTTTCAAATGTTTTAAAACCTCCCAAAACTATGTAAGAGTTAACTTACTGATTCGTGAACGTCCGGGATGTCTATTTCGGAGGCGTGGCTTCCAGATCACCGTTTCTCCTCTCCGTTCGTCGGGTTCTACGTTCTAGATCCAATTCAAGGTGTAGAGAGGAAAGAGACGGTGTTAGAATCCGTTTTCGGATTGAAACTAAGAAGAATCTGATGGACTAGAACTTACCACACGTCGGAGATCCTTTGATTTTCGTCCAAAGCTGCTGCCTTGGTGTTCGATGCCTTCGTAGACTCCGGGATTTCAACTTGTGTGTGTAGAGAGTAACGTAGGGTTTTGAAAAAGAGTTTAGGCTTCCGAGGGGGTTTATTTATAGATGTCTAGGTCCTAGGGCGTCCAAAGTCTGACCCTAAGGGTCTTGAGTCGAGAGACGTTCAACCGAAAGTCGAAAAATCCGCGTTCGGGCGAGAGATTCGCGCAACGGGCGAATCTGTCCCTTGGCGCGGGGTTGGCGCGTGTTTCCCATCATTAGCGCGCGGTCAGCGCGCGGCTAGCGCCTGGACTCCGGTCCGGGCGGGTCGTGCGATCCGTCGTGCTTTTCCGCCTCTCTTTCGGGTTTCTATCCCTCTATGCTCTCGGATTCCGATTTCCGGACTCTCCCCGGGTTTACGAAATAGGAACCCCGTATAATTTATGTTTGGACTCGAGTTCTCGAGTTCATTTATATCGGATACCCGTGTAACGACTTATTTGACTTTATTTAATTTTAATTTCTTTGGTTTACTTAAATCTCTTTTAATTTCATTTCCCATTTCGTCTATATTTATTTCTTCTATGTTTATTTATTTATTATATTTGTTTATTTGTTTATTTATTATATTTATTTATTTATTTATTGTATTTATTTATTTATTTATGTTGTAAAATTCTCGGGTATTACAGTTTCCTACCTTAGAACGTAGTAAGGTTTGAGTAAATGATTTAATTTTAATTTTTGTGTAAATGATTTAATTTTACTTTTTGAAAGGTTATGGATGCAGGAAGCATATACAATAAAATTCAGACTATTTTTTATATTTTTAATAATATTTTAACAATATTTTTAATATTTTTTTCAATAAAATCAATGCTTCGTGTACTCATAACCTTCCAAATATTCAAGTTAAATCATTTACTCAAACATTGTTGCGTCCTAAGGTAGGAAACTAATTAAGGTTCTGGGCCTGAAATGAAATAATTTGAATGGTTGGAGGCCAATTAATATAAAAATGACTGATTTGGGTAGAGTATTAAATGGAACAAAACAAAAGTTTAGGACTGAATTGGAAAAAGGTAAAAGAAAAATGACTAATATTATGCCCACGTGTCATGTTTAAATTTAAATCCTTGTCACGTCGGCAATTAGAGCATAATTAGTGAACAAGAGACTGATTGGACATAATTAATATTTGTAGCGGACTATTTTGGTAATAAAATAGAAAAATGATTGATTTGGATTTTGGAAAAGAAAAATGACGTATTTGTCAATTTTTTCCATCATTTTTATGTATTGTTGCAATTTGATAGGATCTTATGTTCTCAATTTATTCTACTATCACTGTAAAGATAAAAACCATCCTAGCTAAGATTTTTTTTAGCTTGACTAGCTAAGATTGATATAGTATAAGTATTTACTACTTAAAACTATTCTAGAAATGACAATTGGCATCCTAGATTAGTGTCTTGGTCGTCGGTTCTCAGGCTTCAGTCCTCAGTCCTATTGGGGCAAATGGCAACAGCAGCTAATGAACCGACCCACCGTTACCGACACAGACAAGTCTCTTTTTATACAGCTAAATTACACGGTCCCGGGTCCCACTAACACTTGACCCGAATCTTTTAAATTTTTTATTTTTAAATTAATTTCTAATTAATTATAATTATAGAGGGTAATTTTACAAATACACTACAGTACACATGTCGTCATTTTGTCAGCGGATAAAATCAGCCATTCAATCTTGGGATTTAAAGAAAAATTGACCGAGTGATTTACCGGGATTTGTTTGCTGATTTTATTGAAATGCTTCAGTAAAGAATTACTTGGGTCCTCTATATATATAGTTGTACTTTGGGAGAGAATTTTTTGTTGAAAAGGGGATACACCGCTTTCGCGGGGTGGATAGGCAGTTGTGCTTCACGGGGCCAAGGTTCGATTTCATGTTTAGTTCTGGCATTGATTTCTTGTTCTCTAATCTGTTTCAGTTCAGTTTTGCATCATTTTCTTGTTTACTTTTCAGGGGTGTTTTGATTGAGTAATCTAAAAGTGATTTGAAAGCAAGGCTCCCCGGATTGGAGTGGTCTCCCGGATTTGCTGAATCGGTACTGTTTGAGGTTTGTAGTTCGATTCATCTTGTTAGATTTGGTTCTTTTTCTTCAATATAATGGTTCTTGTGGAGAATCTGTACTGGCTTTTTGGTGTGTGTGTGCTAGATCTGGGGTTTTAAGCTTGATCAGCATTTACTGAGATTTGTTTGTGTATGAATCGACGGAAATCAAGAGTTTTCTAGTGGGATTTGCAGTGATCGTATTCCGATTTCACTTTTTCTTGAGTGTATGCGCGATGTATGAGTTTGCTTTTAATCTTGTTAAGTGTGAGAACATATATTGGCTCTTTTACTTTTTATTTATCGAGGTCGATTGATACTTATGAGATGGGCTGTGATCATTTAAGTTAGATTGCAAAATTAGGTAATTCTTTATTGTAATTCTTGCCGACAGTGCGAACACACATGCTCTCTGCTTGGATGAAACTGTGGTATGCTACGACAAAAACGAAGTTTCTGTATTTGATGGATAGATTTAATTTATTGCGCAGGTATAATATTATAGAATCTGGAGGGCAATATACACACAAGCTAAAAGAATGGCTTTGGGAAAATATTCTAGAGTTAATAATGGCAGGAAATCTTCGTCGGGGTATTGTTGGACTGTGTCCATTGTGGTCTTTGTGGCCCTTTGCTTGGTGGGAGTTTGGATGATGACATCGTCATCTTTTGTCCCCAGTCACAGTTCAGATGTTTTGAAGGAGGACAGAAGTGAGGTGAATAGAAATATTGCTGAGACCAATGATCTAAGTGTAGATGATAAGAGTGGTGGTAACACTGTGACTGATGAAGGAAATACAAAGCAATTTGAGGATAACCAAGGCGACTTACCTGATGATGCCACCAAAGGGGACACTAGTGTGGATTCAGATCAGGAGGAGAAGAACAAGTCTGAAGATACGGACAAATCAGAAGATGAATCTGGAAAGAAGTCTGAGGATGAAAATAAAGACGATAGCTCGGAAGGAGAAGGGAAAAATGACTCAGAGCCTGTAGAGACCAATGAAAATAAGTCAGATGGCTCTGAGGAAAAACCTGATGAAAATTCAGGTGAAGAAAGAAATGAGACAGATCCACAAGAGAGGAAAGAGGAGACAAAGAAAGATGATACACAAGAAAATTCTGGTGAGGTTTTCCCTTCTGGAGCACAATCAGAGCTTTTGAAAGAATCCACAACTCAAACGGGAGCATTTTCAACTCAAGCAAAAGAATCCAATGAAGAAAAAGAGGCCCAAAAATCTTTTGAAATAGAGAAACAAAAGGGTATTACTTGGAAACTTTGCAACACCAGTGCCGGACCAGATTACATTCCCTGTCTTGACAATTGGGCTTTGATCCGGAAACTTCCTTCCACCAAGCATTATGAACATCGGGAAAGGCACTGTCCAGTCGATCCTCCTACCTGTGTTGTTCCACTTCCTGATGGTTATAAACGACCAATTGAATGGCCTACAAGCCGGGAAAAGGTACAGTAGTTTCTTAGATAGTTGCTTAAGCTTCAAAATTTCCTTGAAATTTATCAGAGACTGGTAATTTTTTTTTGTCTGGCAGATTTGGTACAACAATGTTCCGCACACCAAGCTTGCTAAAGTTAAAGGACACCAAAATTGGGTTAAAGTTGATGGTGAATATCTTATCTTCCCAGGTGGTGGTACCCAATTTAAGAATGGTGCTCTTCATTACATTGATGTTATCCAACAGGTAGGATATATGAATGCCTGTGTAGCTAGATTTATATTATAATGATACTTTTAAGTTGGATATTGTGTCTCACTGTCTCAAGCAATTGCCCTCCAAGCATAGTTCATAGAACATTGAACCATTAATACTCGAACTTTTCATCGGGTATACCATCTATGCTAACAATGATAGATTTGCTACTTGTGTAATTGTGTTGTTACCTATTTTTATACATGCATATTGATAGAAATCTGTCACTCCATAATTCCCTTTCTAAATATTCTTATAGATTGTGGAATACCTTGCATAATATCTTTCTATGCAACTAACCTTTGCTCGATGCTGTTAAACAAATTTATAAGTGAATTGCCAACTATGATTAAGTTGTTTGGCTTTTTTTTGTTGTTGTTGTTGTGCAGTCTGTGTCTGATATTGCATGGGGGAGCCGTTCCCGAGTGGTTTTGGATGTTGGTTGTGGTGTTGCTAGCTTTGGGGGCTTTCTTTTTGATAGAAATGTGCTGACCATGTCATTGGCACCGAAAGATGAACATGAAGCTCAGGTCCAATTTGCACTTGAAAGAGGAATACCTGCCATATCAGCTGTTATGGGCACAAAGAGACTTTCTTATCCGGGGAATGTTTTTGATGTTGTGCATTGTGCCCGTTGCAGGGTGCCTTGGCATATTGAAGGTATTTCTTTGCCTCCTACTATTCTGCTACTTGAGTTTGAGATTGTAATTTTGAGGAGTGAAAACTTTTGAGACTATTCTATTTTGAGGCGTTATCACAGTTCACATGCAAGTGATTTATGAACTATCCACAATTTCACCTTCTTTCAACTTAATACTTCATTCCATGGTCTTGATCGTGTTAAAATATTTAGGTGGCAAACTACTTTTGGAGCTGAACAGATTGCTGAGGCCTGGTGGTTTCTTTGTTTGGTCTGCAACTCCCATTTACCAGAAACTTCCTCAAGATGTTGAAATTTGGGAAGGTACCTTGTGCAGTCTCCCATCCTTTATGCTAGCTAATATGGATTTTAGGCTCTAACAAGCACATTGTCCTGTTATATTGACAGCGATGGAAAAACTCACAAAAGCAATGTGCTGGGAAGTTATTTCAATTACCAATGACTCAGTTAATGGTGTGGGCATTGCTGTTTATAAAAAGCCCACTTCGAATGATTGCTATGAACAACGGTCGAAGAATGAACCTCCACTCTGTCAAAGCTCTGATGAGCAAAATGCTGCCTGGTATGCCGTCCTTTCCTTATGTCTGATTTAAGATCCAATTTTCTATACGTATCTGAAAGCTGTGACCTTTTTAGTTTCCTGAATGGTGAAGTAAATTTATTATTTATACGTGGTGACCATACATGTATATTCAGGAATGTACCTTTACAAGCATGTATGCACAAAGTGCCTGTTTCTTCATCAGAACGTGGGTCTCAATGGCCAGAGAAGTGGCCTGCCCGGGCAGAGAAAACACCTTACTGGTTGTCTAGTTCTCAAGTTGGAGTTTACGGAAAGCCAGCACCAGAAGATTTTGATGCAGATACCCAACACTGGAAACGGGTAGTGAGCAAGTCATATCTGGAAGAAGTGGGAATAAATTGGTCAACTGTGCGCAATGTCATGGACATGCGTGCTATATATGGAGGGTAAGCGAAAAAGTAAAGTATAAAAGCCGTTAATGGCTTAGTTTTGAACTTTAAATGCAGCATTATATCTATAGTCTATTCAATTGGCATCAATTTGAATTACCCCACTCGCAAAAGATCTCTATGCCACACAATGGAATTATTTGAAACACTGCACATTTGATGGCATTCAGGTTCTATTCCATTATATTAATGGATAACTACAAATTTGCAGATTCGCTGCTGCATTGAGGGATAAGAATTTGTGGGTTATGAATGTTGTGTCCATAGATGATCCTGATACACTGCCCTTAATATACGAACGGGGTCTGTTTGGAATTTACCATGACTGGTGTGAATCGTTCAGCACATATCCAAGAACCTACGATCTCCTCCACGCTGATCATCTGTTTTCCATGATTAAGAAAAAGTATGTATACATTGATTACTCTAATCATTTATCATTCCTTATCTTCTCTACTCTGGATTAAAATTTCTACTGCATTCCACAGGTGCAATTTCTTGGCTTTGATATCAGAGGCTGATCGAATCTTGAGACCCGAAGGAAAGATTATTGTTCGGGACACTGCTGAGACCATTACTGAACTCGAGAAATTATTCAAGGCATTACACTGGGAAATTGTGATGACATACTCGAAGGACAAGGAGGGATTGTTGTGTGCCCAGAAAACCATGTGGCGCCCAGATGAGGAAGAGACGGTTGCTTTTGCCATTGCTTAATCAAACACTGCATTTTGTGCCTGCCCCGCCCGACCTGGAGAGTATACAGATGCTGATTGTGAAGCACAGTTTTTATCTTTTCAAAGTATATATAGAGACTCTTATACCAAGCTGGTAATTCTTTTGATGACAAGTATTAGCCATTTGTTTCAGTGTAATTTTGTAATACTAGAAACTGCAGAAGACAAGAACAAAGCAAGGTCATTTGGTTGAAAACAATGCATAGATAAGTTTGGCAAATGGAGAACTTTTACTTGAGAATGTGATATGAGTTGGGTTCAAAATCCAACTTGAGCTCTTAATGTAGGAAGTGGTTTTCGAATTAGGGCATTTTCAATGTGTGAGAGCTCTCACACATTTTCACAGTAGAATCTAAAATTATACTAAGCCCTTATTTGGATGGGTTTTTTTTCCAAATAGAATTAAATTTTTTTAAAATTTTAAGTAAAAATCAAAAATAAAAAATAATTGCATCCAAACAGGGGCTTAATGCACTAGTACAGTACTAGTGTACTAGTGAAGAAATGAGCTAAAATTAAAAGCCAAATCAAACACTATTTTTCCATTAAAAGCGATTTTGGCAGAAGCAAAAGTATCTTTATAGAAGTCATTCCAAACGGCCCTAAGTAACAATTTAGTACATAAAAGTGTCAATTCAACACGTCTTTATATATAGAATTAACATACAATTTGCTTCTCACTTGCTATGGAAGCCTTGCGTCTCATTCATAAGGACATCGAGTCTGATCATAGACTGTTTCCGTTGTTGCAGAACATCCGGGATACCTTGGCTCAGAATCCGGGATTTCGATGGCACCATATATTTCAGGAAGGCAATTTCGTTGCTGATGCATTAGCTAAAAGGGGGGCGAGCTCCCTGGCTTTCTTTACGACTTGGGCTTACCCTCCGGATGAGGTTAAGCATGCGCTGGCGAACGATATGATGGGCGTTTGCCTCCCAAGGCACATAGCTCAGTGAGGTTTTTTGTAGTTTTGCTTCTATTTTTTCCCTTTTTCTTAGCCGACGCTTGTTAGCGTCTCCTCTTATCAAAAAAAAAAAAAAAAAAAAAACTTCTTTCAAATCATCATGGGAAATAGTAGTATTTATTAATTTAGCATGGGGATTTGTCTGATGATATTTATATGACTCCTACTCCCGAATTTGATTTCTCTGGCAAGGTCTATAAGCTATGTCGAGCCCTCTATGGTTTGAAGCAAGCCCCTCGGGCTTAGTATGAGAATTTTAGTTCTACTTTATTGGCGTATGTTTTCACTTCTAGCAGTCATGACACTAATCTCTTTGTTCGTCGTTCATCTTCTGAGATCATTATTCTACTTTTGTATGTTAATGACATGATTATACTGGTGATGATTCCTCGAGTGTCTCTGATTTCCAGCATTATCTTGATCGGTACTTTGAAATGAAGAGCCTGGGTTGCTTTCGGTATTTTTTAGGCCTCAAGATTATTGACTCATCTGATGGATACTTTATGTTTTAGGCTAAGTATGCATCAGATCTCCTAGCTCGTGATGGTCTCACTGATTGTAAGACAATTTCTACCCCTTTTGATTATGATTGTTGCCTTACCCCTTTTGATGATACTTGACTTGAGGATCCGACATTGTACGACAGCTTGTTGGAAGTTTGATTTATTTGGTTGTTACTTGTCCTGACATTGTCCACGCTGTTCACATTGTTAGTCAATTCTTGGCTGCCCCTCGAACTGTTCATTATTCCAATGTGCTTTATATTCTCCGTTATGTAAAGGGTACTCTACTCAATGGTTTACTCTTTTCTTCTCAGTCTTCCTTGATTCTTGTTGGCTACTCCGACGCTAATTGGGTTGGTGATCCTAATGGTCGTTGCTTTACCACTGGCTATTGCTTCGTTTTTGGGGATTCTCTTGTTTCTTGGCGTAGCAAGAAACAAACATCGATTACGCATTCCAGTGCTGAGTCTGAGTACTGTCTTCACTGACTCGGCTGTTGAGCTGCTATGGCTATGCTGTTTACTTGCTGATCTGGGTGCGCCCCCAACCAGCTTCCACTTCTCTTTATTGTGACAGTCAGAGCACTATATAGATATCCCATAATGATGTGTATCATGAGCACACGGAGCATATTTAGGTTGATTGTCACATTGTGCGACAACATGTTGCTCGGGTACTGTGTTCTTACACTACTTTCCTACTACTAATCAAATTGTGGACATCTTCTCAAAGTTGCTTCTGCATCAGCTTGACAAACTCATGTTGGTGTCTACATTACCACCTTGAGTTTGAGAGGGTATTTTTTTTTTAGGCAACTAAGCCAAACCCAATACGGGAATAAAGAAATTAATTACTGTAAGCTGATCTTACAAACAAACAAACAAATTCTCAGAAGCCACCAATTTCATAATACTCCAAAAATGCCATTTTTTTTAACCCAATCACAATTCAAGGTATGGGCGTGAGGAGGCAGGCAGCAGTGGCAGCAATGCCATGGAAGCATGGGGAACTGTTAACGGTGAAATTTGGGAGAATGGAATCTCTCTTTTATTAATGAAATTTGGGGAAAGATTACAGAGAAAAATAGAAAAGTACAGGAATTGAATGAAAGCAGTAAAGGAATTGAAGAACAAAAAGCAGTAAAAAATGCAGGAAAGCAGAAAAGTAAAATGAAGACTCTCTGAGGAGAAGATTCGGGGTCCCTTGCTCACGATGCCGATGTTCATATTTATAGTGGCGGGGCGTCCTCAACCTCTTGGCTCACTTTCCTTGTCCGGGCGTCTTGCCAAGATTTCTTTCCTTATCCGACACCTTCGCCCGATACGCTTTCCGAATTTGAGGATTCGCTTTGATATCGACACACTCATCAAAGGCGGCCTCCATCATGGGGTTACCTAAACCCTCCATTCAACTTTTCTGGGCCTCCATCATGGGGTTACCTCCACCATCTCGGGCCTCCATCGTCACGACGGCCTCCATCATTTCTTAGGCCTCCATCGTCATGACGGCCTCCACCATCTCTTGGGCCTCCATCGTCATGACGGCCTCCAACATCTCTCGGGCCTCCATCCAGGCTGTTGTTCCTCTTCCGGATATATTTTCATTTGGGCTTTTGGAGACGCGTCTCCCTCTTCCGGCGGCTTTTGGAGACGCGTCCTCCCTCTTACGGATATGGGCTTTTGGAGACACTTCCTCCCTATTCAGGATATGGGTTTTTGGAGACGCGTCCTCCCTTTTCCGGATATGGGCTTTTGGAGATGTGTCCTCCCTTTTCCGGATATATTTTACCCAATTGGGCCAATTAATTTAGACGAGCAACTCCATTGGGCTTAATATATTTTTACTATGTTAACAGATGCCCCCCTCGCGCATTTTGTCTGATTAGCATTTTAAGACAAATTTGCGCGCTAACTCTAGGGTTTGGAATTCTCTAATTCTAGGGTTTGGGATTTTGAGGCCCATTAAGGCCCAATAGGGCAAAACCCTAGCCCTATAAATACTCCTTCATCTCAAAAATTTGGAAAGTTTCCAAACCCAACTCACCTCCCAAATTTTCTCTCCTCTTCCTCCTCTCTTGGCCGCCGCCGCCGTTCCCCGGGCGCCGCCGCCGTCTCGCTCGCCGCCGGCCGCCGCCAGCATCATCCCCGCAGGCCGCCGTCGCTGCTCCTCACGACCGCCATCCTCACCCGAAGGCCGCCATCCACCATTCGAGCGCGCCTTCGTTCGCGACAGGAGGGCCGCCGCCGCTGCCAGGGCCGCCATCCTCGGGTGGCCTGAGGGCCGCCATCCCCGCGCGTTTGAAGACCGCCGCTCACAGCTTCGGGGCCGCCACCATCTTCTTCGCCAGGGCCGCCATTGAGGGGAGGGCCGCCACTGCCTTGCTCGGAGGAGATTGACGCTGACTCACTCGGGGACCGCCATCCATCCGGGGACCGCCATCCTTGACACACTCGGAGGCCGCCATCGCCCCAAAAGTTGAAGCCGCCATCGCCCCAAGAGTTGAGACCGCCACCACCCCCAGGAGCTGAGGCCGCCACCGCCACCAGGGAGCCAAGGCCGCCACCGCCGTCAGGAGCCAAGGCCGCCACTTCTCATCATGAATGAGGTAAGTTCCTCTTGTTTCTTGTCTTGATGTCTACTTTGATGGAGGCCTATCACATGTGTTAACATTTTGGCATTTCTGAAATACATGTAGATGTGAAACTGAATTTCCTGCTAGACTCGTTCCGGTTGATCTCGTGCATGTATAGTGATTTGGACATGTATTTCGGATAACATGAATTCCAGCTAAATCACTTGTTGGTAGCTAGATCACTTGTCTCCACTTTGTTTTCCATGGCATGACTTTGACATAACATAGAAATAGGATTCTAGCTAGATCACTTGTCTCTACCTTGTCTTGTCATTGCATGACCTTGATATAGAACTGATTCTAGCTAGACCAGTTATCTCTTGTTATTGCCTCTCATGATCTCGACATAGGATTTAGAGAACATAGCCTACCATGACATAGGACTTAGCTAACCTAGTGTCGCTTCTTTAGCTATCCCACACTTTGCTCATGACATAGGATCTAGTAGACGACACCACTCCGGCCGCCACTCCCTTGGCTCAGGCCGCCACTCACAATTCATCCGGATCCTCATCGGCCGCCACTCAGGGGCCTCCAGTCCCATCAATTCAGGCCGCCATTTCATCCGCCCTGGCCGCCACTCCCTTGACAGGGTTTGCTGCTTCGTCGTCTCGTGGCATGGCTTTTCAGGTTTTGAACTCTTTCCTTAGGTTCAACAAGCTTGTCTAGGTTCGCCAGGTTTACCTCATAGTGGCTCACCTCTGAACCTTCGTGATATAGGATGTTGCCAGATCCGTCCCTTCCTTAAACAATCAGACCGCCACTGCCAGCGTCCAAAACCCCTTCCAGGCCGCCACTTCGGCTTCCCCCACGACTCAGGTTCATTTTGCTTTATCCTCTCTTTTAAGGTGGCCTTTGTCTTCGTCGTTTAATCCCGGTTGTTTAATCCCGGTTGTTTGCTTTACAGAGTCCGCTTATTCCGGATTCTGATGACGAGTTTCCCGCTGCTGATCGTCGTGAGTCGGAGCCTTATTTGCGGCCATTTCATAGCACGACTGCACACGCGGATGTAGCCAAGGATTTTTTATCATGCCGTCTTCCGATTACTAAAGCTTCATTTACGACTGCCTTCGTGTCTCAGACTAAGGCCATTCGATCTCACCGGAGTGGCCTTACTGCTTCCAACTCGAGGGTCAACGGTGATGATGATAGTAATTTGGGCAAGTACATTGCATGGATGGAGAGGATGAGTGGTCGTGCTCCTGAGTGGGTTGCTTGGGGTATTGAGGAGGCTATCACACTTTCTACCAGGCCAGTAGTGGTACATCACCGCTTGATCTATTATCTGATGGGTTTTTGGAATTCTTCGGTCAACGCTTTCCAGTTCCCTTGCGGCTTCATTGGTCCTACTCTTCTCGATGTCGCGATGATCACAGGACTTCGCATAGATGGAGCCGAGCTTACACATTCGGGTGTTGACGATCCCGCACTTGGTTCCTCCATTTGTCCTCCGGGCAAGTTTGCCAGACGATATGCGCCATATATTGACCATAATATGACTACAGTAGATTCTGCATCTACACGGGATGAGCATGTGGCTTTCCTCTTGATGTGGTTTAGCCGATTCATCATATGCACTAGTGCTCGCACCGTTTTGCGCACTGCCCTCCCTCTCGTTCTAGCTATTATGAGTCCGGAGTCTCGAGCTACGGGCTCCTATTTCCTTGGCACCCTATTCAGTGGCATGGCCAAGGCGTCTGGCATGTTAGCTAGTGGACGGGATCCTGCTACCACGGCTTTCGGACCATTCTGGTTTCTGCAGTTATGGGTCCAGTTGTACTTTCCCCAGCTGTTTGTCCGTGTATCTCGCCCTGGTCCGAGGGATGTGACAGATGGTCTTCCGCTAGGTAGGATATTGGCCGCCGATTCAGTGAGGATTAGCAGAGACACTCTCCTACGATGGGATGGTCTGAGGATCATCCGTTGGTGTTATCATTATCGGCCATCCTATCATGACCTCTACGTGTATGCCCCCATTGGCCGATTGCTCTCTATTCTTCTATGTAGGCCCGACCGGCCGCGCGGCCTTTACGGAGAGAACACTTGGAATATTAGTATGAAGCCTCATATGCTCTTGAGCGGGCTTCCTCCACACACAGCTGAGCCGTACTGCCCTCAGTTATTAGCTCGTCAGTTCGGTTGCCACCTCGGGCTTCCTCGCCGAGTGATATGGCCCGCCCCTTTTAGCCGTGACGCGAGACTGACACTTACGGATGCTGCGATTACGGCGATACTGGCTTCCTTGCCCCGTTTGACGCATTCCAGTTATTTGCCCTTTACTCCTACGTGGTCACTCGCTGCCGGCTTTATGGCGTGGTGGACGCCCTATGAAACTTTTGACAATTTCCGTCCCACGAGCATTTTCTTAAAAATATACCAGGTTAGATTCATTATATGAAGAGAGTTATGATTCACGGGAAAGGGTTTAGGGATATATCCAGATTATTAGTCTTTTTATTACTCAAGTGTGGTGCTTTATTTTCAAATGGCGCTGTGGTCCTCCCTGTCATGGAATGTTGACAAATCTCATGGCATAGCCGGGATAGGTTGACCATCAGCCTGTCACACTGAGGATCCCCGGCAAGTATGCCATGATGCTTCTCATCAATTCTTGCCATGAGAGTTCCTGCCATGAAACTTTTGGCAAGTTCCCACTACATGAGTATTTTCCGAAATTTCATGATCCTGGTTTAAGTTTTATTAATGAAACCAATTTATGATGGCGGAGTTGTGATTAGGGATATATTTATATGTAGTCATGTTTTTATTGCTCGTGTTAAAGAAACTGTGGCCCGAAAGCGCACGGTGTCAAAAATTGCAGTAATTTATAGTAAGACCGGATCGTTCACTGGAGGATGTGCGATAGAAGCAGGTCCCACGTCGTTTTACTAGATTTTCCATTCGTATTGCTCAATAGGTTTGAAAGGTGATTAATAACTACTGACATGAATGTAAATTAAATCTGGAAAGCAGTTAAATTAATCTATAAAGCAAATAAATCTATTCTAGAAAGCGGATAAGAATTATTCTAAGAATGCAGTAAACATTATCTACGAAAGCAGGGAAAAGGAGCATTGTGCCAACCGTGAAGTTGAGTCACAATGTGGACAGAAAGGACAGGAAGAAAAGAATAAAGATTGGACAAGAGCAAGATACAGCAATATTAAACTTCCATTTTCATACGCAGATCTTTGGTTGGGATAGTTCTTTCAGATAGCTAATTCTCATGCTCTCAATAAGACTTTCCCTTTAGCAGACAGGTACTTGCAATATGAGTTTACATGTTCTTAAGACCGCAAATTCTAAGATACCACAGATTCGTAACTGCCCTGGCCTGGGTATGTTACTTCATCTGTGGTGGATAAGCAACACCCGACACATCATTTATTGAAATGCCAAGTACCACTATCTTTCTCCCATGTCACACCCAAAGATTTGAATTAAGCCCTAAACTATCCCTTAACTGTCAATCCTAGTAGCAGTTACACAACTCTCAATACAACCGAGTGACATCTAATGAAAGCGGTTAAAAGAAAGCGGTAAAGAAAGCATTTAAAACCTATCACTCGGAGATTTTGAAAATCTGACCCTGGTAGTAAAAGACAGCTCCCCATCAGGATGAAGGAGTATGGATCAAGAATTCCCGGCTCTCGGTGAACCACTAGTGTGTTCACTTCCTTCCGGGTGGTTATGAGATACAAACTAATGAAACGAGCTAATCAATTAGTTCGTTCCGGATGCACTCACTCAGGACTCAAAAGTAGGCTTTGGCAGAAGAAGATAGCAGTTGAAAGAAAACTCAACCCTATCTTGGAAAATAACCAAGGCCTGGATGATGTTCCTCTAAGATTATTTACTACACTGTATTTGAATCCAAGTGGACCCCATCTCGGTGTAGCACTTAATCTTACATTTCCATCACCCAGCAATTTTGGAAAATAAAGGATTTGAAAATCATTCCCTGTCAGGTACTAGACTCTCAGTTAAAACACAGACCCTTTCAGTCTAGACGAGACCTAATCGCTGAATCTGCTTCTTAATTCCCAAAATATAACCCTTGATAGAATATGAATTAGTCATAACTGAAGAATTTATCCCTTACTCAGATCCGGATTTTATAAAGAGGTTTTTGTTGGAAATTTACAAAGCCGTATCTGTTTAAGATCTAGACTTCTATTGTCCAAGGGAAGGATCCCAAAATAATTACGGACCACAACAGTACATAATATTATCATGCATAAGGATATATGGAAGTGTAAAATTAATTGACCCAAAATATAAAGGCGGGTCTAGACAGAAGGCGAAACACAGAATGGAATGGTCAAGGTACCAAAGTAATGGCAGAATAATCGGGTGGACTGTAAACATCTACTGTCCAATTTCCCAATCACTCGGATGGAGCGAATTTAGACAGCTGAGACCCTATAATGGTGGTGTCAACACCAGTTGGGCCTCCACTGTCTGTGAATTCGGATAAAAACCTACATACTTCCTTTCTATAATGATCATCAGTTGGCATTGACTGATGCCAACTGATTCCCATTACAGATTGGAATTTGGGTTTGGAAATTAAGATAACAAAAATAAAACTGTATCTGGATGGGAGTCAGTTGAGCAGCTATTATAACCCCGGATGGGCGAACCGCCAAGGCTTCCACTGACAGCCATTCAGACCATGCAAAATAACGATTAGTAACTAATACCCAGAATACGAGCTAGTTATCCATGAGGGAGTACCCGCCAACATTATTCTGATGTATTCTTTACTAATGGTTCCACACAATGCACAAAGACAAAATAAATAAATAAGAAGCAAAAGAAGATCCATTGCATGAGAGACATTGGTTTCTCATGCAAGGTTGTGGGTTGGGCCCACAATTTGATGGTCTTAAATAATCCTTCCTACCATAATTAATTACAGTCCAGATTATCTGTTTAAGCCATCAAGGTTTTGTTTATACAAGAGTGTTTTAATGGCAATTGAACAAAGGTCCTTTAATCATGATGATTATTGAAGTTTGATTATTGCTAATCTCAATCTTTAATCATTAATGAGTCAAGGGTTCAATTAGTTAAGTGATGCAAATGGAGAATCAAAATTTGGGCAGCATAACACCCTACATTGCAATTCCAGAATGTTACATCCTAACCCGTGGGGCTATGATGTGAGTGTTGCAATATAAAATAGGGAGAGAATGAAATTTGTTTAAGATTAAATAGAGGGGGAGGAATCTTGTCGCTATATCATAAATGTTGTCGCGGACCGAGACCCGCGACATGGACATCCCGACAAGTTTTTAGAATTTTTGGCAGCATAACGCCTCTTTGTCGCTATGCAGGGTTTTGTCGCGGAACGTGGCTCCGCGACAAGGGTGACATCGCGACAAAGTGTTTTAATAAAATTCTAAGGCATTTGAACCTTTGTCGCTATGCATGGAGATTTTGTCGCGGAACGTGGTTCCGCGACAAGGTGTTCCGCGACAAGGTGTTCAAAGGCTAAGAAACATGGCATAATTTTTCTGTCTCGGAATGGGACTTTGTCGCGGAACGTGGCTCCGCGACAGGATGATTCCGCGACAAGAAGCCATGAAGACAAAATGCAAGAGTTTGGCTCCTTTGTCGCTATGCATGGACAGTTTTGTCGCGGAACGTGGCTCCGCGACAAGGTATTCCGCGACAAAGGGTTTTAAATTATAGAGACAAGTGTCTTGAAACACCTTTGTCGCGGAACTGCCACTCTGTCGCGGAACGTGGTTCCGCGCCAGAAGGCGGTTGGCGCCCAAGGTGGTTCAGGACAAAAGTCAGAAAAAGCAGAAATGAACAGTGGCATGCAAACAGCGTGATCTCACCCTATTTCAGATCAAAAAGCTATTCTAAGCTAAAAATAAGCAAGAAACATTCAAAATAAGGAAGAACATGCTTAAACAAAAATAACAAGACAGAGCAGGATATTAAAATAAAGCAAGAATCCTAGTCTAGGGTTTGATCACACATCCACACAACATTATCCATAATATGCTAACAGTGAACACGAAAATAACAAAATAGGGGTCAAATAACCCCAAAATGAAAAGGGAAGCATAGATCCATGGGGTGTGAGACCCATTTCATGATTTGGGACACAAATGATGAATGTTTTCCCATATTATTGAAGGGGTGTTGTTAATACCCATGATTTGGGTATTACAAACCCTAAAACAAGAGTTTAGAAAACAAAACATAGTATGAAAATGGCTATCTAAGCACTGTGAACAGTAAACACTAATCTAAACTAAACTAAGTGCAAAAATTAAATAATACATAAAAATAAACCTAACTACTCTACCTAAGGAAGAACTCCTAAGCTTGCCTTCAAGAACTCTCAAATTCAAACTTCCAACTCTCCAAACCTTAGCTCATGGGAGACACCTCATATTTATAGAAGTGTAACCCTAAGCCCATGGGCCTTGATTCTAGCCCATTGTGTCTTAAGACATCACACACATCACAGCTTTGTCTCGGAACATCGAGTTGGTCGCGGAATATGCTGCATGTGGCAAGGCTTCTCGACTGGGTCTTGTGTCTCTATTTGTGCATCTTGGTCGCGGAATGGGCTTTTGTCGCGGAGTCATGCTATCGCGACAAGGGTCATCGCGCCAAGGGTTTGGCTGGTCTCCTCTTCATTTGGGGCCAGTTGGTCGCGGAGTATGCCTTTGTCGCGGAACACTGCATCGCGCCAAGGGTTTCCGCGACAAAGATCTTCCTGGGCCTGCTGGATTGGGCCAGATGGGCCGAAAATATTCTTTTTGTGGGCTTTTCTATCTTTTTCCCATCTTTTTGGTTTCCTTTTCTTTTTCTCATGTTTTTGGATTTTTCTAACATAAATATGTAATAAAATTACATATTTATGTCTTTTTCACACCAGCTTATTATTTTTACAATTATGCATAAATCAGTCCAATTCGACTGCTTTCTTACTTAATGTAAGACCGGAATGCGATCAAATGCCCGTTTAAGACACGGAAATGGATTGAAAATAATGGTCATTTTTGGCCATTATCAACATCCTCACATTTAATACTGATCGTCCCCGAGCAGTCAGAGTCAATGTTCCTAGGAACACGGACTCTACATATTCAATTCATTTTCGTGGCTTCATAAATCACATCCTTTTTGAATTGGGATAAGAGAATCAAAACTACAAGTGTTGAATTCCCTTGATTGCAGTGTTTAATGAAATGATACTTGCTCACTATATCAGGCCTACAAATCAAACATTATTATCGATCCTTCATGAATATCATGTTTTGAAAGATGCAAAGATTAAAAATTAGAATTAAGGTATGACATGAACATATGTAATGAGAAAAGGCCTCACTATAAGAGAATCGGAAGATTCACTCACTCTCAATTGGGGTTTAAGCATGAACGCTCAAAATCAAATTTAATTAAATTCTCCCATATGCTTGCAGTCAGACCAACTCGCCACCGGCTCATTTCTTCAAATCGAGATCACGAGGTCTTATTTAAGGGTTATAACGGGGCATACGGTTGTAACATTAGGTAGGAAGGGGAAATTATTGGGCTAAGAAGTGGCAAGAATTTAATTCCATCATAACTTGGCATTTTTATTTAAAATTTATGATCATCATTGTTTCTTTCTTTTGCTTTTCTCTATTCATATTGCATTGACATTAGACTATGTCTAATTTGCTTTGTCATTTGCAATTTATTGTTGTTGACTGAAATTCAACATCTCCTCTCTTTTTTTTTTTTTTTTTTTTTTTTTTTTTTGAATCGGTTTATAGAATACCGATTTATAGTTTTTATTGATGATCATAAACTTAATGCCTTTGATAGAATTCATTCCTGCACACTTGGGTTTGAATTTCTTGGTCTTTTTTGTAAGGCTAGGAATAATATAGTGGGTTTCAAAGAAAAATTAGGCTTATAGGCTCAAGTTGGTTAATCCTAAAGGGAAAATATTTTTGGGTTTGGATTTCAAACGAAGGCCAAAAATTTGGGTTTTTCTAAGTGCCTTGATCATATGCTCGATTTCGGGAATATGGCATGGTCTTGAATCGGTCCAAATTGCAAGTTCTAGTTTCCTTTAATCAAAATGATTCACACATCAAAGAAAATGAATGAGTAAAAGTGACTCATGGCTCAAATCTCACAAGGTTGGATTGATTCATGTCATACAATATTCGCAAATTCAATCAAAGCTTAATTCTAACAATTTATTCAATCGAAATCTCTAACATGCAGATTTATTACCCAATAAGCTGATCGCATCATTAAATTTTTATAGCTCAAAACCTCAGGAATTCATTTCATGCATGTTCTCAATTATATTATCCCAATTTAAAAGTTTGAAAATTTAATCACAAGCCTAAAGTCAACCTGTGAATTTAGAGCAAGTTTATGCATATTTTTGCTGGTTATTTAATTGAAAGCAGTAAAGAGGCACTGCTGACATACTGAGTATGTCAACAGCATATTTTTGGTCTGACAGTCACTTATTCATCTCGGACTGTGCAGACATCTTTTCAAAGGAAAACAGTAAAGAATTGTTCAGTGGTCTCAAAAGTTGAGTTCCAATTTAGGGAAAGCAATTAAATACATCCGAGGCAAGGGATTCTCGTGCAGTTAATACAAACCTGCACACACAAAAGGAGGAAATCCCTTGCAGATTACTACTACTAGATTGGAAATAAAATAAAGCAGGGTAAATTCGGATTCAGGCTTCTTCCTTCCTTCAGAACATGTAACTAGCCCAGTGGAGATAGCTGGATAGCTCACACCGCAGACACCAATCATTGGGATCTGTTATGGCCTCGTGATCACTGGGGCAGTAAACTCTGCCTTCCTGATCAGCCCATAGGAATGGGGTGTCTGGTTGGTCAACCATCCATTCGAGGACATTGACGGATGTGTCTTGGAAGACTGACCATCTTGTCACTATCCTGTCAATCATCCTGATTCCCTGCTCGACCTGCCCTGGGTCCTCCTTGCTCATGAGCATCAACCCGTAGGCAAAGATTGTCGCTTTATGATTGTCCTCGATCCCCAGGCGTAGCAGTTCATAGGCTTGCTCTTCATTCCCCTCTGCAAATGCCAACATTGCTGGAATGATTTGGAGATTGTGGTTTCCAGCCTGGTCGCATGTCCGAAGGAATCTCCGCTTCTCCCAACGATAGTACTCCCGCCCTCTCTTTATAGTGGAGGTGTTGACCTCGCATCGTTTGTAGACGATGGAGAGGTTTCCGGCATCCCTGAATTTCTTGCAGGTTTGCTGTGCTTTGAAGGCTTCACTGATGTCATTCTCTCCTACGCGAGAGAGGATTTCACCCAGGAGCTCGAGGGGTAAGTCCAGCAGATGGGTTTCTTCGGGTGCAGGGTCTGGGTTTGGAAGATTGTCCCTGAAAAGATAGGACGTGATGAATCCAATTTTTATATAATTTTCGGAAATTATTCAAGTTTAGAAACCAACATCCTCACATTTAGAGCTTTGCTCTAGATGTGAGATTATTAAATTTCTGACTTGAATTTTAATTTAAAGCACATGTAAATAATATTTGGTTTTAAATGGGCTAGAGAGCCCAAAATAAAATAAAATTGGCCATTGGGCCTAAAATCTTTTTAATGGGCCATAGGGCCTAAAAGTTTTCAGTTTTATTAAACAAGTCCGAGACACTTGTTGGAAGTGGAATGAGATGGATAGATGGAAATGGAATGCTCGAATATTGGAATGTGCAATGGAGACGTGGCGGAACGGATCTGCTGTTTCTGGATAGCTTGGACTGTTTGGACAGTTTTAGCATCCAAAAATTTGCAAACACTGTTTTTAATTTTACAAATGGTTGACTTGTTTTATTTAACAAAAGGGGGAGGTGAGTGGTCCCATTTTGGATTTTTGAAAAGGATAGCAGTTAGGTGACAAAAGTACTGCTATCTTACTCACACAAGTGTTCCATTGGGAACAAAAGGCTCAAGTCAAACATTAAACAAAAATAACTCTTTTTGTCTTTTTCTAAAAGGTTGCTTTTATTAAAAGTGGAAGCTTCCTATTGGGTGTTTGTACTATGTTTCTATAAACAAACAAACATTTATTCCCATGAGATTTCTAACATGAGAACAATTGTGCCCAAAAAGATCTTCCATCTTTATTACACCACCCACACTGTGCACATCACATCAGGATCAATCAAACCAATAACATCCAGATATTCAAAACAACACCCAAATGTTTATCAGTTTGTTCTTTCCAGTTTTAAACTTCAAAAATCTTATCCATTAACAGTTTTAACACCCTTAATCAGTTTTCAAAACAAGTTCTCAAAAACTTCAAAATGGTGCTCAAAGCCGAGGGCACTCAAAACCTCCAAAAATCTGAAGTTGGATGTGCACACTAACAACACCATACCACGAACACACAAACTGAAAAACAAAACGAGACAAAACAAAAAGAACGGGTCCGAAGGGGGGCTATGTCCATGGTGAAAATAGGGTTTACCCTCTCCTCCTTGGCTCGGGTCTAGGCACGGGTCCAAGGATTGGGAGGGGTCCATGAAATCGGTCCATAGTTTCCCTTAGAAATGGCGTGCAAGAGTGCGAAGAACACGTGGTGTTCGTTCGGATGAGAGAAAAATGGGGGAGAAGAAGATGAAGACACTGAGAGAAGTTGAAATGACAGGAGGAAGGTGAAAAGAAACTGGAGGGGGTGGGGGGGTATAAATACTTGAACTTTTGTCGCGGAATCCGAGACTTTGTCGCGGAACAAGGTTCCGCGACAAGGCATAGCGACATTAGAGTGGTCGCGGAGTTGAGGGTTGGTCGCGGAGTCATGCTCCGCGACAAGGCCATCGCGACAAAGTTCAGCATGGAGACAGTCAACGCAAATCGTGTCGCGGAGCAGGGGCTGGTCGCGGAGTCATGCTCCGCGACAAGGTGCTTCGCGACAAGATGTGGGGAAATGGTTTTAGAAGGAAAAGGGAGTTTGTCGCGGAGTAGGGCCTGGTCGCGATGCATGACATCGCGACAAAGGTCCTTCCGCGACAAAGGATTTTGAATTTTCGAATTTTCTTGGACTGGGCCCGAGTGTGGTATTGGGCCTGCGTCCATTTTATTTGACTTGGGCTGAATAAATTTAGTCCAAGTAGATTCAAAATGCAGGGCTAAATATTAAATAATCCACTTGCATAAAATTAGGTTGGGTCAGTTCCATTTTATCTGTGAGTCTTGTTTCGGGTCTTGAATTTCTTCAATTCCCGAGAACATTTTCTCAGATTTATGGAACTAATCCAACCAAGAACCTGGTTTTCCATGTTACTGTTATCTGCTCCTCTTTTTGGTGGTTCCGAACTTCTGCAAGACAGACAAATAAGACGCATTAGATTTTCTCCAAATATCAACATCCTCACATTTAGAGTCTTAGTACTCTAAATGTTTAATTGATTTTTGGGTACTTCCTTGCCATGAAACAAATACTGCAAATATATACTATATATATAGACTGAAATTTTTGTATTTTTAAATGCTGTTTCTTATTGAGTGTAAGCCGGGTCTGCCACTGCTTGGCTTTCTTTCTCCGGATCGAACTGTCCGAGGTACTCTTTCAATCGCTGCCCATTCACCACTATATCGCCCCTGCCAGTTCGAATCCTGACAGCTCCATTTTTGAACACCTCTAGCACTTCATGTGGTCCTTCCCATCTAGATTTGAGCTTTCCGGGGAACAGCTTCAACCTAGTATTAAACAATAACACATGTTGACCAACATAAAAATACTTAGGTTTGATCCGGCGATCGTGCAACTTCTGGGTCCGCTCCTTGTAAATTCGAGAGCTTTCATAAGCTTGCGCTCGTATTTCCTCAATTTCATTGAGGTCCAACTTACGTTTGCTCTGAGCAACTTTCGGATCGAAGTTAAGCGTTTTAACGGCCCAGTAAGCTTTATGCTCTAGCTCTACAGGCAAATGACAGGCTTTTCCGAAGACCAGCCTATATGGAGACATCCCGATGGGAGTCTTATATGCTGTGCGGTATGCCCATAGAGCATCATTGAGCTTACGTGCCCAATCCTTACGGGTTATCCCGACAGTGGCTTCGAGTATGTGTTTGATTTCGCGATTGGATACTTCGACTTGACCACTAGTCTGGGGATGATAAGGCGTGCCTATCTTATGGAGGATCCCATTTTTACTCATTAAAGTTTCAAAGGCTTTATTAATAAAGTGTGTTCCTCCATCAGATATCACCACCCTAGGTACGCCAAATCGATTGAAAATGTTGTTCTTGAGGAACTTGATGACTTGGCTACCATCATTGGTTGGTAATGCGACAGCCTCGACCCATTTGGATACGTAATCGACAGCTACCAAGATGTAGTAGTTTCCACCAGATGGTGGAAACGGTCCCATGAAGTCAATGCCCCATACATCAAAGATCTCAAGCGTGAGAATCCCCTTTTGAGGCATCTCATCCCTCTTGGAAATGTTTCCTAATCTTTGGCATCTGTCACAGCCCTTAACAAATGTCCTGCAATCCTCATAGATGTGAGGCCAATAAAATCCACATTCGAGGACCTTGTGGGCCGTTCGAGCGGGACCATGGTGACCTCCATATTCTGATTCATGGCATTTTCTGACAATTTGATAAGCTTCATGCTCGGTCACACATCGCCTGATTATTAAATCAGGGCAGTGTTTGAAGAGATAAGGTTCTTCCCAGAAGTAACTTAATACATCTCGTTTGAACTTATTCCTCTGATGATAGTTCGAAAACTGGGGGGTTACTCCGCATGCCAAGAAGTTAGCAATGTCGGAAAACCATGGACAAGCTTGATTATGCAGATGCAATGCGAACAACTGTTCGTCCGGGAAATCTTCATTGACGGCTTTTTCCTTTTTATCATTATCTAATCGAGATAAGTGGTCAGCAGCACCATTATCTCGACCTCGCCTATCTTTTATTATGATGTCGAATTCTTGCAACAGAAGTACCCACCTGATTAATCGAGGTTTTGCATCTTGTTTGCTAAACAAGTATCTCAATGCTGTATGATCGGTGTATACTATGGTCTTTGTACCTATTAGGTACTGTCTGAACTTGTCAAACGCGAAGACTACAGCATACATCTCTTTCTCCGTTGTGGTGTAGTTAATTTGGGCTTCATTCAGGGCATGACTTGCGTAATGAATTACGCAATGTCTCCCATCCTTATGTTGTCCAAGAACTGCGCCTACAGCGAGACCACTAGCATCGCACATTACCTCGAAAGGTATTGACCAATCGGGTGGTTGCACTATCGGTGCAGAAACCAACATCTTCTTGAGCGTGTCAAAGGCTTGGACACACGCTTCATTTATTAAGAAAGGATTTTCTTTACAAAGCAGATTAGTGAGCGGCTTGGCAATTTTAGAGAAATCCTTAATGAATCGCCGGTAAAAACCGGCATGCCCTAAGAAGCTCCTAACTGATTTGATCGAGTTAGGAAGAGGGAGATTAGAAATGATGGAAACTTTGGCTGGATCAACTTCAATGCCTGCACGAGAAATGCGATGACCTAACACTATGCCCTCAGTGACCATAAAGTGGCACTTTTCCCAATTTAAAACCAAGTTAGTATCTTCACACCTCTTTAAAATCTTAGCAAGATTGGTCAAACAATCTTCGAACGTATCTCCATATACAGAGAAGTCATCCATGAAGACCTCAATGCATTTTTCGATAAATTCAGAGAAAATAGACATCATGCATCTTTGAAAAGTAGCAGGTGCATTGCACAAACCAAAAGGCATCCGTCGATAGGCAAAAGTGCCGTACGGGCAAGTGAAAGTGGTTTTATCATGGTCCTCACTGGAAATAACAATCTGATTATAACCAGAATAACCATCCAAAAAGCAATAAAACGCTCTCCCTGCCAACCTCTCAAGCATCTGATCAATGAATGGCAATGGAAAATGGTCCTTGCGTGTGGCCTCATTCAGCTTCCGGTAGTCGATACAAACTCTCCATCCGGTCACTGGCCTGGTTGCAACCTCTTCTCCTTGCTCATTCTTGGTTATGCACATCCCTCCTCGTTTGGGTACGACCTGCACTGGGCTAACCCATTTGCTATCAGAGATAGGATAGATTATACCAGCATCTAAGAGCTTGATAACTTCTTTCCTTACCACTTCCTGCATAAGGGGGTTCAATCGCCTCTGAGGTTGACGGGAGGGTTTAAACTCTTCTTCCATTAGAATCCTGTGCATGCAAATAGAAGGGCTTATTCCTTTTATATCAGAAATGGTCCAACCTATTGCATGTACATGTTTCTTAAGAACGACCACCAGAGCATTTTCTTGCTCTTGGGAGAGCTTAGCCGAAACAATCACAGGTAACTTTTTATGTTCTGCGAGAAACGCGTACTTGAGATGATCGGGTAGTGTTTTAAGTTCAAGCTCTGGTGGACATTCAACGGAAGGGAGTAGTTTGCGAGAATTGGGTAGTGGGAGAACAGATTTACCTTCGGGATCCTGCATCAGTACAGGATCCTCTTCCTCCTCTTGATTGGCGTCCTCATGGAAGTCCATGCCATCAAATTCCTCCAAATCCCCTGTTTCGGGATCGGCGAAGTGAACGGCTTTGCATTCTTTGTGCTCCACGCCAGCAGGCTTCAGTACCTGCTTTGATGGTTCATCCAGCATCATTTCACACTCAAGTTCAGAGTCAAGCTCTTCCCTAACTATTACATTTTCAAATGAAAAACAAGAACTGTCATTCGGAAATTTCTGCAGTTTCTCCATATCAAAGATGATCTCCTCGCCATCGACCCTTAAGGTGACTTTGCCGGATTTGGCGTCAATCAGTGCACCACCAGTGGCTAGAAATGGGCGTCCAAGGATAAGTGGCATTTCAGAATCCTCTTCAATGTCGAGGACGATGAAGTCGACCGGGAAAAGAACCTGCCCGGTTTTGACTACAACATCCTTGAGAATTCCTACGGGCTGAGTGATCGATCTGTCTGCAAGTTGCAGTCTCATCTTGACCGGTTGAATTTCTCCAAGCTTAAGGCGAACAGCCATAGCTAGTGGCATCACATTGATGCTTGATCCTAAATCACAGAGCCCCATACTCACTTTGGCCTTTCCGAATTGTACTGGAAGTGTGCAACATCCGGGGTCCTCTTTCTTTTCAGGCATTCTCCTCTGAACAATGGCACTGCACGTGCTGTTGAGAATAATTACCTCTTCCTGCTCAACCTGCCTTTTTCCTGAAATCAATTCTTTCAAGAACTTAGCATAGATGGGCATTTCGGAAATCATTTCTGTGAGAGGAATGGTTATCTCTACAGGCTTTAATCGTTGCAGAAATTTCTTGAATTTAAGATCATGTTCTTTATTTTTAAGCCGCACAGGATAAGGAATCCTGGGCATGTACTTGTTATTAGCGATTTTTGGTGGTGAAGGGAAGGAAGTTGTACCTTCACCTGTACCCTTATCTGGTTCAGCCGTTTCAGGTGCAGCTTCAGTCTGCATTTCGGCTGTCTCTTTTTCTGCTTTGTTCCCATTATCAGCTTCCTTACCAGCATTGTCAACAATACCATCTTCTTCAAATTCTGCTCCAGTATCCGCTCCCTTTGGTCCAGCTAGTACTCTCCCAGATTTCAAGGTTATTGCCTTACATTGCGGGTTCTTTTCCGCAGTACTAGGCAACGTTCCTTTGTCCCTTTTCTGCATCTCATTAGCCATCTGTGTAACTTGGGTCTCCACATTTCTGATGGAGGCCTGCAGTTGATTGTTGATCTCTTTCTGACTAGTGATGAAATCAGTCATCATATTCTCAAGCCTTGAAGGAGGCTTTTGGTTCTGATTCTGATTTTGCTGCTGATTCTGATTCCACTGGCCTTGGTTTGGGACAAACTGAGGCTGGAAATTCTGATTGGGCTGAAAGTTCTGGAAATTCTGAGGCGGCCTCTGCTGGATCTGAGGTTGGAAACCTGGATTCTGAAAATGTTGGCCCCTGTTCTGATTGAATCCCTGATTCTGCTGAGGGTTGAACTGTTGTTGCTGTGGCTTGTTCAAGAGATGGGAGTTCAAGGCGTTGTTGTTTGAATAAGACAAATTCGGGTGTCTATTCGGAAAAGCTCCTGCATAGTTACAGCTCTCTGCTGTGACTTGCTCGCATGTGTCAGTTGCATGAGCACCTTGACACAGTCCACAGATCACATCAGTTTGCTGTCCCTGCGCAGAACTTCCAACTCCTTGATTCACAGATAACGCTGCCACTTGCTCCTGAAGCTTTTCAATGTCTGACTTCTCTACTGTACCTACAACACACAAACCACGAGGGGGAGTGGGATTACCATCATCAGTTAGAACAGAACGGTTGACACTCATGGCTTCAATCTTTGCCCAGGCTTGGTCCATCGGTATGTAGAGCAAATGTTGACCACCGGCAGCATCAAGCATGGATTTCCATGCTGGGGTCAGACCACTGTAGAACTTTCTCAGTCTCTCCCAGTCATGGAAACCATGTTGAGGGCACTTTCTGAGTAGGTTGAAGAATCTTTCCTTTGCATCATACAAGGACTCGTCTGGTTTCATCTTGAATTCCGCAATTTTGGAGCGGCATTCATCCACCTTGGACTCCGGGAAGTATTTTGCTAGGAAGTTTCTGATCACATCTTCCCATGTAGACTTCTGATTTACGGGCAGTGACTTGTACCATGTTCGTGCTCCGCTTGTCAGAGAGAAGGGGAATAGCCTTAGTCGAATGGTGTTTGCGGGTACATCACGATTCTTGATCGTGTCACACAGTTCTAGGAAGGTTTGTAGGTGATCATGGGGATCTTCATGACTTGCTCCGGCAAACTGGTTGCTCTGGACTAGATTGATTAGGGCCGGTTTCAGTTCGAAATTCCTGGCCAAGAATGGAGCTTGCCCAGGAATGTTCAGATATGGCTCTAAAATCGGCTGCATGTAATCAGCAGCAGCTGCTGCTTGATGATTGTTCTCAGGCCCGCCTTGGTATTGCTGTGGGTAGTAGTTCTGAGGCATGAAATAGTTCCTCGGATCATTGAAATCATTCGGATTCGGGGGATTCTGATGGGGGTTGTGGTATTGCTGATTCTGTTGGTTTGGGAAATTTTGCTGATTTGGTTGGTTTTGGTTGTTTGGTGGGTTTTGGTTCGGGTTGGGAGGGGGTGCCTCGAAGTGCTGCTGGTCCATGTTTGGTGGATTCCCACCTCCTTGTATGATCTGGGGAGGGGGATCATCCAATTCATCATGATCAGCATCCTCGGGATCTTCCTCAATGTTGTGAAGTGGGGGATTGGGTTGAATGATTGGTGGGATGTCAGGGTTTGCCATCTCGGAGATATCGCTGCTGGTGCTTGGCGAAAGTAATGCCTGTCGTTCCCGTTCCCTTCTTCGTTTAGTCTCCGCCCTAAGACGTCGAGCTGTCTTTTCTATCTCTGAATTAAACGGGATCTCGGCTGGCGTCTGCTTCCTCCTTTGCATAGAACAACGGCTTCAATAATGACAGTACCTGTACAATCCCCAGGTTAGAAGTGGTTCTGAAGGTGAATATTTATAATTATATGTATAGGCTACTCTAGGAGCAATGAGGAATGTAATTCTCTAAGTAAAACGGCGCTGCATCCTCCCCGGCAACGGCGCCATGAAACTTTTGACAATTTCCGTCCCACGAGCATTTTCTTAAAAATATACCAGGTTAGATTCATTATATGAAGAGAGTTATGATTCACGGGAAAGGGTTTAGGGATATATCCAGATTATTAGTCTTTTTATTACTCAAGTGTGGTGCTTTATTTTCAAATGGCGCTGTGGTCCTCCCTGTCATGGAATGTTGACAAATCTCATGGCATAGCCGGGATAGGTTGACCATCAGCCTGTCACACTGAGGATCCCCGGCAAGTATGCCATGATGCTTCTCATCAATTCTTGCCATGAGAGTTCCTGCCATGAAACTTTTGGCAAGTTCCCACTACATGAGTATTTTCCGAAATTTCATGATCCTGGTTTAAGTTTTATTAATGAAACCAATTTATGATGGCGGAGTTGTGATTAGGGATATATTTATATGTAGTCATGTTTTTATTGCTCGTGTTAAAGAAACTGTGGCCCGAAAGCGCACGGTGTCAAAAATTGCAGTAATTTATAGTAAGACCGGATCGTTCACTGGAGGATGTGCGATAGAAGCAGGTCCCACGTCGTTTTACTAGATTTTCCATTCGTATTGCTCAATAGGTTTGAAAGGTGATTAATAACTACTGACATGAATGTAAATTAAATCTGGAAAGCAGTTAAATTAATCTATAAAGCAAATAAATCTATTCTAGAAAGCGGATAAGAATTATTCTAAGAATGCAGTAAACATTATCTACGAAAGCAGGGAAAAGGAGCATTGTGCCAACCGTGAAGTTGAGTCACAATGTGGACAGAAAGGACAGGAAGAAAAGAATAAAGATTGGACAAGAGCAAGATACAGCAATATTAAACTTCCATTTTCATACGCAGATCTTTGGTTGGGATAGTTCTTTCAGATAGCTAATTCTCATGCTTTCAATAAGACTTTCCCTTTAGCAGACAGGTACTTGCAATATGAGTTTACATGTTCTTAAGACCGCAAATTCTAAGATACCACAGATTCGTAACTGCCCTGGCCTGGGTATGTTACTTCATCTGTGGTGGATAAGCAACACCCGACACATCATTTATTGAAATGCCAAGTACCACTATCTTTCTCCCATGTCACACCCAAAGATTTGAATTAAGCCCTAAACTATCCCTTAACTGTCAATCCTAGTAGCAGTTACACAACTCTCAATACAACCGAGTGACATCTAATGAAAGCGGTTAAAAGAAAGCGGTAAAGAAAGCATTTAAAACCTATCACTCGGAGATTTTGAAAATCTGACCCTGGTAGTAAAAGACAGCTCCCCATCAGGATGAAGGAGTATGGATCAAGAATTCCCGGCTCTCGGTGAACCACTAGTGTGTTCACTTCCTTCCGGGTGGTTATGAGATACAAACTAATGAAACGAGCTAATCAATTAGTTCGTTCCGGATGCACTCACTCAGGACTCAAAAGTAGGCTTTGGCAGAAGAAGATAGCAGTTGAAAGAAAACTCAACCCTATCTTGGAAAATAACCAAGGCCTGGATGATGTTCCTCTAAGATTATTTACTACACTGTATTTGAATCCAAGTGGACCCCATCTCGGTGTAGCACTTAATCTTACATTTCCATCACCCAGCAATTTTGGAAAATAAAGGATTTGAAAATCATTCCCTGTCAGGTACTAGACTCTCAGTTAAAACACAGACCCTTTCAGTCTAGACGAGACCTAATCGCTGAATCTGCTTCTTAATTCCCAAAATATAACCCTTGATAGAATATGAATTAGTCATAACTGAAGAATTTATCCCTTACTCAGATCCGGATTTTATAAAGAGGTTTTTGTTGGAAATTTACAAAGCCGTATCTGTTTAAGATCTAGACTTCTATTGTCCAAGGGAAGGATCCCAAAATAATTACGGACCACAACAGTACATAATATTATCATGCATAAGGATATATGGAAGTGTAAAATTAATTGACCCAAAATATAAAGGCGGGTCTAGACAGAAGGCGAAACACAGAATGGAATGGTCAAGGTACCAAAGTAATGGCAGAATAATCGGGTGGACTGTAAACATCTACTGTCCAATTTCCCAATCACTCGGATGGAGCGAATTTAGACAGCTGAGACCCTATAATGGTGGTGTCAACACCAGTTGGGCCTCCACTGTCTGTGAATTCGGATAAAAACCTACATACTTCCTTTCTATAATGATCATCAGTTGGCATTGACTGATGCCAACTGATTCCCATTACAGATTGGAATTTGGGTTTGGAAATTAAGATAACAAAAATAAAACTGTATCTGGATGGGAGTCAGTTGAGCAGCTATTATAACCCCGGATGGGCGAACCGCCAAGGCTTCCACTGACAGCCATTCAGACCATGCAAAATAACGATTAGTAACTAATACCCAGAATACGAGCTAGTTATCCATGAGGGAGTACCCGCCAACATTATTCTGATGTATTCTTTACTAATGGTTCCACACAATGCACAAAGACAAAATAAATAAATAAGAAGCAAAAGAAGATCCATTGCATGAGAGACATTGGTTTCTCATGCAAGGTTGTGGGTTGGGCCCACAATTTGATGGTCTTAAATAATCCTTCCTACCATAATTAATTACAGTCCAGATTATCTGTTTAAGCCATCAAGGTTTTGTTTATACAAGAGTGTTTTAATGGCAATTGAACAAAGGTCCTTTAATCATGATGATTATTGAAGTTTGATTATTGCTAATCTCAATCTTTAATCATTAATGAGTCAAGGGTTCAATTAGTTAAGTGATGCAAATGGAGAATCAAAATTTGGGCAGCATAACACCCTACATTGCAATTCCAGAATGTTACATCCTAACCCGTGGGGCTATGATGTGAGTGTTGCAATATAAAATAGGGAGAGAATGAAATTTGTTTAAGATTAAATAGAGGGGGAGGAATCTTGTCGCTATATCATAAATGTTGTCGCGGACCGAGACCCGCGACATGGACATCCCGACAAGTTTTTAGAATTTTTGGCAGCATAACGCCTCTTTGTCGCTATGCAGGGTTTTGTCGCGGAACGTGGCTCCGCGACAAGGGTGACATCGCGACAAAGTGTTTTAATAAAATTCTAAGGCATTTGAACCTTTGTCGCTATGCATGGAGATTTTGTCGCGGAACGTGGTTCCGCGACAAGGTGTTCCGCGACAAGGTGTTCAAAGGCTAAGAAACATGGCATAATTTTTCTGTCTCGGAATGGGACTTTGTCGCGGAACGTGGCTCCGCGACAGGATGATTCCGCGACAAGAAGCCATGAAGACAAAATGCAAGAGTTTGGCTCCTTTGTCGCTATGCATGGACAGTTTTGTCGCGGAACGTGGCTCCGCGACAAGGTATTCCGCGACAAAGGGTTTTAAATTATAGAGACAAGTGTCTTGAAACACCTTTGTCGCGGAACTGCCACTCTGTCGCGGAACGTGGTTCCGCGCCAGAAGGCGGTTGGCGCCCAAGGTGGTTCAGGACAAAAGTCAGAAAAAGCAGAAATGAACAGTGGCATGCAAACAGCGTGATCTCACCCTATTTCAGATCAAAAAGCTATTCTAAGCTAAAAATAAGCAAGAAACATTCAAAATAAGGAAGAACATGCTTAAACAAAAATAACAAGACTGAGCAGGATATTAAAATAAAGCAAGAATCCTAGTCTAGGGTTTGATCACACATCCACACAACATTATCCATAATATGCTAACAGTGAACACGAAAATAACAAAATAGGGGTCAAATAACCCCAAAATGAAAAGGGAAGCATAGATCCATGGGGTGTGAGACCCATTTCATGATTTGGGACACAAATGATGAATGTTTTCCCATATTATTGAAGGGGTGTTGTTAATACCCATGATTTGGGTATTACAAACCCTAAAACAAGAGTTTAGAAAACAAAACATAGTATGAAAATGGCTATCTAAGCACTGTGAACAGTAAACACTAATCTAAACTAAACTAAGTGCAAAAATTAAATAATACATAAAAATAAACCTAACTACTCTACCTAAGGAAGAACTCCTAAGCTTGCCTTCAAGAACTCTCAAATTCAAACTTCCAACTCTCCAACCCTTAGCTCATGGGAGACACCTCATATTTATAGAAGTGTAACCCTAAGCCCATGGGCCTTGATTCTAGCCCATTGTGTCTTAAGACATCACACACATCACAGCTTTGTCTCGGAACATCGAGTTGGTCGCGGAATATGCTGCATGTGGCAAGGCTTCTCGACTGGGTCTTGTGTCTCTATTTGTGCATCTTGGTCGCGGAATGGGCTTTTGTCGCGGAGTCATGCTATCGCGACAAGGGTCATCGCGCCAAGGGTTTGGCTGGTCTCCTCTTCATTTGGGGCCAGTTGGTCGCGGAGTATGCCTTTGTCGCGGAACACTGCATCGCGCCAAGGGTTTCCGCGACAAAGATCTTCCTGGGCCTGCTGGATTGGGCCAGATGGGCCGAAAATATTCTTTTTGTGGGCTTTTCTATCTTTTTCCCATCTTTTTGGTTTCCTTTTCTTTTTCTCATGTTTTTGGATTTTTCTAACATAAATATGTAATAAAATTACATATTTATGTCTTTTTCACACCAGCTTATTATTTTTACAATTATGCATAAATCAGTCCAATTCGACTGCTTTCTTACTTAATGTAAGACCGGAATGCGATCAAATGCCCGTTTAAGACACGGAAATGGATTGAAAATAATGGTCATTTTTGGCCATTATCACCCTACGTCACTTCTATTTTGCCGCTGCATAATGAGCTTACGTCCCGTTTTGGAGGTCCGCTGCGTGATTCATCCTCACAGCGATCCCGCACTGCGGACACTTCTTCTTCCCGTAAGCGTCGAAGAGGTACGTCAGACTCTATTTTCCGATCCATATTGTATATCTTACGCAGGTACTTAAACATTGTTTTTCTGTCCACAGTTGATGATGAGGCGAGTGACGAGGATGATCCAGTTAGTGACGGGAGTTCTAGTTCGGACGAGGAGGAGACGAGTTCTAGCGACGAGGAGGCACATTCTGGTGAGGAGGGTCATGCGGGTGACATGGACGACGACGAGCATGAGGAGGATGAGTCTGATGATCCTGCAGAGACTGCAGATGATTGCGGCCAGGCGGATGACCCTATTGATGACGTTCCCGTGGCCGTCGATGCCTGGTATTCTTCTTCTTTAGGTAGATCTTCTGAGTCTACGGAGGAGATGTTAGCCCGTGCCGACTACATCATTCTTCATGGCCATGATGATCCTAGGTATCAGACTAGTGCCACGGTGACTGGCACTGATGATCCTATGACTACTGTTGCTGATCAGGTATGTTTCTCTACTTTAGATTTTTACTTTTTCATTGCTTCTGATACTGTAACAACATTCCTCTTGGTTGGTGCAGATGGATCCACATCCCCCTAGGACAAATGATGCAATTGGCTTAGCTGACCACACGTTGGCCTCTCAGGTATTTTTGAGTTGCGTCTTCACCTATTCATATTTTGATTAAACTAGGTGCTTTGAGAATCTTCGCCCTCCAGCTTCCTGCAGATACTACTCAGACTGCAGACCGCGTCTCCGAGACTATTCAGACTGACCCTTCGGCGACTCCTCAGGTATTCTTTACTGATTTATGTCACCTCTTGTTTTCTTCCTGAAGGACATGTTCTAAAGATCTCCCTTTCCAGACTCCCCTAGATCAGGCGGGTTGCCCTACTACTGTTGCTCCTATTACTTCGGCTGATGCGGTCGTGCTGCCTCCTCTGGTACGTCTCATTTCAGCTTGCACGGTTATAAGATTTTCTTCGCATATACTCATGTGAAGCTACCTTCAGGTACCCGCGGTTCCTCTCCCGATTCCGGTGACCTCCTTGACTTCTGGTCCTCAGGTACCCGGCTCGGTTGATGGAGTTATTAGTTCGTCGTGCGAGGCGTTCGACCGCCTCTTGTCCACCCATACCGATCTCCTTTCCACCGAGGTGGTTTCTAGTCTAGATCGCCTGCTGGATGATGTTGCTGCAGTTCCTGCATTTGTTGAGGATGCTGACTTCCTTGGATTCTCAGAGCTCATCTCTGACCTATCCATTGCCTATCCTGCCTATAGCAGTTCTGCGGATCAGTCCGCCCAGGAGCTGACGCTGCTTGATGACCTCGAGGCGCGACATCGTGACCTTTGTTCCCAGATGGATGTTCTCCGCCCCCGGCGCGATCAGCTGATTGTTGATCGCGAAGCTAGAGAGAGCCGCAGATCCCATCTCGAGGGGTTTATTACACGAGCAGAGCACGACATTGAGGAGGCAGAGCGGATCATTTTGGAGAGGAGGAGCGCCATTCAGGGAGCTAGGGAGGAGCTAGCTTCACTGGAGCCTGCCTTAGCCGACATCTCCTCCCGAGCTACTGAGGTGGAGACTGCCTACGATCGCTTAGCCGCCGACGAGAGCGATTTATCGACTGAGTTGTCGGGAGTTCGGACTCGTCGGCTTCGACTGTCCGTTCGTGCTCGCGCTTCCGCAGCCGCACTTCATCGCCTGACGGATATTTTTGGGCGTACCCGTGATCGATGGGCCCTCATGCGTCGGCGCATATTGGGCGATGGGACGCAGCCTCCCGTTTAGTTTCTAGCACTGATTTTCAGTACACTTCTGGGTCAGCCCATCGGCCTTGTGATGGGCAGTTTCTGCTTTTTGCTTTGGGATATTATTGCTACTTTTTGGCCGAACTTGTGATTGGCCACTTTGGATGTACTCATGTTTCTTACTCAGATTCCCATACTGACGGATAGAACATTTTGAGATATTTTGCGTTTATGCTTTGTTTATGTTCTTGACCATCAATATCCATTAGTTTGTATGCACCATTAATCAACCTTTGCGTGACAATGAACGGCCCTTCCCAATTTGGAGACCACTTGCCTGTCTCATTGTCTCGCACTCCCGAGGGTAGAATCACCTTCCATACCAAGTCTCCCTCGCTAAAGGTTTTGCCTCGAACTCTCTTGTCATAGTGTCTCGCCATCCTCATCTTTTGGCGACGGATATTTTCCAGAGCGGTAAGCTTGTCGCCATCTGCTGTCTCCAACTCTTGCACCATGGCCTTTTCATATTCAGCTAAGTCTAGGTGATGCTGTTGGGCCACCCTTAGAGAAGGGACAGTGATCTCCAAAGGCAGAACGGCGTCATGACCATATGTCAGGTAATATGGTGTGAAGCCAGTGGAGGTAGACTTAGCATTCCGGTAAGCCCATAGGACTTCCGACAGAGCCTCATGCCACCTCCTTGGTTTCTCACCTACCGCCTTCTTGATCATACTTATCAAGATTTTATTGGTGGCCTCCGCTTGACCGTTTGCTTGGGGGTAATACGGAGTGGAGTGGTATACGCGAATCCCGAATTGTCTAGCAAAAGCTAAGAACTTCTCGCCGGTGAACACAGTTCCTTGATCCGCAGTGATTGTTTGAGGAATTCCAAATCGATGTATGAGCTCAGTTACGAACTTAATTACATCATTTTGATCTATCTTCCTCATTGGCCATGCTTCCACCCATTTGGTAAAGTAATCAGTGACCACTAGTATGAATGTGTGGTTCTTAGACGACGGCGGGTGAATTTTTCCAATGATGTCCATCCCCCAGCCACGAAATGGCCAAGGCTTGATGACTGTGTGTAATTCCTCCGCTGGCACTCTCTGAATTGGCCCATGTTTCTGACAAGCCTCGCAACCTCGGGCATAGACGATGCAGTCTTCCATGATGGTTGGCCAAAAATAGCCATGACGATGAATACTCCATCTCATGCTAGGTCCTGCTCGATGGGAGCCGCATATCCCCTCGTGAACTTCTCCCATTACCAACTTCGCCTCCTCGGGACCTACACACTTGAGCAGTAATCCATCGACCGCCCTTCGGAATAACTCACCATCTATCAGTGTGTATCGTAAAGATTTGATTTTTAGCGAGCTGTCCCCTCCAGACGACGGGTCCTCGAGGTATCGTGTGATTTCAGTCCTCCAGTCATCGTTGGGATGTTGGGGTTGGACTCCTCCTTGGTCTCCAGACTCATCCGTGATGGCGGCAATGCATGGTGCCCCCCTAGGGCGACTAGACTGCCAGCCTGAAGCCAGTTGGGCGGCTTCGTTAGCCTCTTGATTTCGACTTCTAGGAATGTGGGTGATGGTAACATCCGAAAATTTGGATAAGAGTTCCAATGCTGTCTCGTAGCACTTGACTAGCCTCGGACTCTTGCATTCATATTCTCCTGTTAGTTGTTTTAGGATGACCTCGGAGTCTCCAAAAATGGTAATGGATTTCGCACCTTTGAGTAATGCTGTCTCCAGGCCAAATATTAAAGCCTCATACTCCGCTTGATTGTTGGTGGTGCCTGGTTTCAGCTCTCGAGCGAGCTTCCAACGTTGTCCCGAAGGGCTAGTGATCGTAATGCCGGCTCCGGAGCCGCTACTCGCACATGATCCATCAAAGGTCAATTCCCAAGGCTCAAATCCGATGAAGGACGCCTCTTTGGGATCCTCTGGTATTGTTACTGAGGGATGCTGGGCTAGGAAATCAGCTAAGGCTTGTCCTTTGACAGCTCTTTGAGGGACGTGCACCAGGGTGAAGGGACTAATCTTCATAGCCCATTTAGCCTGGCGACCCTTCAGTGCTGGCTTATGCAGGAGTGTTCTTACCAAGTCGAATGGAGCTACCACTTGGACTGTTCTTGGTAGCATGTAATGTTCCAATTTACTGCAGGAGTATACCAAAGCGTAACACAGTTTCTCCAATGCAGTATATCTCACCTCGGGTCCTTGTAGGGTTTTGCTGAGGTAATAGATAGCCCTTTCCCTGCTATCTTCATCATCTTGTGCAAGTAGACATCCGATGGATTCCTCGGAGGCTGACACGTATAGCTTTAGAGGTATTCCCTGCCTTGGTGGTACTAGCACTGGAGGATTGCTTAACGCTTTCTTTATTTCTTCGAAGGCCGCTTGATGCTCGGCTGTCCATGAAAATATCTCGTTCTTTCTTCCTTTAAGTAAGGTAGTGAACGCCTTCATTTTCCCAGCCGCATTAGCAATGAATCTTCTTAAGAAATTGATTTTGCCAATCAGTGATTGTAGTTCTTTGAGGTTAGATGGCGCGCGGGCTTCTAAGATGGCCTTGGCCTTGTTGTGATCTACCTCGATACCTCTTTCATGCACAAGGAAACCTAAGAAGTTCCCTGCTGCCACTCCGAAGGCACACTTAGCTGGATTGATTTTCAATCCATGTTGCCTCATTCGAATGAATGCGTTCTCCAGATGGGCCAAGTGCTGGCCGAATTCACATGACTTCACTACGATGTCATCAATGTAAACTTCAAGTGTGTGGCCAATTAGATCATGAAAAATCATGTTCATGGCCCTTTGATATGTTGCTCCGGCATTCTTCAAGCCAAAAGGCATGACCACCCATTCGAAGATGCCGACTGGTCCTGGGCAACGAAAAGCCGTTTTATGTACATCAGATTCAGAAATGAAGATTTGATTGTACCCAGAATAACCATCCATTAATGACAAAAATTTGTAGCCGGCGGCCGCGTCGACAAGCATATCGGCCATAGGCATTACATACTCATCCTTAGGTGTAGCCAAGTTTAAATTTCTAAAATCTATACAGACTCTTAATTGACCATTTTTCTTCACAACAGGTACAATATTTGCAAGCCACTCTACATAGCGACACGTTCTAATGTAACCTGCTCTAAGAAGTTTTTCAATCTCGGCCTTTATCTTTGGGATGGTGTCTGGATCAAAACGTCTAGGCGGTTGCTTGTGAGGTCTGAACTCAGGATGGGTTGGCAACTTGTGTTCCACCAGTTCTCTTGACAATCCTGGCATATCTGTATACTGCCACGCAAAACAGTCTTTGTATTTCTGGATCAGCTCCACTAGTTGGTGCCGCTCCACCTCGGGCAATGAAGCGCTTACCTTGGTGAGTTTTGGCTCTGCATCAGTTCCAAGGTTGATGTCCACAAGGGGTTCCTTCGCTTCCGGACTAGGCAATGTCCGCTTCACAGGGGATGGCCACTCAGATGGCCTTGTATCAGCTAGACTCTTGGACTTGTCTTCGGCACCCATCATCATCTCAGTGGTGGCGAGCCGCTGCAGCAAATCTCTATATACGTCTTGGCTATTCATCATGTGGAGTCTGAGGATTCGGGTCGGCCGGATGTAGCTTGAAGCCGCTGGAAGTGAAGTCGATGGACTCGAAGTCTAAGTCCACACCAATCAAAGCCGATGCTGGCTGGACATCCTCTAAGTAGAAGACTGCCTCATCGTTGTTGCGGTCGTGTGCTATGAAGGGCTGAGGATCTGCTTCCACGAGTTCCACTTGATCATCATTCCAGATAAGCAGCTGTTGGTGTAAGGTGGATGGCACACATTGTGCCATGTGAATCCAATCGCGTCCTAGTAATACTGAGTAGCAAGTTTTTGACTTTACCACGAAGAAGGCCACTTTGATCGTCTTGGACCCTACAGTGACGTCGGCTGTTATGAATCCTGCTGGTTGAGTAGCTTCTCCCACAAAGCTGCACATCCTGACCCTGGTGGGGATGAGGTCCTTCTCACTCTTGCCGATCTTCTTCAAAGTGGACATTGGCATCACGTTTGCTGCTGCCCCATTGTCGACGAAAACCCTACTCACCGGCCGCCCATCAATGTGAGCTTTGATATACAGAGGTTTCAACTGCCTGGTTTGAGACACTTCTGGTTTGGCGAACTGTGGAAGCACTGGCCCTTGAACAAGCTGGCCACTTAATTCTTCGAATAGATTTCTGGTTGGATGAGATAGTTCTGCTATCATCTCATCCATCTCCTCGATGAGCTTGGCGAACGACGGCTCTTCTTCGTCCCATATCTCAGACTCTGCATCACTGACTTCCTCATCCGTCGCCCATCCCACGACTTGCATAGGCACCACAGGGTCTGATGGTTCCTCTTCTTGATCATACTTGTAGCCTGCTTCCTTGAGTTCCTCTTCCAAACCGACCCAGAAAGCTTCATCCAAGTTGTCTAGCTCACCCTCCATGTTGGCTTCCTCATCGAGTTCCATGTTGTCCAACATCTCGAGATCTTCCGTAATGACACCTACCGTGCTAATGCCGACTTTAGGCTTTTCTTGGTCAGCCCCCATGGCCGCTTCCACATCTTCGGGAGTGACCGCCCCGAAGCGGACTCGTGTAACCTCACTGTTTGTCTGAACTCTAGATTCCATTTCTGTCTGTTTGGGTTCGTCTACACTCTTGCAATAAGCGAGGAACCCCTCATAGCTGTCGGGTTCGCTCCCCAGTTTCCCGTCTTGATGGGCCGCTATGTAAGCAAAGAACCTGGTGAGAACCTTCATCATAGCCATTTCTCTAGCTGACCCCGGATCACCCATGCGACTAAACCTATCCATGAATTTTTCTGCCCAAGGTTCACTTCCTTTACTTGATTCGGCCACGACGGCCGCCTTGCCCTTGTCCCTAGCAGACGAAGGTTGTTTCTTTATCTGAGCGGACCTAGTCTCCATGGTTTCACGTTGGGGTGTTGGATGGCGACGCTCCGTCCACTGAAGCCTTTCCCGAACTGGCCTCCTGGTGGGAGGTGATGGTGAATGTCTCCTTCGTGGAGATGGTGGTCTCCTGGAGGGAGATGATGGTGAATGTCTCCTTCGTGGAGATGGTGGTCTCCTGGAGGGAGATGATGGTGAATGTCTCCTTCGTGGAGATGGTGGTCTCCTGGAAGGAGGTGATGGTGAACGTGGCCTCCTTGAGGCCTCATAAGACCTTCCCCTGTAATCTCCCAGCCGCTCATGCACCGGCTTTCGAAGTGGTACGGGGGGACTATACCTGATGTACAGAGGTCTCCCATCCGGATGCTGCAATCTCTCGTGGATAGGCCTCCGCCGTTCGGATGTTTCCCCTTGAGATCTGAAGTAAGTTGGTTGTACTGGTTTTCGGGGCTTAGACGACTCCAACTTATGGACCTGAGCTTCCCACTGCCGCATTTCCTCGGCATACCTTCTTTGAGCTCGTCTGTACTGACTCCTCGTCATGGGTGGCGGCTCCTTTTGAATGGTCTTACCTCCTGCCCGGTTCCGCATCCATCTATCAGCTTCAGCAGGGTGTTCTGGACGCCTCATTAAGGTTGGTATCACCTCCACTCTTTGTCTGTAATCCCTAGTAACAGGTTGATGCTCCCCGTTGTCGCGGACCTCCACAGCAGGTTTTGGGATTTCAATCCTCAAAGGAGGATTCTCCCTTTTCTGGTATTCATTCTCTTCGGCTTTCAGAACTCTTGCAAAGTCCTCTTGAGACATGTGTTTGAACCTGGGCTGCTTGCTATACAGTTGCTTTTCTCTTTCTTTCTCAGTGTCAGATTCATCTGATAATAGGTCGTCATCTTGTTCATCGATTTCAACACGTTCCCCTTCCTGATCCATCCGGCTACTGGAGCCGCCATCATCTGGGTTTGGAACAAGTCCAGCCGCACCCACGCGAAGCTGTGGAAACGGATCTAAGTCCACTTTCATGCAAAACGATCGGCCCCGAATTTCTTCGGCCGTTGGTAACTTCTGCCCCTCAGGCAGCTTGATTAAGCCATCTTTGAGTAAGGCGTCGAATACTTGGTCTGCCTTGCTCATGTCGAACAGGTCCTCTTCGGGCTTATACTTGGCTTCCCTTTGTCTAGGTGGTTTAAGGGCAGCACAGGTGTGTGGCTTGGCTATCTGGACTAGTTCTGCAATAGCCACTTCCACTGGTTCGTCCTCCTCGTCGCTAAGTGTCACTTCCTCGAAGTGGACTCGACGTATAGGACGTCTTCCTTCTTGTTCCTCCAGGAACTTTTCCAAGCGAGCCGCTCTCTCGGCCAGCTGGGCAAGGTCAGTTGCATCCTGCACAATTAAATGCTCCTTTAGTTTTGGTAACATGTTAGCCACTGCAATATTGGCTATTTCTTTTTCAGGAATTGCTATGGAACATCGGCCTTTCAGCCGTTGTAATCTACCAATAAAAGAGCTTGCCGCCTCATCGGCATGCTGCTTAGCATTAGTGAGATCAGCGAGGCTTACCTGGGATAGCGGAGTGTAAAACCTATCGTGGAATGCCCGTTCGAGATCAGCCCAGTTCTGGATTGAGTTAGGCCGCAACGATGCAAACCATGCGAAAGTCGGTCCGGTGAGAGAGGAGCTGAACAATCTTAGTTTCAGCCAGTCATTGGCCGCTGCTTCCCCGCATTGGGCAGTGAACCTCCCAATGTGTTCCACTGTAGATTTACCCTCATCTCCCGAAAAGGAAGTGAAGTCCGGCATCTTGAAACCCCTCGGATAGGGTTGCATGGTGTCTACCCAATCCGGATATGGCTTCCGGTACGTAGGCCGCTCCATCGGCTTTAACTGGATTCCGAAGTGCTGCTGCATCATGTCCGCGAGCAGCTCTGGTGAAACCACTGGTGCCTGCGTAGGAGGCATCGCAGCAGCAGGTGTCGGGGGTGCTCCATATGGTTGTGGAGCGTGTCCTCCTGTGTAGACAGGAGTGGCGGCCTGTGCCGCGGGGATAGGGGTGGCGGCCTGCACCATAGGGGCCGCCATCACTCCACCTGTCTGGGTAGCCTGCCCCCCTAGGGTTGGTGGCACCCAACCCGGGTTGAGAGGAGCCGCCATATGTGGTGCCGTGGGGATGTTCGGCATCTGAGGTGCCGCTTGTCTGGGTGCCATGCTAGGTCCGGCCGCCATGCAGCCTGGTGTGGCACTGGTTGCCATCAACGGATTTGATGGAACGTATACCGGCATGGGAGGTGCCGCGTAGCCCGAGTTCGGCATGCTGGATGCCGCTGTAGAAAAAGTGTACGCGGTCTGGTATGACTGTGGAAACATACTGGCCACGCTTCCAGAGTCATGGAGTGGTGGGTGACCCAGTGTGTTTCCCCACATACGGTGTTGTCCTCCTGACGGTCCCGGATATGGAGTGCTAGGTGCCATGGTAGAACTTGATGGGAGGCCTCCATCGCGTAGGGAGCCGCATATCTGGCTGGTTTGGTCGGCCATGGCAGGCCGCAAGACATCCATCAAGTGCCTTGTGAGCAAAGGCATAAATTCGGCCATCGATTCGGTCATCGATAGCCGCATTTGTTCCGACAGAGTAGGGATCTGCATTATCCCCTGCTGTGGTGAGGTGATGTTCGCCGTCTCGCCGGCGTCCTCATCCAATGTGCGCTGGACTGTCTGGTCTTGCAGAGACATGTTCTCGAATTCTTGTGTTAGATCAGTAACGATTCGTCCGGATCTAAGACGCATGCACTTCCTGAAGCAGATATGGTCTTGAATCGGGTCCCACTGGGCGTGCCAATTTGCTAACGGTGAAATTTGGGAGAATGGAATCTCTCTTTTATTAATGAAATTTGGGGAAAGATTACAGAGAAAAATAGAAAAGTACAGGAATTGAATGAAAGCAGTAAAGGAATTGAAGAACAAAAAGCAGTAAAAAATGCAGGAAAGCAGAAAAGTAAAATAAAGACTCTCTGAGGAGAAGATTCGGGGTCCCTTACTCACGATGCCGATGTTCATATTTATAGTGGCGGGGCGTCCTCAACCTCTTGGCTCACTTTCCTTGTCCGGGCGTCTTGCCAAGATTTCTTTCCTTATCCGACACCTTCGCCCGATACGCTTTCCGAATTTGAGGATTCGCTTTGATATCGACACACTCATCAAAGGCGGCCTCCATCATGGGGTTACCTAAACCCTTCATTCAACTTTTCTGGGCCTCCATCATGGGGTTACCTCCACCATCTCGGGCCTCCATCGTCACGACGGCCTCCATCATTTCTTAGGCCTCCATCGTCATGACGGCCTCCACCATCTCTTGGGCCTCCATCGTCATGACGGCCTCCATCATCTCTCGGGCCTCCATCCAGGCTGTTGTTCCTCTTCCGGATATATTTTCATCTGGGCTTTTGGAGACGCGTCTCCCTCTTCCGGCGGCTTTTGGAGACGCGTCCTCCCTCTTACGGATATGGGCTTTTGGAGACACTTCCTCCCTATTCAGGATATGGGTTTTTGGAGACGCGTCCTCCCTTTTCCGGATATGGGCTTTTGGAGATGTGTCCTCCCTTTTCCGGATATATTTTACCCAATTGGGCCAATTAATTTAGACGAGCAACTCCATTGGGCTTAATATATTTTTACTATGTTAACAGGAACACGAAATTTGGAACAACACATGAGGTGGTAGTACAGACAACAAAATCTTTCTTCTTTTTATGTAATATAACTTCTTTGGCCATCTTAATTCTGCATATAACTAACTCATTCTGAAACTGAAATATTCCATCTTAAAGGACACATAAGACATTGTTAATTAATTTACCGAAATTATATGATGTGGGCAATATCAAAATAAATGATTCTAGTAAGTATAATTCTACTTATTTTGCATAAAATTGAGTTACAACTGGTGCGTATTACTTAATTGTCACTATCAACACGGAGAAGTTTCGATTTGACCAACAAACCATTCGTAAGATCACTATGAGCAAGCAAAGCCAGAGTGTTAAAACAAACAAGGCATATGATCCAATTAAATGAAGTTTCTTTGGAATGATCCAGAAGCAAACCTGGAAGACAGACCCTGAGACATGTTTTCGATCGGCATCAAGTTTGACGTTTTGTCTTCCAGCAGACAAGTCCTTATCGCGGTCCCAAGGTTTCCATGGATGGTTACCCTCCCGGCCCACTCCTCTTTTGTGGGTTCCTGCTTGGATTTTTTCTTCCGGCTCTGCTCTTTCCTAACTCCTGAGTTTGAGAGGGTATTAACATATACTTCATGTTGTACTCCTATTATTTTTGTATAGCTTTAGTTCTTGCCCCAACCATGTGGTCCCACTCTCTATTGTAGATATATCTAATATATATAAATGCCAATCGGTATATTGCTACAGTTGTGCACAGTTGTTCCCTTATCTACAGTAGTTACAAAACGACAAAACGACGATGTTTGGCCTTCCCTCTTCTCCCCCTCCGTTTTCCCGTGGCTTCTTCAGCGCCTTGCCTCGCCTCGCCTCACCTCAGTAAATCACCACATCGCCGCCCTCCAAGAATCTTTAGCGCCACCTCCTGCCCTAATTATGGATCCGCCATCTTTCGCTCCATGACATTTGGTGTTTTGGCCCTAAACCCTAAACCATCGCCGTCGTGCGCTACTCTTTTGCTTGAAGCCATATGTGTTGTTTGCTCTGTTCGGAATTCTTCAGTGTTTTGTCCAAACCTACATTAGCCTCACCTTACCCTATGGGTCCTCACCCCTCACTCAATCACGTATGTGGCTTCGGGATTCGAAGTTGGAGAAGAAACTAGGGATTTCGCGAAGAGGGAAGCGCGAGCAGATGAGAGGCGGAGCAAGTTGTATTGAAGGCTTCAAGCCATCTTCAAGCTTATGAAGGTGAGGAGGTTCTTGGTATTTCATTTTCCCTCGCTTCCTCTTTCTTCTCCCATTCTCCTTCCTCCTTCGTTCCGCCATCGGGGGATGCCCCTGTTCCCCGACGAACTAGCCGGCCAGGTGACGCGGGCGACGGAGTTAGCGACGGAGGGAGGCGCGCTGGTAGAGTACCGGCCTTAGCCTCGTCGCCGCCTGGCAGCGGCTGCTCCTGCGAACGTGGGCTCGACGGCGACAACCTGTTGCCGGAGGGAGTTGGTCGGCAGCGGAATTGGTTGCGGGTTACTCCCCATTCTAAAGAAGGCAGCTGTAGTTGGTTCAAGCTCGCTCCAATCATTTGTTTCTTTTGTATATTTTGTTCTGTACTGTTGCTTGCATTCTTATGGTTTGTTTAATTCTGTCATTAGTTTGATTTACCCATTTCATTTCTTTTTCCTTCATGCTCGTGTATTAGTGGATTATACAGGTGTTGATTATTTCCAATTGTTGCTTATTGTTCTTTTGCCTTTCTCAACTGTTGTGAGGGTATTTGATTCTTATGAATGTTTATGTGGATTCTTATATGTTTTGTTGGGGATTTTTAATCTTGATTGGGGATTGGAGAATGCTGAATATTAAATTAGCTTAAATGTTGCAGGGCATGCACAGTTTGTTCTGGATGCGATAAAGGAGGTGAGGGAAGTAGAATTGTAGAAATAGTCATTTTAGACTAATCTGGAACTGTAGATGGGACTGAGTTAACATTTTTAAGATGCTTGTTCACCATAAAATATGTTTATGTACAATAGAATTCTACCAAGTTGTTCGTTTTGCCACATTGTTGAATGGTCTCTTAAATTATGTATTCGGCCAAAGTAACATGTTTCATGTGCGTGAATATAGACTTGATAATTTGCTGCTTTTGATTGGATTCTTGTTTTCTGCTCATCATGCCCTTTGCTTTATATTGATGATTTTTATATGATGCAGCCTGTCCATAGGTGGTATACTTAACTATAAACGCCCCATCATGGAGTTTATCAGCTGAGATAAAAGTCTTTTGGTTTAAAAACTTCTCATAGTTTGCCATATCTACTATGTCAGTCATTAGCAAATTGGCCCTGTATTGCATGCAAAAGCATGTTCGAGTATATGTGTATGCTTTTGATGTTTTAAAACAATACAACTGCATCTATTGATTATAGGTGCTTCAAGATAAACTGAAAACTGACCTCATTCCTTGAACTTGTTTCTGAACCATTCTATTTTAATAAATCGAAATAATTCAAAACCAACTTCAAGGGAGTGATTACCTTCATATAAAAAAAGATCATATTTCAGAGAATGTTTTTATTTTTCTGTCGTGGGAAGCTTTTTCTTTGTATTTTCTTAGATAATAAATTGCTGGTTTCAGGTTCCACCAGGGAGTTGCACTTGTGATTGCCTTTTTTCTGTCAGTCATTTTCCATGAGGTACAATGTCATATGTTTCTGCTTTCTCCTCTTCTATTGGGATATTACTAAGGTCTAATCTTTGATTGCTGTTGGATATTGGCAGCGAAAAGTTAAAAACTAAGGAGGAAAATTGTATATAATTTTTTAAAGCATCACTGACGGAAGCCATTTTATTATCATTAATTTTTGTGCAGTAGTGACGAAGTGAAAGAAAATCAAATTAATACACACCAGTAACCCTGTCATCACATCTTTTATCATTCATTTCTGTTGGTTGCTCTTTTTTAACAATTTAACCTAATAAATATCAACAAATTTGATTCCTTCAGTGGTTTTTCCTTACATTACAGAACAAGATTTTCAATTTGTGTTTTGTTGTTAGGAATTCAGACTTTGGTCTACGTTCTTATTTCATGAGTTTGTTTTATGTCTGTTGAACAGCTTAGCATCGCTGTGCCTTGCCATTTATTCAAGATTTGCATCACTGCTGTCGCCTTGCCACCGTCGCTGCCCGCCAAATTATACCCCTCTTTGCGAATAGGGCCGTCTCAATCTTTTTGGGAGAACGGGATGTGGAGCTCCAGATTAGCGCTATGCTGGTATGTAATTGAACGCTAATTATTTTTTTGGGGTTTTCATATGTATTTCCATGGCTTTTGAAGTTCGAAATCTACTCCCCATTTGCTTTAGAGTCCATTTTGATGGTAATGCTTTCAGCTGCTTATATTTGAACAGGATTTCCTAGAGTCAATTTGCTCTTTTATGTTGTCTTCTGAAAAATTAGGAAAGGAATTGGCCGTTGGATTTTCGTCGGTGAGTTGGAGCTAATGCCGTTATTTTGGTTGACATGTTTGCATGTGTTTCAGGTATTACCAGAAAGTGGTTAATTCAAATGAAGTGCCCGATTAAATGCCTCATTCTTCCATGCCCTTGGATCGTGTAAAGGATATATTTTCATGTGAAGGAACCCAACTTCTGATACCATAATGTCTCAGATTTGTCGAATTAACTTTTCATTAGCCTACATATTAAAACCAGGCTAAGGGATTTAGTGAGAGAAGCATGTTCCAAATAGAAGTCTCATATTTATGAGATTGATTGAACGTAATAGATCTTAATTGAAAGCATATGCTTTCTTGGTGTTTAAAAGTGTTACATTGTATGATCAAATTGATGAATTTTGGTGGTCCATTCTTGCTGGAGAACCAGGAGTAATTTTATTTCATTTTATTCCTCTGAAATTTTGTGTTCTTTTTCCTTTCTAGCAAGTGAATGTTTTGGAGGTTTCTTTTTATTGTTATTTGGTTGGAACTTTGCCACTTTTGTGGTGGTTTGGGATGCATTTTTCTTTGCTTGGTGTTAAATTTGTCTTAAATGGTTGTGCTGAAGACACTCAAATTTGAAAGTCAGCTGATTATGAGTTTGAATGCCGATAAATTTTTATTTTTATTTTTCCTGGCACCTGAAGCAGAGCGAAAAGTTTTTGTGTAATAAAAGTTGACTTGAACTCCCATGAAGTCAAATACTATTGGTTGATATATATCACGGCAAAAAGTTGTAGAACATTGCATTTTCCACTAAATGCTATTACGATTGAGTCCTTGTTTTTGAATTGTGATATTATTCAATTATGCAGAAGCAACAACAGCAGTACCAGAAGCAGCAACAACAAATCAAAGGTTATAGTTTCTCATTTCTTAAGGACTATAGGGTGGTAAATTAAACAACATGAAAATTTTGGATCTTTGTTATACCAGGGGGACGGATAATCTTTTATGTGTTCTAACTTGTGCCAAAATCTGCTATTGGAATCTTACGTACTTCATTTTCTTTGTCACCAGCAGAAAATGTGGATTGCTTGATACATATAATTCAGTAGAATTTCTTTGTGGATACTGTAATATGTGGAATTCATGAATTTTTGTTGCCACGTTTATTGTTTTTGGTATTTAATTATTTATGTTACTATAGATTGCTAACCTTGGGAATTTGGGCCCATGTTTTGCACTTAATCATCACTTGGTTCATATGGATATATTTCAACTTGTTTTCTAATTCATTAGAGTTGATATTCAACTATGTTTCTGATATCCTTCGATTGGCAGGATACATAACGCGTGGAATCCCAAACTCATCGCCGATGTAGTGCTGCATGCCAGGCTCGTGCAAACCAACGGAATGCCAGTACGGAGCACCAGCCACCACCTCGCTCCCGCCGCGTACGGTGCTGTTGAGAATGGATATGGATACTTACTCCCGCCGCTTACGGAATGCCAGTAAAATTAGGAATTTGGCATTGCAGGTGGTCCTGGCGATGTACTTCATAAGATTACTTGCATTTTTCATCATCAACTTCTATTAGTATTTATATTTTGCTTTGTTATTTATCCTATGTGCATAGTCTGACGATTTCAAATTGTTTTCCTTTATTTTGACTAATGTTTATAATTCAAATTCCTTATTTTCCAGGTCATGTCATGTTCTTTAACCAAATCATTTATGCAATTTCTATCCTTTGATCCGAATGTAACCTTATATATATGAGGGAGCATTTCAATCGTCCTTCATGGAGGACACACTCTCCGATGCTGCCTTCAGCCTCCAATCCTAAGGGAGCACACATTGTCTTTCAGGGACTAGGCATGTGATTATCTTAAAGCCATAACAAACCCGCTTAATGGTTTCTTTCCTCACCGGTGGTGATTTCCTGGCCGCATCCCTAGCTCCAATTGGGTTAGTTGAATCGAACAGTTTATTGTTATAGTGCCTTTGAACTGTTCTATTAAATGCTCAACTCATCTTCCGTGTTGTTGATTACGCCAATTTCCTTGGAGTTCAAAAACCGTTGCTTCAGAAGCTAATGCCATTGTTTTATGATTCAATCAGATTTGCCTCATTCTTAGTTTATTGTGAATTTATTGTTTTATATGTTTCGCCAGAAAAGAAGAGAATTTACTGGCCTCCCCCATTCTATAAAATTTCTCTGTTCCTGTCGTTTATGTCATTCTCTGTATAATATGTCCCCATCATTGTCATTCTCCAACTAATGGTTGTGTTCCGTTTTCTTTCCTTTTAGCTTTCTTGGCTATCAATATTGCGTGATTGTGTCTTTGTATAGTTTTATAGTTGGGTGTTTTGTTCTTTTATTTTTATTTTTATATATTTTTTTGTGGGGTCTTGATATTTAAATTAGTGGAGTCTAAATTGCAATAATTATAGAAAAAAGGCTATTCCAAACTGCAACTGCCCTTTCGTTTGTCCTTGGTTGTGATCTACTTGTTCTGTTGTTGTCGTCCTTTTTTATTTATTGTGATCTAATATTATGCTGTGCTAGCTTACGATTTACTATTTTATTAGTTTTGAGTTGCTAAGCTTCTGCTTGTTGCAGACACAGAGTAGTGATAGTTGAAGGTAACTACTTCTATTCGCCACCGCCGTCGAACCTAGCGATCCCGCACATGGATTATTGTGGCTATCAATACTGGCCCATATTCTTCTATAGTTTTATAGCAGTGGAGAGTCTACCAGTTCTCCTACTAATAATAGTAACTTCATTCCAACCTATTTCCAAGTAAAATTACACACTTTCACTACAAATTATTTTCAATTCAACTTTACATATTAATTCTAAAATCCATTCGTCGGCCCGCGCAGCGTAGCGCGCAGCCAAACGAACTCTAGTATATATATATATATATGTACTCTCCCACAATTTATATTCATTTGATCCATTCATGAAATTAATAGTGTAAAAGTAAAAAATTTATAAAAATTTGATATTCCAAATTTATAGGATTAGTCAATTCCAATAAAATCTCGATTGACTATATTTTAACTTATGTAGTTGTGTTAACAAGTCCAATTAAAGTTAATAAATATATAGTAATTACTATAAAATTTTAAAAAACGAATGAAATATTATAGTATTTCATGTCCTTTAAAAAAATTTAAGGTTTTCAGTATTCACCTAAAAAATTTAAGGTTTTCACCCAATCTAATGCATATTTTTAACAAATAATATTTTAAATTGTATAAAAGTAAAAATTATTAAAATTTAGTATTATAAAATTATGTGATTAGACCAATCCAACAACATATCACTTGATTATGTTAAAAATTTATTACATCAAAATTATACACAAAGATCCAAATAAATATACAAAATGGCTCCTACAAAAAAATAAATATACAAATGATGATTTGAAATTATCTCTGGACCCAATATAATAACAAACATCCCTTAATGATCATTCAAACTTAACATTTTTTTTAATTCACGCCCCATTCTGTTTTAAACCCTTTTTTTTTTTTTTTTTTTGATCATGGCCTAAGTTTTACTACGGAGTAATTTTTAATGTTTGATGAAGGAAAATTCCAAAGTTTGATTGTTGACCTTCCAACTTGGGGCACGTACTTTTAGAAGGGCAAAGAAGTGAATTTGAGGACATAATAAAGTAAGGCCCGTTCTCGAACTTAATTATTTTTTATAAAATTTAGATCATAATAAATTTGATGATATAATAAATATTAGTAAATATTAGATACAGACCAAATTAAATAAAATCTGATCGGACTAGATCAGATAAGATTATATCAGATTAAATTATTATAACATTCGGACCAGAACAGCAAATAAGACGATCAAATTTTATAAATTTAAATCAGACCAGAAAAATTAAGCTAAGGGGTTAACCGCTGGCCACTGCGCGTCTGCCACCACTCCGTTTCGGATCGCCCGAAGCGGTCGCCGTGTTTCTTGCGTAGGAATACTGAGGCGAGTCCCGCCCCGTCTTTCTTTCGATTCCCTTTTCTCTCCACTGATAACAAAAGAAAAAAAAAAAAAAAAAAGGGCTTCTTTTTCTTTCCCAATTTCCATTCTCCATCCTTGCTTTAATCTTTATTTGCTTTCTTGATTCCAACTACTTATACATTGTTTAATAATCTTATTTGTCGAATTGAATTCCGCCTCCTCCCTGTTTCACCTTTTCTTTTATCTTTATTTGGGCTGCGCAACGTTTCGTTCTCCTGGGTTTGCATCACGAATTTGGGTTTGGTGTTGAATTTTGCTCTGCTCTCGTTCAATTCGGGTGATCCGTCGGTATGTGTTCTATTCAAGAAAGAGATCAATTGGATTGTTGCTGTTTTGTTGTCGTTGTCGTGTTGTTTTTCTTGATTTGATCCCTTGGAACGTTTGTCTACCGATGAGCCGATGAGGCAGCAATTGGATCGTGATTTTGTGGGGGTTTCTGGGATTTATTTATTTTTAGCGTAATTGGGCTGGGAAGATCCCATTGTTGAGTTTTTTATGTGATTGTCACGAATGAAGCATGTTGTCTTCATCTTATGCATGTGGGAATTATTATTGTTGTTAGTGAGAGGCGGCAATATTGAATTGAATTCATTTTGTAATTTATTGGGCTATACTCATGGGGGCTTTGTTATCTCAGATAGAAGATTCTCAATTGTGTTGCTTTGGGTTTGGCTAGATTCTTCTAGCCCTAGGTACTTTTGGTGCCTGCGTCTTCAAGAAATTATGGCTTCACCAACTTTGAAGGTTAATAAAGTAGTTAGCCTGCCTTTATTCATAGTGCTGTACTATTTTAAAAAATTCTTTACTCTGCTTGCACTTGTCTGTTAGAATCCTATTCACATCTTCTCCTCCTTTTCTCAACTAGTGCTTTTAGCTGATGATTCTTCCTTGATATGGTTGGTCGTGATCTATATGGTCATATTAAGTATTTTTTGGTGTTTGTCTTCAGGAAATACCTGTTGGCGGTGTTTTCTTTTTTTTTTCTTCTTTTTTTTTTTTTTTTGTCTATTTTATTGGTTGTGAATTCAAGCTTTAATGTTTTGTTTACTAGTTGACTTGTCATTGTTTGTAAGTTATCTGTATTTCTGCTGATCGTGTTTGTTCTACAGGGGTTGCTATCCTACAAAAACTATGAGGCTTCTTCCTTCAAACAAGAATTAATCCAATGATGTAGATTTACATTCATGACGACTGACATCAGCATCCCTCTTCTAAGGTTCTTGCTTGCCAGTTCTACACTGGATTCTAGCTATATCTTTGGGTGGCTAATTACTGGATCCTTTGGACTTTTTGCTCTTGTTTATGCATTCCTCAAGTGGCAGAGAAAGTCATCTCTTGATTGGCTCAAAGCTGCTAACAAGGCAAAGAAAAAAGCCTGGAAGAAGCTAAAAGTTCCATTGTCGCATCACACATGGACGTACGATGTTGCTTATGGTGGACCACCATCCACATGCTGTGTCTGCCTAACATCGCTAGTGTACCCTCAGACTTTACGAACGAAATCTATGTCACGTTCCCCTATACATCGTTGTTCTGTTTGTGGTGTTGCGGCACATTTTCATTGTTCTCAGTTTGCAGCAAAAGATTGCAAATGTGTGGCACAAGCTGGCTATGGTATAGTGCAGCACCACTGGTCAGAAAGATGGGTAAATCTGGACGAAAATCCAGAGATGTCTGCCTTCTGTTTCTACTGTGACGAACCTTGTGGCATTCCTTTTATTGATGCATCTCCCGGTTGGTATTGTTTATGGTGTCAACGCGTCATACACGTGAAATGCCATGTTAGAATGTCTGAAGAATTTGGCGATGAGTGTGATCTAGGTCCTCTTAGAAGAGTTATTCTTCCTCCCCTTTGTGTCAAAACTACAGAGAGTAAGATGCTAGTTTCCAGCGCAGATGTCATTGACCCAACTGTTCGTGGGGAGAGAAGAAAAAAGCATCATCGCAATAAACCTGGAAGTAATCAGTCTTTTAATGGTAAGGAGCCAGAAAGTTTTGCTGCCAAAAGAGCAATTCTCAATGTTTTAAGGAATCTGGTTGGACTCCACAATTCTAGCAATGATCAGAAGACAATTGATCTTATGGACACTAGAAAAGGTCCCAAAAAGAATGGCACTCTCCAAGCTAATAAGAAGGATGATACCGATTTTTGTCTTAAATTAAAGAAGTATACTATTCTAGACATACCTTCAGATGCCAGACCTCTTCTGGTCTTTATAAATGGGAAAAGTGGTGGACAAAATGGAAGTATCCTGTGTCGAAGATTGAACATGATATTGAATCCTGTACAGGTGAATGTTTCTCTTATTAACTGACTAGTGTTTGTATACTTACCAATTCATTGTCTCGGTAATGATATGTTAAGTCTTGTTAGGTTATTCTTATTCATCTCCCTGTGTTAATGCATTTTAAACCTGCATGTGGATGCTTTTATACCTAAATTGTCTGCTTATATTTGAAGCTGGAGATTGGGATCCTTGCAAAACCAAAAGCTTCCTTTGACAGTTTATCTTTCTCATCCATCTGAAAACTACTAGTTGAAGAGGTCCGAAGGAATCTTTTTTCGATGTACCAGTATTTCACGTTGTTGATGTTTAACATGTTCGAGTGTTTTCCATTATTTGGAGCATGAAGTTCAGGATGCTTAATTTTTGTAGTTGCTTTATCTTGTAGCTTGTTGACTATGAACATGACAAGAATTTGCCCCCTGTACTATAACTCTCCTTCCTAATTTACGATCACTCATTTCTCTATTGCATAATGATAATGATTCGAAAAGACAAGCTTTTCTATTGGCATTCATCTGTGTGCTTATTGCTTTGAAACATTCATAACTCAGATTTTATCCCTTGCAAGATCACTCATCCATGGTACTTGTCATCTTATCTTCATGTTCGTTGATGAGTATCTGGTTATTGTTTTATCCTTGACAGGTAATTGAACTAGGGTCCTCTCAAGGTCCAGAGGTTGGCTTGGAGCTGTTTAGCAATGTGCACTACTTTAGGGTTTTGGTTTGTGGTGGAGATGGGACTGTCGCTTGGGTCCTTGATGCAATAGAAAGGTACAACTACGAGTTCCCTCCACCAGTTGCAGTTCTTCCTTTAGGAACTGGAAATGATTTGTCAAGGGTTTTGCATTGGGGTCACGGGTTTTCAACTATTGAAGGGCAAGGTGCCTTGAGCGCATTTTTGCACGATGTAGAACATGCTGCAGTCACAATGCTTGACCGCTGGAAAGTCAACATAACAGAAGAAAAGCCCGGCCGTGAATCAAACCTAGTGAAATCTAAGTTCATGATGAACTATTTAGGTAACATTTACTAGGGGAGTTTGATGAGGAACCAAGTTTTCACTCATCCTTCATATTTGAGCTGATTTTTTTATCTTTTGCCTGCTATAGGTATTGGATGCGATGCGAAGGTGGCATATGAATTTCACATGAATAGGGAAGAAAACCCTGGAAAGTTTTATAGCCAGGTTAGAAGTTTGCTACTTTGCTATACGAGTCTTATTCGTGTGTTGGAAAAATTGCACAGCTGAACTTTATATCATTTGTACCAAAATTCTATTTCGTTGTAGTATATCATATTTGATGATTCTGTGTATGCAGTTTGTGAATAAATTGAGATATGCCAAAGAAGGTGCTCGGGACATGATGGACAGAGCTTGTGCTGATCTTCCGTGGCAAGTTTGGCTTGAAGTTGATGATAAAGATATTGAAATACCAAAAGTAATGTCATCTCATCCTCACAGTTGATTCAAGATACCTTTTGCTTTAGACCATCGGTTCTTATTTATATTATCTCAATTCAGGACGCAGAGGGCTTAATCGTTCTCAATATTGGGAGCTATATGGGTGGTGTCGACCTTTGGCAAAATGATTACGACCATGATGACCAATTCAACCATCAGTGCATGCATGACAAGATGCTTGAAGTTGTTTGTGTTACTGGATCATGGCACCTCGGCAAGCTCCAGGTTCAAAATTTTGCTGCTGCATTTAATTGTTGCCTTTGGAGTTTATGGATCATTAAGTGCAAATTTCTGTTCTTTGGGGATTTTCGTTTCTCTGTTTTTAAGCTATTTTAGGCTGCTCCTCGATTACTTGGGGGTGTTTGGAATGGCTTTTTTTAAGGTGCTTTTGGCTTTTGTTTCTGCCAAAAGCACTTTTGATGAAAAAATAGTGTTTGTTTTGGCTTTTTAAAAAATGCAAAACACCTCGAAAAGCTGCATCAGTGCTTTGGGAGAAGCATCCCAGGGGTGCTTATCCGAAAAGCAGAAGCCAAAAGCACCTAGTAATGTGTGCAGAGTCATAAATGCTCCTACTGATTTATTTAAATTACACTAAATATATACTATCCTATATAAGTAGCATATGCTTTTTGGTAATTTACACATTTCAAAAGCACATTTCACTTTTACACATCCAAACACACTTTTGGAAAAAAGCTGCTTTTCAAATATTCCATCCAAACACAAAAGTTACATGCTTATGCTTTTGACTTTCACTTATGCTGCTTTTGGCTTCTGCTTTTTTCAAAAGTCAATCCAAATGGGCCCTTAGAATTATGAATGTATCAAGTAAATGGAAGCTTGTATTTAAACCATGATATTTCTGTGTTTTGCATTAAATGGGAAGCAAAATTTATTTCTCTTTCCAAAAGCCAATTCAAACGGGTCCTTAGAATTATGAATGTATCAACTAAATGGAAGCTTGTATTTAAACCATGATATTTCTGTATTTTGCATTAAATGGGAAGCAATATTTATTTCTCAGCCGTGTTTTGTTTAGAATATTTTGATCTGTCTAATCAATTAAGATGCATTTCTTTATTATCAAACTGGATTAAGAAATTTTCAAAAAAAATTCATTCAAGAAAGTTGTGCACTTCTCATGGAAATTTTATGCTCAACTCATGACATAATTTTGAAGGGGCTGAACACTTTCGTTCTGTTGATGCAGGTTGGGCTATCACAAGCAACAAGACTAGCACAAGGAAAAGTTATAAGAATACATGTGTCTAGTCCTTTCCCAGTTCAAATCGACGGGGAGCCTTTCATCCAGCAACCTGGGTGTCTAGAAATAACACATCATGGACAGGTACTCAATCCATTCCCAATTAACTATCTAAGTTCATCAACATACCCTAATTTTTTCAATCAAAGTGGAAGGTACAACAATCTTGTGCTTATCATACGTATGCATCTGTTGGTAGGTGTTTATGCTGCGAAGAGCATCGGGAAAAGACGAGCCGAGAGGCCATGCTGCAGCCATTATGACTGATGTTTTGGTGGACGCGGAGTGCAAGGGTGTTATCAACGCATCTCAGAAGAAACTACTGCTCCAAGAGATTGCCCTTCAGCTTTCGTGATTGATTTTTCTTTGGTTTGCTTTTTCCTTGCTTCCCTCCACCAAATTTTGCTAACTGGCCTTCCAAAGTTGAACCATTTTAGTTCCTAAGTCCTCTCACCACATCATCACATTACATCTGGGATTTGAGACCGAGTGTGCAGTTATTACAGAGGCAGTCAGTCTAAGGCAGGTGATGATGCTTACACTCAATTTGTTTCATTAGATTTAGAACACTACAGATTCTTTTAATTTTCATTTTTGTTTAGTGTTTTCTATTTTGCTACTTGGTAGTATATATCAGCAGCCGGTGTGGTGTAACATTAGCATATACGTAGTATATTATACGGGTATAATGAGGAAGGGTATAATTTGAGTACGTACAATTGTATTTCATTTATTTAGCAGCTGCGCTTTGGTTTGGTGTAACAAGAACACATGATCGAATTTTCTACACTTTCAACTCCCAGTGAATGGTTTTCAATGCAAATTAACTTGTGTAATTTTTTTTTTATTTCCTTATCATTTACCTTAATTGCCTGTGACACTTATGACCTAGATTGAGATGCATTTCATTTCCATGCAATTTAAGCAATAAGCTTACGAGTTACAAACACAAGATTTTAGGTTTGAGATCAACTACAAAGCCTACAAAGCCTATTGCGCACTGTAGACTATTTATGGTGAGTTACCTACCCGAGCCCGAACTCGCTTAAGGGAAAAAGAGCAAGCAACTGAAGACATCACATCGCTTTCTTCCGTAAAGAAATCCAATTACTTAGCACGAAGGTATTTTGATTTGAATTCGGGGAAAATAGTACAATTAGTCCTTTATTTTTTACTTCCTCTTCTCATATAAGTGCTCCACTTCAGCATTTCATATAGTTCAAGACATATTTTTAAATGTTTATAACTCAAACTGGATCCAGGTTATAAGGAAGAAAAAACCTAATGGGCTTTCTAGGGCCAAAGGGAAAGAAAACAAAAGCCCACATCAATACAATGGGCCGAATAAATCCAATGTCAAACCCCCATCCATGGGCCGGTGATGGGTAATTTTCACTACTCATATTTTACCACAAGCGGATGGTTGTCATCAAGTAATAAAAACCGGTGAATACCGGGTCGAACCACAGGGAATTTCAGAATATTATTTCATTCCGGAGAAGATTTTAATTGCTTTTAAGTTCATTAATTATATTTTTATATATTTAAAAAGAGTTTGATTAATTCTAATGGTGATTAAATTAAAAATAGTGACATTAAATTTAAAATAAAGCAAGTTAAAATTATAATTAATAATAATATAAATGGAAGATGCTTGTAATACTTTAAATATTGCCATCCTTATATAAAATAGAAATTGCATATTGATTTAGCATTTTCCAATGTCTAAAAAGATCAATTTCTTAAAATTAATTACTTTATAAAGATTAAAGATATTGTAATCTTCTATAGTTCGAATTATGCTTAAACGGATTTCATGGAAGCTGATTAAATTACCTAACATTCTGCAATCATTGTTCTAGACCTAAATTTGAGTCTTTCCCAAGCATACAAATTTTCCTATAGCAATTAAAAGGCACTTTTCATTTCCCAAATCATGGTGCACATGCCAGAATCCATTTATAATGTAATTTATACCCAATTCCGGTACTAAAATATTAATTCTACTTTTTATCTCCCGATTTAGCAAAGCAGAAGTCACAGAATTGTATTCTAACATTTAATTATGCAGAACAGTGTAAATAATTTAACAATTATAGTAAAATAATAATAAAACATGGTAAACTGGATTAAATTACTAATTTTAAGATGTAGACAGATTAGGATTATTTCCAGATTACTAAAAATAGAGAACACAGATTGACCGATCATTTTTAATTTTGCAGATTGGTAATTTTGATATCGGATTAATTCTAGCAGCAAAAACATCGATCAATACATTGTTTTTCCCAATCATTATTTTTCACAGATTACTGGTATTAACATCAATCAATTCAGATTTGATAATTTGAACAGATTATATATGAAAATACCAGATTTGTGTAAACAAGCAGATTATCGATCTTTCTCATCCCTTAAACAGTAATCATATTTCATCTTCTAGCATCTTAACACATAAATCCAGATTAACATATAAACAGAGATCATTAAATTGCTTCCATAAAAACATAAATTCATACTTCAAAGTGATTCTGAACTCCCGTTCTAGATCACTTCTAACACGAACATTATAGAAATCCGTCTACAAATTAAAAACATGATAGCAGATTATATTTAGAGGCAAATTCAATTCATTACAAAGCAAGAAAAAGAAATGCAACACCTAGAATAGGAAGAACACACCCAGAACAGCGTTCCTGATGCATTCCTCCGGCATGATTATGTGTTTCCGGCCTTCTTCTCCCATTAGCAAATGTTTCCAGAGAGTTTCTGTCGAAAATTATGAGTCTGGATATGAAGAAATGGCGAGAAACGGTGTTTAAAATCGAGTTCGGTAAGTTAGAAAACTGCCCAACCGCGACTGTGGCGCAAAAAGTGGCGCTCAGAAGAGGTTTTCGGCGCCACCAAAGAGAGCTGGCGCATCCTGACATTTTCCAAATTTTCTTCTGCGGCGCAAAAAGTGGCGCTTCAAGGTGCTTTTCGGCGCCGGCAAGAAGGTGCGATGCATTCTGACAATTTCCTAAAATTCAGCCCGCGGCGCAAAAAGTGGCGCCTGGAGGGCATTTTATGCGCCACCAAGAAGGTGCGGCGCATCCTGAAGCTTTTTCCAATCCGAAATTTTCCTAAGTGTTGATGCGGCGCCTGATGCGGCGCCTGATGTGGCGCCTGAGCATGATTTTAGGCGCCGCCATGCCTGTGTGGCGCATTCTGGAGCTTTTCCAGTGTTGAAAATTCCGAATTTGACATCCTTTGTCCTCCGAACATCTTCTTTCTACATTTTAATGCCTGAAACATCATTGCAATGTATTAGAATTGCCAAAGTCTTATTAAAAAGCATAAAACAAGATAAATTGGACTCGGATAAGCTCAATTTAACCGGTCTTATTAATTTTTACAAATCACATGAAATATAAACTAAAAAGAAGTAAAATAGGGTCTCATGCATGCAATTTAGGTTCGTTTTAACACAATTTAAGCTTATTTAAATGTGGTTTCACAGGGTGCATCAACATCCTCACACTTAAATATTGCTCGTCCCTTGAGCAATGAGATCAATTAACACATCAACTTGCCAATCAAGATAATAAAGATAAAGTCTCTATAGTTCTGCCAAATCATAGATTTCAACAATGCAATGAGCTAAAAGGGTTCAAAGTTTAATGTACTAGAACTAGGCAAATTGATATGCATCAGCTATTAGAACCAAATGCCCAAAGCACTTACAATACAGAAAACAGATTAATTATACGTAGCACTCAATATGGGAAAGTGAATAATGTAAATATGCTTTTCTATTCCAGTCTTTAATTATGCTCAATCTATGGCTAGGTTTCACTATATTCTAGACACTTTGGTTGAGTTGTAGACGGTTGAATTCCAAAAGCTACTCATGTCACCGAATATGTGTCAGTTATCCAGTCAAGAGTTTATGAATTTTTATTTAATCCTCCCTTTTTTTTTCTCTTCTTTTTTTTTTGATCTTGCATTCTTCAATTTTTATTTTTTTTTCTGTTTGCAAGATTTGAGTTTCATTTTTCATTTTTTCGAATATAGGGGTTTCACTCTGACTTTATTTTAATTAAGCATTTAAAAAGACTTGGAACGAGCATATTTATTTATAAATAATGATAACTCTCCACATTTTAAATAACTAGTCTAATTAATCAAATAGTTTTCTGCAAGGTAAATAGAATTGTCACCAATAGCTCAAACAACTTGTATAACAATTTGACAAAGTCTAGGACTTTAAACTAAGAAACCTAATACTCATTAAGTTGTAAAATCGGATTAAAACAGAATATTTAGACTTATTTGAATTTTCTCCAGATTGGCAATGATGTGATAATCTCTAAATAATAGCACCACTGGGAAAACACAATTTAAATTTAAAAATAATTAATCATGCATGTACCATTTTATTCAAAGCATAATAAATAGTAAAATAAAATTAAATCAAGCTCTTACCACATACTTCATGCAAATTGATAACATATAATATGAAAAGATCACACCTGGAATGTTTAGATCCTAGAAATTCTTTCACCATTTTGGATGTCCCTTTTCTGCTTGTTTCTTCATGGCATATCCTGCTTCTTTATATATTTATATGGTATTTGCTCATACAAAAGATAATCGTTAGAACACATGGTAATTTATGAATCAAAATAATAAAATTTCATCCATAATTTATTTAATTTCAGATTTTTATTATTTCAAATTTTAAATTTCAGATTTTTAATTTTTATTAACTCTTTTTATTAATTAAATAAAAATGGACAGATTTAAATAAAATATTAAATTTCATAAACTTACCAAAAACAAAATACCACAAGTTCTAGCAACTATTACATAAAGATGCTAATTAAATAAGCAAAATAGTACCAAAATTTATTCTAATTATTACAAATTAAATCAAAAAGGGAGCAATCCTATCTAATCGAAAATCTAGATTTCTAAAGATCTATCCGAATCATCTACTTCATCTTCCCCAGGACCATCATCACTATCTTTAGAGCTTGAATCAGTAGGAGGAGCATATCGATCACCTAAACTTTCAGACATGAAATACTCAAGTCTGGAAGAAAGTCGTGCAAACTGTATCCGTGTACTATCCTCCTTCCTCTTCATCTCGGCTCTAAGCTGATGAATCTCATAGGTCATCCTATTAATTGCGATCTCTGTAGGCTCTGCCCTAGTACCAGATGCACAAGGTATATCAGGATGACGAGTGGTTGCCTCACGGGGTGCAGTAGGGTAAGCAAGCTCTGCACATCTTACTCCAGGCTTATTATAGTAATTCTTGAAAGAGATAGGAGGCTTTGGTTTCAAATCATGAGCATAGGCCGTCATGTCCACTCCAGCTCTCTCACAAAGTGTCCAGATAAGTGCAGGGAATCCAAGTACCGTCCTCGCAGCATCAGATGCAATGCTATCCAGCTCATGTGCTATCATCTCTCCAACATCGATAGGCAACCCATTCTTCACACAGTACACAAAATACAACACTTCTACACCAGGCTGAGAAGTGTGTGAAGTAGGAAAAACCTTATGTTTCTACAGCAAATAGAGCTGATATAGCGGTGCATCCATCAAAGTGGCAACAACTCTCTCTTTCTTCTCCCCTACGTAGGCAACTTTCTTTTGATTCCCAAACATCTCGTCATAAATAGGCTCATGGAAATTTTTCTTCTTTGTAGCTGGACAAGAGACATCCTTAGTTCCATAGAGCTCATTAATTATGGCAGGACCATATGGTACGGGCACTCCCCTAATCCATGAAGTAAAATGCTCATATCGGGAATTGCATAAGAATTGTCTGGTAAGCTCCCGGGAATAAATTCCGATCGAATGCTCAGCAAACTTCATCCATCCTCGACTCATCAAAGCATCATGAGCCAGAACTCGATCCATATCATCTTCAGCAAATCCCTTATCTTGGATAATCCATCTTTTCACCATTCTTTGGTAGTAAGAATAGGCCTCCTGATTTATAAAGATCGTCGGATTGAAATTGTCTCCGGTTAGTTCTTCTAGAGGAGGTGTATCATCCTTTCTATTATGACTCTTCCCCTTGGTTTTAGAACCACGTGGACCCTCCGGTGAAATTTCCTCCGGAGATTCAGCATCATCCTCCTCTTGCTGTGGATCATCCTCTGTTGGTTGAGCAGAATTGAAGGAAGTTTCGTTTCCATCCAATGAATCAGGAGCCACCAAATCATTTACAAACAAATCTTCAGCACCCACAGCAACCGGCTCCGGATCAGGTTCTCTAATAACAAGTGGTTGTGATGGGGCAGGCTCTGTGGCTTTCTGTTTCTTTCCACCATTGTTTCTCGGGTTATTCTTTCTCTTTGGTCTCATGATGGCATAATTTGGGAAGACGGAATTGAGATTAGAAAGCTAATTAAATTGGGAGAGAAGAGAATTGACAGATTTGGTGGAATATAGTGATGACCGATCGGTCCCCTCCTTTTTAAATGTGGTGAAGTCTTGATTTTGTTGATATATGGAGTGATTGATTTAATCTAGATCCAAATATACACTAAACATATGATTTGGAGCCAGTATAATGTTGTTTAGGATCCCCAAAAATCGATTAGATATGATTTGAATCTTTTGGATTCGCGGATTTTCAAAATTTCGCATCGGTGGCGCAAAAAGTGGCGCTCCGAGGCCAATTTAGGCGCCACACTTAAAAATAATCCGCGGCACCAAAAGTGGCGCTCAAGGGGGGTTTTAGGCGCCGCACAGTTGATGCGGCACATCCTGAAGCAAACTTGGAAAAATTCCTATTTTGCGGCGCCAAAAGTGGCGCTTCAAGGCAGATTTAGGCGCCACCAAGCACATGCGGCGCATTTTGGAAAAACTTAGAAAAATTTCTAAGTTTTGTGGCGCATAAAGTGGCGCTGGAAGGCGTTTTAGGCGCCACAAAGCACATGTGGCGCATTCTGTGCCAAATTTGGGTATAATGTGTTTTTCCTAAGTTCATTCCCATGATGTCCAACATCTCCAAATCACTCAACAATACCAATCTCATTCCTTCCACACCTCAATCAAGTCCAAATAAACTTCATTGATCTTTTCAACAGTTCAAAACAACTCAATCTAACATGCTATTGGTAAGAGCTACTTTATTGAATTTAAAAACAACTCGAAACCTTATAAGCTAAATAACAACTATCTAGTGCTTCATATAACCAAAATGACTCGAATAACGGAAATATTATATCTAAGATAGCAGAATAGTAAGAAATAGAGTTAAGACAATACAATCCCAAATGAAAATCAATTAGAATGTAGCAAAATGAAATCCATTAATACACATGGGCTTACTAATACATAAAACCTATCAAGATCAAAGCTCTGCCTCGCCCTCTACCTCGGCCTCTACCACCTCGTGTACCTCGGGTGGACTGTGAAGGAGCCTCAGAATGCTCCTGGCTCCCCTGTGAAGGTGCAGGTGGTGACTGCCTATGCAACTCTCTGGGAAGTATCATAGGCTGGCATCTTATGCCAGGAAACTTGAAGTTCTTCTTCCCAAATGGAATCGGGGGCCTCATTCTCCAATCTCTATCAAACTGCCCCATGTTCACTCCTGCTTGAGTACAAAGTAACCATATCAAACTGGGGAACATAAGAGCTGACCTCTTAGACACCCCCGGTGTCTGTCTCAGCTCAAGCGATACAAGCTCTCCCATATTGATAGGGCTCCCCATCTTGATGCAATATGGGACATACATATCCAGGGCAGTGGGTCCAGAAGTGTGAGTCGAAGGACTCAATCTCGATCTGTAAAACATGAGAAGCTGGTACATAGGAGCATCCATGTCAGGCCCATGTAGCCTACTCATGTCATCATCATCATACGTGAGGACGTCCTCCTGGCCCTCAAACATAGACATCAGCACAAGTTTCTTAAAATCTTCCCTGTCATCGGCTCTCATCACCGGCTCCCAGAAGTCTCTGCCATAGGGCACATCCACTACTCCAAAAATCTGATTAATGTGTTGAGGACTGATGGGCACTCTGACCCCAAAAATCCAAGAATCCTCCTCCTCAGCACTGGCTAGAAATAGCCTAGTCAGCTCCCATGAATATGATCCAGCTGGGTGTCTCACAAATCTCTCCCAACCCCTGGATCTAATAGCATCTCGAAGCAAAGGGTGCTGCAAGTCTTTCTCTGAGAAACCCCTATCCGCAATGATCCTCTTTTTGTGGAATCTTTTATACAGCTCATATGCCCTGGCGCTCCTAAATATAGTGGCATCGAATATGCCCTCCTTGATATACAATAGCTCAGGGACATAGGCTCTGGGATCCTGTCTTTTCTGTCCTCCCCTTGCCGGTTGCTCCTCTTGCTCCTCCTGATCAACCTCATCATCATCTTCCTCCCCTCCTACAGCCTCAGGGACAGGCTCCTGTATAACTAATGCAGCAGATCTCCCTCTCCTAGGTCGAGAGGAAGTGGAACTCGTGGCGGGTGCCTTCCCGGCTCTAGAGGGGGCCTGTGAATGGTCAGATGCCTCAGGCTGCTCAGGCTGAACGGACTGGTCAGGCTGATTGACCTCCTGCTGGTCATCAGCGGGTGCAGTAATATGCCTCGAAGAAGCACCACTCTTGGACTTGCTCTTTCTGAAATAAGAAAGAAGTCCCTTAGACTTGGAAGCACCTCCTGAGCCCTGTGGTGGATCCATCTGTATCAAATTTTTCGTACGGAGTCTGCGATGTTCAAAAATATGCTCATCAGGAATAGGAGTAGGAATGCTATCCGGTGACTGTGGATCATAAATCCCCATCCTTCCCTGGGGCATTGGTATATACCTATAACCCGATTTCTTAGGGAGGTTTGGAGGATTATACATTATTTCAGTACCTGGTTGTACAAAAACTCTGGGTTAGTATCATATATATGCATTGCCTCTCATCCTCACACTTAAGTTTAAACCAAATGTTTAACTTAAGTGTTAAGTATAAAGCAAACATATACATCAACCTAGAATGTGGGATTTAAATAACTCAATGACCAAAATGTTGTATTTTAAAAGTTATGAATCCTAAACTTTGTTTAAACATAACATCCATTTTATTCCAAAGTTTAAAATTCATGTTTAAGCATGCTTTTTACTAAGAACTCCTCATTTTATTAATTTTCAGATTTAATAAATAAAAACCTAAAATAATAAACTAGTGTATTACAAATGGTTTAAATTAATATTTAAATCCATTCCAATTTATTCATATGATAAATTAACCTATTTTAATTAACTAAATTATAAATAAAAGAGTTTTTATCAAAACATGCTCCAATTGACTCACATTATGAAGAATATGGAATTTTTGGCATGAAAATGAGCTTATATTTTTAATATAACTAAAATGACATGTTCTAGTGATTTTTCATCCATTTAATTAATCAAAAATGCCATTTTAATTAATTAAAAGCAATTTCCAGATTTTAATTTTCAAAAATCCCAAAATTTTAAATGTAATCCAAAAATTTCACAATATGCATTCAATCCATGTTCAACAACACTTGCTCATGTTCAAACTAAGATTTAGACAATTAAAAATAAGTTTAATCCCACATTCTAACAATACCCAAACATTGAGTAACAACACAAATACCACAATTAATGTATTCCAAAGTACTAGAATATGATAAAATTTGAATTGAAATAGCCATTCTTACCTAATTTGAAGGATTGAGGGTATGTTTGGTAAATAATTAGAGTTTAGTGTCTGGAGTTTGGTGTTTAGAGTCTGGAGTTTGAAATTAGTGGTGAAAAATGGTATTAAATTTGAATAATGGTGTTTGGTAATGCACTTTTAAATTAGAGTTTAGAGTCTGGAGTTTGGAAAGCTAAAAGTTGGGGGAAATGAGCGTTCAGAGTTTAGAGATTAGAGATTAAAATTTGACGGTTACTGTAATTAGTGTTTACTATATATAGGATTTTAAGCTATTTTTAGTATGTATTTTAAAAGCCAAATGCTAATCGCTGCGTCTGTTCCCAAACGCAGCCTGAAGCACTTGGAATAAGAATCCCCAAACTTGAAGAACTAGGGTTGAAGAACCCTAATTTGATTGAACAAACAAAATTTGGAGTTTTTGGAATGAGAATTTGAATAATGTTGATGAAAATTGATGTATGAAATCAAAAATAGGATGAATTTTACCGGAGTGGCGCAAATTGTGTCGCTTGGTGGAGAAAAGTGGCGCTCAGTTGTGGAGAGGGAAGAATCGGTCGATTGCAAGAATGGAAGAGAAAGAAGTTTTGGGATTTTAATCCCGTTCCAGACCGGGTCTGGGACCCTGACCCGCCGGGTCAGGCGCCAAAATGGCGCTCGGAAGGCTCCTTCGGCGCCGCACAGGCTGTGCGGCGCATATTCTGATCAAGAAATTTTCTAAGTCCTAGTGCGGCGCAATTTTTGGCGCTTCGGAGTGATTTTATGCGCCACAAAGAAGATGTGGCGCCTGGACTGAGTGAGAAAATTCCTAAGTCCGAAAATGGCGCATTATGTGGCGCTCGGGAGCAATTTTATGCGCCACACAGTGTATGTGGCGCATAACCTGACTTCAAAATTTTCCAGGTTCGAAATTGGCGCATAATGTGGCGCCTGAGCTTGATTTTAGGCGCCACCAAGAAGGTGTGGCGCCTAATCTGAGTCTGTGACACTCGAATTTCAGCTCAAATTCAACCACAATGATAGTCAATTCACTCCCTAAGATTAGCAAGTCAGATTTAGCATATCCGGCCTCCCTAGATCTTCCCGAGTCATAGTTCTCCTCAATTAAACCAATTAGTCCATATAGATCCTCCTCCTCAATTCATCACCGAGTCAAAATACACATGTGAAGTTCAATAACTAAGCACACACAGTTCTACCATTTCTCAGCATTTTGCTACTTATTCTAATTCATAGACAATGTCCCACTCAATTTATTCAACACATGCAATTAAAATAACATAGATTTCAAACAACATAGTTAACCTAAAAGCACATTTAAATCACATTAAAGCAAGAACAATAAAGCAGATAAAAACATATAAACAATAAAATGCAAAATATTTTTGTCTTTTTCTTCCATTTATAATTTTTATTGGTTTTTATAGTTTTACTTAATAAAAACTTAACATAATTAAATATGCAATGCAAATACTTCAATAAGCAGATTTAAATAACCAAAGGCTTAACATTAATTTGTTCGATGAATTTAACTTCATCTCCAAAATAATGTTTAAGTCTTTGACCATTTACAGTGAATTCCCTTTCATCTTCAGCTTTTAAAACTACTGCACCATTATCCAACACTTTAACAATCCTAAAAGGCCCTGACCACTTTGTCTTCAATTTACCAGGAAACACCTTAAATCTAGAATTATATAAAAGCACTAACTGTCCAGCTTCAAACACCTTAGGCCTAAGCATTTTATCATGATAAAGCTTTGTTCTTTCCTTATAAATTAGAGCATTATCATAAGCCTGACGTCTAATTTCTTCTAATTCAGTAAGATCTGCCTTCCTTTTTTCCTGAGCCTCTTTAAATTCAAAATTCAACTTCTTCATAGCCCAAAGTGATTTAAACTCAAGTTCAAAAGGTAAGTGACAAGCTTTACCATAAACTAATTTAAAAGGAGTCATACCTATAGGTGTTTTAAAGGCTGTCCTATAAGTCCACAGTGCTTCATCTAACTTAAAAGCCCAGTCTTTTCTAGATTTTCCTACAGTGGCTTCCAAAATCTTTTTAATCTCACGATTAGTGACTTCTACCTGACCATTGGCTTGAGGATGATAGGGTGTTGTTATCCTATGATGAACATGAAATCTAGATAACAATTGATTAACAGCCCTATTGACAAAATGAGATCCACCATCATTAATGATTGCTTTAGGCACACCAAAACGAGTAAAGATTAGCTTTTTCAAGAATTTAATCACTTGTTTAGCATTATTTAAAGCACATGATTCAGCTTCTACCCATTTTGATACATATTCTACAGCAACAAGAATATACAATTTCCCATTAGATGGTGGAAATGGACCTATAAAATCAATTCCCCACAGATCAAACAACTCAACAGGCATAATTCCTTTTAGTGGCATTTCGTCTCTTTTAGTGATATTACCAGCTCTTTGACATACATCACACTTTTGCACAAATGATCTAGCATCACGATAAATATTAGGCCAATATAAACCACCTTCGAATACCTTATGAGCTGTCCTATTCGGTCCAACATGTCCTCCTCCAAGTCCTTCGTGGCAAGCCTTTAAAACTTTTTCAAAATCCTCATCAGGGATGCATCTCCTTATGATTTGATCTGAACACAGTCTAAACAAATAAGGTTCATCCCAAATAAAATATTTAGCATCAGTTTTAAATTTTTGCTTTTGACTATGCCATTTTAAATGATCAGGAATTACACCACATGCTAAATAATTCACAAAATCAGCAAACCACGGATCAGAGGAAGTGTTATTTATTAAATACAAATTTTCATCAGGAAATGCATCATTAATTAATCTATCTTCCCCTTTTTTCATGCTCCAGTCTAGATAGATGATCAGCTACAGGATTTTCATCTCCTTTTCTATCTTTAATTTCTAAATCAAATTCCTGTAACAATAATACTCATCTAATTAACCGTGGTTTAGCATCTTTCTTTGCAAATAGATATTTAATAGCAGCATGATCAGTGTAAACTACAGTCTTAGAGCCAATCAAATACGGTCTAAACTTCTCACATGCATACACAACAGATAATAGTTTTTTTCAGTGGTGGCATAATTTCTTTGTGCAGAATTTAAAACCTGACTAGCATAATAAATAACATGAAGCTTCTTATCCTTTCGTTGACCCAGTACTGCTCCAACAGCAAAGTCACTAGCATCGCTCATGATCTCAAATGGTAAACTCCAGTCAGGTGGCTGAATAATTGGTGCTGTCACCAATTCTTCCTTGATCCTATTGAACACCTCAATACACTCGTCAGTAAAATCAAACTCGACATCCTTACACAGCAGCTTAAACAGAGGCAATGCAATTTTAGAAAAATCTTTTATAAACCTTCGATAGAATCCAGCATGACCCAGAAAACTTTTCAAAGTTTTTAAATTATTGGGAGGTGGAATTTTTGCAATCACTTCTACTTTAGCCCTATCAACTTCAATGCAATTTTTAGAAATCCTATGTCCTAAGACAATACCTTCATTAACCATAAAATGACATTTTTCCCAATTAAGAACTAAATTTGACTCCTCACATCTAATCAGAACTTTTTCCAAGTTAATTAAACATTTCTCAAAGTCAAACCCGAACACAGAAAAATCATCCATAAATACCTCAATGCATGTCTCAATTAAATCAGAAAATATAGACATCATGCATCTCTGAAACGTAGCTGGAGCATTACACAAACCAAATGGCATTCTCCTATATGCAAATGTACCGTAAGGGCATGTAAATGTAGTTTTATCTTGATCCTCAGGTGCAATTGGAACTTGATTATAACCAGAATAGCCATCTAAGAAGCAATAAAACTCATGACCAGCTAAACACTCTAGCATTTGATCAATAAAAGGCAATGGAAAATGATCTTTCCTAGTCTTATCATTCAATCTCCTATAATCAATGCATACACGCCATCCAGTAGTAGGTCTAGTAGGTACAAATTCACCATTTTCATTTCTAATCACAGTCATACCTCCCTTTTTAGGCACTACCTGAACTGGACTCACCCACTGACTATCAGAGATAGGATAGATAATACCTGCATCGAGTAGTTTAATCACCTCTGCTCTTACAGCTTCTTGTAGATGTGGATTCAGTCTCCTTTGGGGCTGTCTCACTGGCTTCTCATCCTCCTCCATATAAATCCGGTGTGTGCACAATGCTGGACTCAGTCCCTTGATGTCAGCTATCGTCCAACCTATTGCTCTAACATGCTTACTCAACACTTGGGTTAATGCATTTAATTGATCATCATTTAATTTATTACTTGCAATAACAGGTAAAGTATCATTCTCACCAAGAAAAACATACCTCAAATGTGATGGCAGCTCCTTCAATGTCAATATAGGTGGCTTTTCAACGGACGGGACTAACTTAGATTCTTCTATCGCACATGTTACTTGCACAGGTAATCCTCCCTCACACTTACTTTCAGCTAAGTCCTCACAACTCTCCACTAACTGCTCAAATTTCCTATAGGGATCATGTCTAGCAAAGAACTCTCTCTCAATCACCTCATCCTCCTGATAAATAGCTGTCACTCTATTACACGGGTAGGTGTCAGAACTAGCGTGTTGTGTTTTAGTTGTCTTAGAAATGTCAAACGACACTTGTTCATTACCTACTTTAAGTGTAATTTTACCATCATCCATATCAACCATAGCCCTACCAGTTTGCAAAAATGGTCTACCTAAAATCAGAGGAATATCAATGTCTTTTTCCATATCAAGAACAACAAAGTCGACAGGAAAGATGAAGCTCTCTACTTGAACAGGAACGTCTTCTACAATGCCTAAAGGAGTCCTAATAGACCTATCAGCAAGCTGTAGCTGCATCCTAGTAGGCTTTACAACTCCTACCCCAAGTTCTCTAAAGACATGTAAAGGCATCAGATTAATACTAGACTCGAGAACACACAGAGCTTTGTTGAATTCTTTAGTGCCAATAATGCACGGAATAGTAAAACTCCCAGGATCTTTTTGTTTAATAGGTTGCCTTCTTTGTAAGATTGCACTGCATTCCCCTGTTAGTGTCACTTTCTCTTCATCATCAACACTCTTCTTTTTTGATAGAATTTCTTTTAAGAACTTAGCATACACGGGCATTTGTGCAATGGCATCAGAAAAAGGAATAACAGTTCTTAAATTCTTAAAGACTTCTAAGAATTTAGCATAATCTTTATCTTCCTTAGCCTTTTTAAGACGCTGTGGATATGGAATAGGTGGCTGATACGGCTTGACTGGGACAGTAGACTTTCCTTTATCCTTATCCAGTTCAACTCTAAGTTTCTCACTCTCCTTAGGCTCATCAGTGTTTTTATGCTGACTTTCTTCTTCTGTATCCTCACTTTGATCATCTACAGCATCAGCTAAAACCTCTGGATCATCTAAGGTAGGGTAAGGATTAGGCAGTTCATTGTTATTCCTTAAAGTGATTGCTTTGCACTGCTCTTTTGGATTAGGATCAGGCATGCTTGGTAGTGTTCCTTGCTGTCTATTTGAGGTATCCCTAGCAATTTGACCAACTTGAACTTCTAAATTTCTCATTGAGGCTTGCATTTGCTGAATTGTTTGTTGTTGAGACACGATTGTGTTCATTAACTCTTTTAAATTGACCTCATCACTTCCTTGGTTTTGTTGCAGCTGTTGTTGAGGCTGAAAGTTCCTAGACTGTTGGTTAGGGTAAAAAGGTTGATTTTGATTTCTGTTCTGATTAAAGTTTTGGTTCTGGTTTTGAAAATTTTGATTTTGATTTTGATTTGGGTAGCTTTGATTTTGGTTTTGGGGGTAAGGTTGACGGTTGTTTTGGGAATAGGTGTTTTGTTGAAATTGAGAATTTTGGTTTGGATAGAAGTTTTGGTTTTGAGGACGGTTTTGTTTGTAGTTTTGCTGCCTCTTTCCCATGTAGTTCACATCCTCCACTTGCTCCTCCGTTCCCTCACACTGCATAGTCTCTTGAAGTCCTTGATCGAGCAGGTGACAGGCTGATGACTCGTGAGGTCCATGACAAATACCGCATCTCACAACTTTAGCTTGACCTTTCTTAAGCGTAGAACCTCCCTCATCAAAGCATCCAACTTAGAATCTATAGCAGCTGCCTTTTCTACCTCATAGATTCCTCCTTTTGTTTTGTTTCTAGCATTTTTCTTACCCGGAAATTTTTTCATGTATAGAAATCTTTTTCTCTATGATTTCCTTAGCTCTAGAAGATCCTATAGATAGAAAAGAATCTCCAGCTGCTGCATCCAACAAATTCCTCCAATGATCAATCAACCCATTGTAGAAGAAGTGCATCTGCTGCTAGTCTTCAAAGCCATGATTCGGACATCTCGCCAATAAAGTGTTGTATCTATCCCATGCTTCAAGTAGAGTTTCACCCTCATCTTGCACAAATTCTTTGATTTTTTCTTGCAATTCTAAAACCTTGGATGGTGGGAAGAATTGTTCTAAGAAAGCTTCTAACATTTTATCCCAAGTAGTAACATCCATTAATTGAAGGGAGTTGTACCAAGTCTTAGCATTATCTCTGAGTGAAAATGAGAATAATCTCAACTTAATTTCATCACTGGTAACACCATTTATTTTCACTGTGTCACAATAGTCCAGAAAGTTTCTTTTGTGTTCTACAGCATCATTAGTAGGTGCTCCATTATATTGATTAGCTTGAACCATTGTGATTAGTGCAGGCTGAAGGGTAAAGCTTAAAGCATCTACATCTGGCCTTGGAGTTCTATTGAGCAGATTCCCACTAGTTCCTTGTAAGTGTTCTTCAATGGTCATTTCAGCTTGATCATCGTGCTCCAAATCACCACCATTACCTCCATTATTACCCTGATTATTATCATTATTTGCTGCCATGTTTAACCTATTGAACTGAGCAACTAATTGATTAGTTTGAATTGTTGAAACTCCAGTCGTTGGAGAATAGTTTTCTTCATCAGATGATGAATTAATTAAAATTTCCAACTGAGCAGGTCTCCTACATTTCCCTAATCTAATATCTCTAAGAGTACGCTCAATTTCAGGATCATAAGCTATTTCTGCCTGTTTGTTTCGCACTGCAAATATTGAATAAAAATAAAATCAGTAACAGTTAAATTAATATTCAACTTAATAAATTTTAATTAATAAACTAAAAGTAATTAAAAGTTCACAACAAATTCCCCGGTAACGGCGCCAAAAACTTGATGGGTAATTTTCACTACTCATATTTTACCACAAACGGATGGTTGTCATCAAGTAATAAAAACCGGTGAATACCGGGTCGAACCACAGGGAATTTCAGAATATTATTTCATTCCGGAGAAGATTTTAATTGCTTTTAAGTTCATTAATTATATTTTTATATATTTAAAAAGAGTTTGATTAATTCTAATGGTGATTAAATTAAAAATAGTGACATTAAATTTAAAATAAAGCAAGTTAAAATTATAATTAATAATAATATAATTGGGATATGCTTGTAATACTTTAAATATTGCCATCCTTATATAAAATAGAAATTGCATATTGATTTAGCATTTTCCAATGTCTAAAAAGATCAATTTCTTAAAATTAATTATTTTATAATGATTAAAGATATTGTAATCTTCTATAGTTCGAATTATGCTTAAACGAATTTCATGGAAGCTGATTAAATTACCTAACATTCTGCAATCATTGTTCTAGACCTAAATTTGAGTCTTTCCCAAGCATACAAATTTTCCTATAGCAATTAAAAGGCACTTTTCATTTCCCAAATAATTGTGCACATGCCAGAATCCATTTATAATGTAATTTATTCCCAATTCCGGTACTAAAATATTAATTTTACTTTTTATCTCCCGATTTAGCAAAGCAGAAGTCACAGAATTGGATTCTAACATTTAATTATGCAGAACAGTGTAAATAATTTAACAATTATAGTAAAATAATAATAAAACATGGTAAACTGGATTAAATTACTAATTTTAAGATGTAGACAGATTAGGATTATTTCCAGATTACTAAAAATAGAGAACACAGATTGACCGATCATTTTTAATTTTGCAGATTGGTAATTTTGATATCGGATTAATTCTAGCAGCAAAAACATCGATCAATACATTGTTTTTCCCAATCATTATTTTATCACAGATTACTGGTATTAACATCAATCAATTCAGATTTGATAATTTGAACAGATTATATATGACAATACCAGATTTGTGTAAACAAGCAGATTATCGATCTTTCTCATCCCTTAAACAGTAATCATATTTCATCTTCTAGCATCTTAACACATAAATCCAAATTAACAAATAAACAGCGATCATTAAATTGCTTCCATAAAAACATAAATTCATACTTCAAAGTGATTCTGAACTCCTGTTCTAGATCACTTCTAACACGAACATTATAGAAATCCGTCTACAAATTAAAAACATGATAGCAGATTACATTTAGAGGCAAATTCAATTCATTACAAAGCAAGAAAAAGAAAGGCAACACCTAGAATAGGAAGAACATGCCCAGAACGGCGTTCCTGATGCATTCCTCTGGCATGATTATGTGTTTCCGGCCTTCTTCTCCCATTAGCAAATGTTTCCAGAGAGTTTCTGTCGAAAATTATGAGTCTGGATATGAAGAAATGACGAGAAACGGTGTTTAAAACCGAGTTCGGGAGGTTAGAAAACTGCCCAACCGCGACTGTGGCGCAAAAAGTGGCGCTCGGAAGAGGTTTTCGGCGCCACCAAAGAGAGCTGGCGCATCCTGAGATTTTTCAAATTTTCTTCTGCGGCGCAAAAAGTGGCGCTTCAAGGTGCTTTTCGGCGCCGCCAAGAAGGTGCGGTGCATTCTGACAATTTCCTAAAATTCAGCCCGCGGCGCAAAAAGTGGCGCCTGGAGGGCATTTTATGCGCCACCAAGAAGGTGCGGCGCATCCTGAAGCTTTTTCCAATCCGAAATTTTCCTAAGTGTTGATGCGGCGCCTGATGTGGCGCCTGAGCATGATTTTAGGCGCCGCCATGCCTGTGTGGCGCATTCTGGAGCTTTTCCAGTGTTGAAAATTCCGAATTTGACATCCTTTGTCCTCTGAACATCTTCTTTCTACATTTTAATGCCTGAAACATCATTGCAATGTATTAGAATTGTCAAAGTCTTATTAAAAAGCATAAAACAAGATAAATTGGACTCGGATAAGCTCAATTTAACCGGTCTTATTAATTTTTACAAATCACATGAAATATAAACTAAAAAGCAGTAAAATAGGGTCTCATGCATGCAATTTAGGTTCGTTTTAACACAATTTAAACTTATTTAAATGTGGTTTCACAGGGTGCATCAGCCGGCCATCCACAATACCAGCCCACCCACTGGCGAAGACCGCCAATAGCTTGGCATCCACCCCTACGGAGGAGACCTGTGGTAACACGGTCATCATCGCCAAAAGACCTCGATTCTCCTTGAAAGTAGATGGGAAATCGAAACTTACTCCAGGAGAGTCTTCGACACCGCAGGCTTCTGCTGGAAAGGCCCAGGAGTCAGGAGGATGAGGACTCAAAAATGCAAACATAGGAGCAAATCCCATTCACTATCTCATGTTCGCCCAGGTATCGATCTTGTTATTTTTATGGATTTTAAGAATTTCAAATTCTTCTCTTGGAACGTGGGAGGGATTAGGAGCCGCTCCAAGAGACTTTTTCTTACTGATTATTTGAGAAAGAATGATCCAGACATGATTTTTCTTCTTGAGCCTCAAATTCGTTTTAGTGATGCGTCTGATTACCTGTTGAAAACTGGGTATGTACCTCTCTGTATCCAAGAATCTATTGGCAAGGCTGGAGGGATATGGATTCTTAAGAGAATTGGGATTAACCTCCAATTGACTATTGTGGATGTTAGGGACCGATTACTCACTGTTTGCCTCAGTAATGGTTCCATTGAATGGCATATCACAGCTATATATGCCCCTCCCCAATACTCTGCGCGCCTCTGATATGGGAGGAGATCAAACATTTGACAGATCACATTGAGGGTGCTTGGGCCATAACGGGGGACTGGAATCAAATCATGGCGGCCGAAGAAGTTAGAGGGGGGTTATTCAACATGCCTAGAGCCGAGGAATTGGTAGAGGTTGCTCACAGTTGTGGTTTATTCACAATCAACACTCAGGGCGATCTCTACACATGTTCCTGACCAATAGGCCATTCGCACCGCATTTTTAAACGTCTGGATAGATGTCTGATCAACATGGAATGGATTTCCTTATTCCCCCTTGGATTTGCTCAAAACCTAATTCGTATGGGCTTGGACCATTCTCCCATCCTTATTAGATGTGGCCAGCACCCCCCCCCCCTCCTCAGTTACCAAACCAATTTAAATGGGAGGCATCTTGGTCTATGGTGACTTCTTACAAGGATATGATTGCCTCTTCGTGGGATTCTGGCCACAACTCTTTTGTACAGAAGCTCGACAACATTCGAGAGGCATCTCTTCAATTCAAAAGCTCCAATATAGGGAACTCTCGCTGGAAAAAACTCAAACTCCTTAAGAGAATAGATGGGATTCACAAAGATCTGGAAAGAACGGACTCCATCAGACTGTGCTTGCTTGAGGAAGAGCTAAAAAATGAATATCACTGTCTCCTTCAGCAGGAAGAGATGCATTGGTTTCAACGAGCCAGAGATAAATGGGTCCATTTTGGAGACAGAAATACGGCCTATTTCCATGCAAAGGCCAAACATAAAAGGCACCGGGAAAGAATACATGGGCTTTTTCTCCCGGATGGCAACTGGTGTGAGGATGAATTCACCCTAAAAGAGCATGCCCGGTCATTCTTTAAGACCTGTTCACACCCCCACCACCTCTGCCTACTTCTCCCCATTCCAACTCTGACTGGATTAACCCCTCCCTGCATCACCCTCTGCCCCAATTATCAGCAGATGATCATGCCAAGTTAGGCCTTGAGGTGTCCCCCGAGGAAGTCTCAGCGGTCCTCCAGGATATGAAAGGCCTTTCCGCACCCTGCCCGGACGGCTTTCCTGGCCTCTTCTACAAGTTATACTGGGATACTATTGGCCACTCGGTTGTTGAGCTGATCCAGAAGGCATTTCACCAACTGGATTTCCAGAGACCCATTGCGAAGGCCCGTATTTGTCTCATCCCTAAGGTGTCTTCTCCCAACTCCTTCAAACATTTCTGACCGATTACCTTATGTAATGTGAGCTACAAAATCTTGGCAAAAGTTCTTGTCAATTGACTGAGACCGATCCTCTTAAGGCTCATTTCACCCCTACAATCAGCTTTTCTACCAGGGCGTGGCACCATAGACAATGCCATCACCCTCCAGGAGTTGCTGGGGCTGTTGACCAGTAGGAAATCCCGCATAAATGGCATCATTCTCAAGATCGATATCGGAAAAGCGTTTGACAACGTGAGTTGGGAGTTCATTAGATCTTGCCTGTGTGAAATGAATTTCCCTGAAGCGGTCACCAAACTTATCATGCTATGTGTTACATCCCCTGTATACTCAGTCATTTGGAATGGTCAACCGCTTGAGTACTTTACCCCGGGCAAGGGTTTGAGGCAAGGTGATCCCCTTTCACCGTACCTCTTTATTATTGTAATGGAAAAACTTTCCACCATGATTCAACAAGCTGTTGCTCTCGGACGTTGGAATCCCATACGACTGCACAGTGATAATGAGGGCATCTCGCACCTTTTATTACAAAGATGATTTGATCCTCTGCTCCTCTACTGAGAGATCTTGCATAAGCTGTATTTCGAGCATCCTTGAAGAATTTGGGAGGATTTCCGGCCTCCATCTGAACCCATTGAAATCTTCCCTTCTAGTATCACACAACACTTCCGAAAATGATAAACATTGGATTTCATCTGCCCTTGGTATTCCGACTCATGATCAATTGGGGAAGTATCTTGGCTTCCCGATGCTTCATGGCAGACAGCAGTGCGCGGACTTCTCATTTATTTTGGATAAGTTGGATGCCCACATAGAAGGTTGGGCCTATAAACTTCTTAATAAAGCCGGAAGACTTACCCTTTGCCGATCGGTTTTATCGGCTATTCCGGCATATTATATGCAACTCCATTGGATCCCGGAAACCATCTGCCAGGCCATTGACAAACGGATCCGACGCTTCCTTTGGAAGAACAGGCGAGACAAGGGACTCTTCTTGGTTAACTGGACTACTGTTACCATGCCTCGGGCAATGGGAGGCCTTGGGATTCGTCGGGCTAGATCTATGAACATTGCCATGCTTGGCAGAACTATTTGGGGTCTGATCCATACACCCTCTAAGCCATGGGTTAAACTCCTCCAAGGTATGTACTGTCCCTAGACACTACAGTTCCCAACTCCCCGGCAATACACCTCTAATGTTTTCAGAGTGGCTAATAAGGTGCTTCCTCATATCCGCGATGGATACTCTTTTAGAATTGGCAATGGTCACTCCTCGTTTTGGTACTCACCTTGGTGGAAAGGTAAGCCACTTGGAGCCCTACTACCATATGTTGATATTCATGACAGTGCCCTTATGGTAAAGGATGTTGTGGAGAGGGAAAGATGGAATTGGAATGCCCTCTACGCCACACCTCCACCTGAAATCTTGGAACATATCACATCAGAACCCCCTCCAGTTCTCCAGGATAATGTTCCGGATGTATGGGTTTGGCAGCTCACTACTAATGGCCGGTATTCAGTTAAATCAGCTTACACTCTTATCAACTCCAGCCTTGAGTCGTCGGTTGGGTGGAAATGGATGTGGCAAGTTGGTTTCCGGGAAAAAATCTGCCTTTTCTTATGGCTTATTAGTCACAATTCCTTACCGGTGAACGCTATTTGATTTCACAGAAATCTTGCCTCATCTCCCTTATGCTCGATTTGTGGTGATAAGATTGATTCATGGAGCCACAGCCTTACTTCATGTGTTTGGGCTCATCAAATTTGGACCCGGATGGGCATCACAATTCCAGACGACTGTGACCAAATCCCTAAACAAGACCTTAAGCTCTTTCTTCAGACTATGTTTTCGCATTATGGCCTGTCCTTTGTTGCCACTATCTGGTGTATTTGGATTGAACGAAACTCTAGAATCTTCAAAGGAAAGAGCAAACCTACATGGAGGATCATCAGAGATATTCACCTCCTCATCAATGAACTCAAGGAAGCTGCTACCAGGACAGATTCAAGTCAGAGAGAAACTCGGCTAGTGAGATGGAATATGAGGGACTGTCAGGGCACTATTCTTAATGTAGATGGAAGTGCCCTTGGAAACCCGGGCAGGGCAGGATATGGATTTGTGGTGAGAAATAGCAATGGTCATTGGAAGGGAGGTGGGTGTGGTTTCCTGGGTCAGGCGGCAAACACTTATGCAGAATTGGCTGGACTTGTTTATGGCCTAGAATTTGCTCAGAGGATAGGGATTAAAGACCTTACCTGCTATTCAGATTCGTTGGTGGTTATTCATATGTTGGAAAGGTGGGATCCTCTCCATCCTTTTGCATCTCTACTGCAGCAGGCCGCCTCCATCAGGGACTCCTTCGAATCATGCCATATCTTCCGCGTCCTGAGAGAATGTAACTCAGTCACAGACATATTGGCCAAACATGGAGCTTCCAGGGAAGAGTTCTTCACCACTTGGGCCTTTCCCCCGGACATCGTTCGTAACGCCTTAATGGCCGACACAGCGGGAACTTGGTTCCCAAGGATATAGTTTTATCTGCTTTTTTTACTTTCCATGTTCTTGTTTTTCCCTTTGACTTTTCCCTTTATTTACTGGCTTCGGCTTCTCCAAAAAAAAAAATTAGTCCTATTAATATTTGTTTAAGTCAATTAGCCACCTGGAAAAGATTAAGGACATTGGGCCCAATCTATATACGTTTTGACATTGTACGTGGTTCATAAAAACTACTATTTGGCGGATTGTTGTGGTGTGTGTGTGTGTGTCTATGGATTACCTCAACCCTAACTGAAACGATGAACAATGAGGGTGCGTTTGTACAGAGAATGGAATTGCAGAGAATTGATGCCAGAGAATGGAATTGTAGAGAAAGGGAATTGATTATCTTGTTTGGTACAACAGAGAATTCAACAGAGAAATTGAACAAAGAATCAATTCTCTTGTTTGGTTGATTAGAGAATTCAATATAGAAAATAAAATATGGAATTAAAAAAATTATTATGTTGTTTGGTTTTTATTAATAACAAAAAATATAAATGTAAGTATAATAAAAATATTGAGCAAAACTATAATTTTTTTGCAATAATAATGGTTTATTTAAATAGAAATAAAAAAATATGCATAAATTAACAACAAAAAAATATTTTAATAAATTCCAAATAAAATTTTAAAAAGATAATCAATCTCTTTACAAGCTTAAAACTAAAATAAAATACTGTGCATAATTAAACGTAACTTCAAAAAATAATCAACTATCCCATAAAAAGCATCCACAATTGCTTTTATCATATCAATTTTTCTTCTTGATCCAAATTGAGAAATTGGTGTGCTTGCATCATATCCTTGCCAGAAGAACAAACCATTGCAGTAGCCCTGCTTTAAAGAGCCATCTTTCAGCATCTAACTTAGCCACGGTAACTTGTAAGCTAGCATGTAGGTCCTTCCTCCCAGAAAATGTACGAGACAAATAAGATACAAGCAAACGATAGCCCATGTGTTGACCAGCAAATGCCCCGAGAACGGCTGGTGCTCCAAACAGACCAACTACCAACCATGGGCTTCAGACATATGGCACAGGTGAAGAAGATACAAGACGAAGAAAGAGGACCACATCTGAGGAAAAGCTAATGGAGCATATCCACATAAGTATGATACTCAAACAAGATAAGGCCAAGGATATTGCCGCTGGATAACCACCCTTCACCACTGATGCAACCCATAGCATAAGAGATTGCAATATTAAAGAATTGTAAAACACATTGGCTGCACTCTGATGAAATGTGATGAGGTATGTCCCCTGAGATAGGAAATAACATAGATTTCAGGGCAAAAGATCAAGATACAGAACAAAACAAATGAAATAACAATTTAACAAAAATTCAAAATTGAAATATGGTTGAAAGGCAATCATTCAAAATGCCAAAATGTCAAAGTATATAGCCCTGTCCTGGTTGGGTTTTACATCAGGTTCCACTTCCACGCCTCTAAGAAGGCCGGAGGATGCATCTGCATGAATCAAGAAAGCAAGCATGTTTTCACCGAGATGTTAAATAGAACCTGATCTCAGAAGCTCTACCTTGTCATTCTACATTGGAACTGCAGTGTGGTATAGGAGTAGTAACTTACACTAGATTGAACTAAACTTGTCATTAGCACCACCACCTAGATGATATTAAGCAACACATTGTCTCATAATTTTGGTAAAGACGGGTAAAGATTAAGCAACAAATTTCAATCATGAAATATTCCTTGTTTTTCAAACAAAATTCCTAGACATTCCTCAGAAAGAAATTTAATTAGTTAGCCAGACAAACAACACTTATGAAAACAATACCGTTGTCTGAACAATAGCATGTTATAACTTATAGTAAGACATTAGAAAATAGAAATAGAATGAGATGTCTCTTCATTCATCACAACTCACATCATTGTTTGTTTCTATGTGAAATTACAAGAAGGGTTCTTTACTATATAGCTAGCTACTAATTGGAACAATGATGGGGTCATTTTTAATTAAACAAAATATAAAGAATAAATCTGAACCTACTTATAATGAAAACTCCAAGTTATAGCTTCATAGTACAAACTATAACCAAGAAAGGGTGCAGAATCAAATCAAGCAATTCAAGGCTCAAGTTATAGCTCCATAGTACAAACTATATATTTATCAAGCAATTCAAGGCTCAAGGCTCAAGTTATAGCTCCTCGGATGATCTTGAATACATGAAATAAATAATCCACATATAAAAGTGCAAGAAAACACAAGCCAGGAACAATAAATCAAAGTGTTCATGTCCAAACCAACCAGGAGAAATACATTGGGATTATTAACAATAAAAATATTAAAACAGGGAACAATTCAGTCATATTAAAATCTATAATGCATATGTTCAAGGAGGAAGATCAAATGCCATTCATGAAAATCAGCAGAAATCAAGATAGAACTGTAATCAATCTGATTATATTTTCTTGCTTGGTAGAGAAAGCCAACTCAACACAACCAATACATATTACAATAAACTACAGAGGTTAGAACCTTCAAACTTGCAAACAAATCGGTAGCCCAAATGATTTATCATTTATCATCAAATTAAACCAGAAACAATACATAATACTACACAATAAGGATTTTCAATCAGAATCATCCAACTGGAGCACAATACATAGTCAAAGAAACATCAGAATGATCATTGTGACAAAATAAGAAACACAGACATGCGGAGCAGAGTAATTTACATTAATCTTCCCCAATTGTAATCCCAATTGTAATCAGTAACAAAGAAACACAAAAACCAAAATTTAATTAGAAACACAGAAACGCAACTTTAATCAGAAACGCAAAAACCTAACTTTAATCAGATACACAGAAATTAGAAACAAAAATTGTACCTGTGGAAGAAATTGATACCAGTCGGACGAGCGGACGACAGCAGAAGAGCAAACAGATGGCGGGCAGACAGGAAAGAAGAAGCAATGGCGATATGAATGGGGTCTAGGTTAAGGGGCGACAGAGTTCCACAGAGACACAGCAGTGGGACGGCGGCGACCGGGTTCCAGAGAGACGCAGCAGAGGGACGGCGACAGAGCAGAAGAAGGTTGGCGATGGAATGGGAGAGAGGAAAAAGGAGTGATGGGTTCGAGAGAGACACAGCAGAGAATGATGCGACGGGTTGAGAATTGAAAATGTCGAATCTCGCCAATTCTCCGTAATTTGGAGAGAAACGAAACTAGAGAAAGAGAATCAATTCATTTCTCTCTATTCAATTCTCAGTCCTAAACAAACAAGGGAATTGGGCTTAATTCTCATTCTCTAAGCCCAATTCCCTGTACCAAACACCCCTGAATGTCCTATCGATATGGGAGAAAGTCACAATACAAAAGAGAATAGAGAAGGGAGAGAGAATAAAGAATGGAAGAAGTACTCCCTCCGTCCCATATATATCTTCTTACTTTCCGTTTTTGGACGTCCCACATTTATCTTTCTACCCCAAAAAGGGAAATTTTTTTTTACTAAAATGACCCTACATGTCCATATATTTACAGAAAAACAAATCCTTAATTTTACTAACAATTGCACTACAAGACAAAAAGAGACAAATTTACCCCTAAAAAAGTACACATGAAAATAATAAAATACAACTTTCTTAACTCCGTATCTACAGTGTCGAAGAAGACAAATATGGGACGGAGGGAGTAAGATTTAATTCACGGAAATCGGAGAATTTATTTGGGTCCGAATGGAATTGGGCTTAATTCTCATTCTCTAAGCCCAATTCCCTGTACCAAACACCCCTGAATGTCCTATCGATATGGGAGAAAGTCACAATACAAAAGAGAATAGAGAAGGGAGAGAGAATAAAGAATGGAAGAAGTAAGATTTAATTCACGGAAATCGGAGAATTTATTTGGGTCCGAGTATGGTGTTTGATCCAACCTATCAAAACCAGTTTTTAGACCACATAATATTAGTATATCAAGGTGTACATTGATTGGATCAGCTCAGTGTACTTAATATTGTCTATGTAACTAGTTGGCTTAATTAAATATGACTAGAACTAATTTCTTTTTTTTCCTAAACACCCTAATATGAATAGAACTAATTGAGCTAGGATTAAAAAATTTGGAGAATAAAAACGAACCAAAATAATGAAAATGATGGATTTGCTAAACAAAAATAAAATAAAGGACTAATTAAACTATTTTTTTCTTTGAATTGTTAAGACAGGATGTACTACATCTAAGGGTGGGTCGGTACGGTGTACCGAAAATTTTTTGCCATAATTTACGATATACCGTACTGAAAATTGACTGTACCGAAAATTGACCGTATACCGAGATATTTACCGAAATTTCAGTATACCGTACCGAAATTTACAGTATGAAAATTTTCACACCGATGCAGTACCGAAGCCTTTGATATTCCGAAGTTTGGTATACCAAAGATTTCGGTATGACATATTTTCATACTGTTACCATACCGACTTTTCATTAACTTCGATATATACTGATATACCTAACATTCGGTACATACCGGCGCTCCGGTATCATGGTATATACCGAAATACCGAACCTTCGGTACTTGCCGACAAACCGGTGTCTCGTTATATACCGACATACCGGATATTTGGTACATACCGACATACCAATATAGGGTTAAACACGTAACATTATGTAAATTAGGCATATTTTTTAGTAAGTTCGGCATATACCGATATACCGATAGGGGTGTAAATGAGACTAATAGGCGCGTAAAATATTCGGGCTTGACTCAAAAAAAACTCGACCAAAGCTCGACTCAAAAAGGCTCGACTCGAAATCGAGATCGGCTCAAAATGTTAATGAGCCCAAGTCGAGCTAACCAATACTCGGCTCGAAAGCTCGATGCTCGAATATATATATATATATATATATATATATATATTTATCAATTATACATATATAGTACATGTATAATCTATTTATTATAACTAAAAATTTTCTTCTACTAGGAATAGTATAATAGTATATACATTAAATCTATTAAGTTCATTCTTTCAAGTTTTTAAGCTCATTATTCAATAATTTGACAACTATTCTTAATTTTGTATCGAGCTTCGGCATGGGGACTTGGTCCAATGGTCATGTCCCTTTTTACCCCCCTTTGTAATTTGTGTGATTTGGGCTCATACACACATTTGTCAATACATGAGTGTCAATATTTATAAAAAACAAAAAAAAATATCTCGAGCTTTATTCGAGCCTCGAGCCGAGGTCAAATTCGATTTTTTTATGTCGAGCTCGAGTCGAGCTCAATTTTTCAAAGCTCGTCGAGCTTTGAGCTTGAGCCGAATTTTTACTTGATCGAGTTGAGTCGAGCTCGGCTCGTTTTCACCCCTATTACCGAGCATTCGGTACATACCGACATACCGATACCGCAGTATATACCGAAGTTCGGTACAGTTACAGTATACCGCGGTTCAAATCTATACCGTTACCATACCGAAATCCTACGATATGGTATCATACTGTGCCAAAAATTATGGTATACCGAAAATTTCGGCATTCTCGATATTTTTTAGGTACTGTATTTGCGATATGCTGTATATTCTGTATTTTTCCCCAGCCATGTCTACATGCATGCTTTGACATTGACACTGTATAAGGCAACAACAGAACTACCAGTTCAGTTCATGGGCGATAACTAGGGGTCTCAATTTTGGATACGACCGAATAACCGAACTCGGTCGACACGAAAAGTTTCAGATTTAGGTTTAGTCATTTTGGGTTTTTTTTCCAAATCAGGTCGACCCGAACTCGGAACGAAAAAAATTAGGTTATGTTTGGGTTTGGTGTTTCAAATTCATTTTGGATTTTGGGTCGTATTCGGGTTTATAGATTTTGTGTTATCCCTCCTGCTCCGCTACGAACACAACCTGAAATCTAAAATTAACACCCCGTAAGGACAACATTCATTCAATTGATGATGCTCTACACCAAAAGCATCATAGTCCTTAGGAACTTGGAAGACAGGCACCTAGGTGTTCACAGTGCAAGGAGCCTAAAAGGTGAGGGGGCTAAGGATAAAATTGGTGGGAATGCATTTAATTTGCGCCACTCAATGAAGGAAGATCCCTCCTCAGTACTCTCTTTCTCTCGAGTCTCTCGTCTGTCCCACAGACTGGAGTCCCACTCCCACTGTCCACAGCCACCACAAATCCAGAAATAATCACTCACTATCCCCGCAATCTCAATCCTCCAATGTTCTTCTTTGCTATTTGGTGCCCATGAATCAATATCCTTTCCTTTTCATGCTTCCCTTTCATTGCACCAAATATAATCCCACACCCAGAAAATATCTGCAAACACCACAGTACAGGAGCTGCTTCTTCTTCTTCTTCTTCTTCTTCTTCTTCATTGGCTAAATTATCACTGAGCTCTCTGCCATTTCCTACACTCACAGTGACTGACTGTGCGAGTACTGTTCATCCATGATCACCGCCACCACTGACCCACCTTCTTCCCATATTACTACTGCATCATCCCTCTCCCTCACTATCTCTACACCCCATACCCAAAATCATGCCCCCGTTCCCCTTCCCCTTCCCATTTCCCACCACAAACTCACCCTTTCTCCCCTAACTAAAATCCGCATAGGCGGCAGCAGCAGCAATCGCGCACGCATTACGGCCCTCTCTTCATTCGCCGCTGCCGAAATTACCCCCAATTGGGACGACCACTACTCCAGGATTACCCAATTCTCCAATGGAAAACCCCCACGCAAATCCACACAGATCAACAGGGCAGCCGCAGCAGCAGAAGAAGAAGAAGAAGATGATTTACCGGGGGTGGGGATTGCAGGAGAAGCAACAACAAGAAGAAAGGTGAAGTGTGAAGTGGAAGTGATATCCTGGAGGGAACGCAGAATCAAAGCGCAAGTCTCGGTGAAAGCCCATGTTCACTCCGTCTGGAATGCCCTCACTGACTACGAAAGGCTTGCTGATTTCATCCCTAATCTTGTTTCCAGGTCACTCTTTGATTTCTTCCTATATTATTATTATTATTCATCATGATATGTATTTTCTCATGTATTCTTCTGCTGTTCCATTATCTCGGCCAGTGGGCGAATTCCATGCCCGCATCCAGGGAGGATATGGTTGGAGCAGAGAGGCCTGCAAAGGGCGCTGTATTGGCACATCGAAGCTCGTGTTGTGTTGGATCTTCAAGAAGTTCACAACTCTGTAAGTACCTCTGTTTAATAGTACTATGGTCAAGCTAATTCAGTATTCTCAGTGATTGTTAATCTTACCATTGTGTTCAGGAGAATGATCGTGAGCTTCACTTTTTCATGGTCGATGGAGATTTTAAGAAATTCGAAGGCAAATGGTCAGTGAAGTCCCGGAAAGGGTATGTTTCCTCAAGAACTGATCCTCTTGACTATGGCCCTGATGATAAAACTGAAATGAAATCATTAAATTTCGTTAAATTATCAAGTCATTGCATTTCCCTCCTCATAGTAATGCAAGAAAAAGTAGAGCTCCTCATGAAATCCTTGTAGGTCCCCTGGAATGACGACTTTGGGGTATGAAGTGAATGTTATCCCAAGGTTCAACTTCCCTGCAATATTTCTAGAGAGGATTATCAAATCAGATCTTCCTGTAAACCTTCGAGCCTTAGCCGGTAGATCAGAAAGTAGTTTAGAAGGAAAGAAAGGTCTTGACTCTGAAGGATCCTCCACCACACCGCGGTTGCATCCCCTTTCTAGCATTGATATCCAAGGCACAACAGCATTGCAGGATAAAGTTAGCACAGGAAATGCCAAGGAAAAATTCGTTAAATCCTCTTTTGGTCCCTTGTCACCCTCAACTGGTGAGTTGAATAGTAGCTGGGGAATCTTTGGGAAGTCTTGTCCGCTTGATAGACCCTGCTTGGTGGATGAAGTTCACCTCCGTAGATATGATGGCTTATTGGTAATGGTCGACTCTACCATATGCATACCTTACTTTCATTGGGAATACACGTATCACGTGTTCTGGTATTGAATAGTCATATGATAGAATCCCGTTTGATTGACAAGGAAAATGGGGGTGTGCATCGCTGTGTTGTTGCCAGCATTACAGTCAAAGCTCCTGTTCGCGAAGTATGGAATATCCTCACTGATTACGAGCGTCTTCCTGAGTGAGTTGGAATATGCACCGTTTTTATACGTCTATATTTCAGTGAGATCAACATTTCCTGTTTTTCCTTTCATGGCTGTTAAAACCAATGATTCTACTTCCAAACTACTGCAGAATTGTCCCAAATTTAGCTATCAGCAAGGTTTTGTCAAGAGAAAACAACAATGTTCGCATTCTCCAGGTACGTTTGATAATCATCGTATACTTGAACTAACTAGTGAAGATACTTAAAAGCTCAAACAAAACAATGCAGGAAGGATGCAAAGGTCTTCTGTACATGGTCCTTCATGCACGTGTCATCCTTGATTTGTGTGAGCATCTTGAGCAAGAGATCAGATTTGAGCAGGTTGAAGGGGATTTCGATGCTTTCAGAGGGAAATGGATCCTAGAGAAACTTGGTAGTCACCACACATTGTTGAAGTACTCAGTTGAGTCCAAAATGCACAAGAATTCCTTCCTTGCCGAAGCTATTATGGAAGAGGTTTGTAGCTGTTGCTATCATTCTTTCTGGTAACAAACATTAAATGAACCAATTCAAGTGTCACTGCAATAAATCTTCCTTCCTTTTAGGTTATTTATGAAGATCTTCCTTCTAATCTATGTGCCATTCGGGATTACATTGAAAAGAGAGATAGTGAGAGTGTCCAGGACACATTTAGAAATGACAGTTATGCAGATGGACAAAGAATCCCATTGAGGAATGGTAGCACTCTGGCAGATGATGATTATGATTACTTATCAAGTTCATCTAGCCAAAGGCCTAAGGTTCCCGGGCTGCAGAGGGATATCGAAGTTCTCAAATCTGAGCTCTTGAATTTCATTACTGACCATGGGCAAGAAGGGTTCATGCCAATGCGGAAACAACTGCGGAAGCATGGGCGGGTGGATATTGAGAAGGCAATTACACGCATGGGTGGATTTCGGAGAATTGCATCAGTGATGAACCTATCCCTTGCCTACAAGCACCGGAAGCCAAAAGGGTACTGGGATAATCTTGAAAATTTGCAAGAGGAGGTAAGTTTCTTGCATCTACTCCCTTTCCCTTTATTCTTGCATAGTTGCATTTTATGTTGGGTTCTGTCTTGATAAACATAGTTCTACAATTTATATAAAATAAAGTTTGCAGATGCATATACTGTGCTATAACTACTAATTGACATGCAGATTATTCGATTCCAAAGGAACTGGGGAATGGATGCTTCATTCATGCCGAGCAGAAAATCATTCGAACGAGCAGGTAGTTAACACATCACCTGAGATACATAGGATTTTACTACACTTATGAACAAGGATGTTCCTAGGTGTTTTTGACACTTGAATGTACAACAGTATTAGTTTGTTTTGAGTAAAATATCTCTGCAATATTTAGAAGCAGACCTCATTTGGCTTGCAGGTCGGTATGATATTGCGCGGGCATTGGAGAAATGGGGAGGGTTACATGAAGTATCCCGGCTTCTGTCTCTCAAGGTAAGGCACCCAAACAGACAATCTACCCTTGCCAAAGACAAGAGGGTTGATTACGCCACATCAGCTAATAGCAGCAATGTAAATGGTCAAGACAAGGTATCATCGAAACCCTACGTTTCACAAGATACACACAAGTGGTTAATGAAACTCAAGGATTTTGACTTGAATTGGGTAGAGTAAGCTCATGAACTTAGACAGGATGTTTGTGTAAAACTGTACTAACAATATTTACCAGAATCAATGAGAAATGCATATATACATAATTGATTTATGTGGAAACCTATATTATTCAAAACTTAAAAACATAATGTCATGAGTTGGAGTGCTTGATAACTATTTAGGACATCTATATCCATGTACACCCAGATTTATGGCTTTTAAACTATGCAAGTACAAGTTTGTCCCTAATCTTGTACGAAAAGAAGTGCAGGAAAAGAAGATAGTATCGATAAGCAAAAATGGTTAAAATACTTGCAATGAGTAAAATACTCGTGAAACAAGAGCAACATGAAAAAAAAATAATAATAATAACATTCTTGTGTATTTGGTGTCCGAGATTATCTATGCATGAAAGTATAAATATTTGACAGAAATTTTACAATAGAAAACATCATTTAAATGCGGGAAGCCCTTTCAAACGGGCTTTCTTTTTACCGAATTCAAGGTTCGGAAGTGTTTTGCTTGGCAGCTTAACTCCTTTATGTTGCTGCATCAATTGTGAGAAGTTTGGCTTCTGCAAACCCTTCTTTCTGCCAGTTTGCTGGGTTTTAGCTATTTGGCTCAATCTTTCTTTTCCTTGTTTGGACTCTTTTGACTTCCGAACATGACTCAGGAAACCTCCCATAAGCCCCCGGAACTGAGATTGCTGATTTTTGTCCAGTATAAGAGATTTTCTCGTCTTTTCAATAGCCCTTTCAGCTTTTGCCTCTTTCTCTCTTTGCTTCTTTAAAGATACATTGCGATTAAACCTCTTTCTTCCATCATCACGATCATCATGATTATAGTGATGGTGGTGGTGGTGGTGGAAAATAACTGCCAGTTTATCTTTTAGCTTCTGCCATGTTCCCCATTGTTTCTTCCTGCCTTCGGATGATCTGAGCGTCTTTCTGCGGCCTAAACTTTTTGCTGTGGATCTGTACCTGTGTGTAGCTCCTGCATGTTGGTTGATAGGACGATCAACTGATGAGCATTCCACACTTCTGCTGTAGCTACTGGAACTTTCTTCAAGGGCTGTACCACGATCAGGTGAGTAGTAACTCTGATCCTCACTGTCATATGTAGAGTTGGAATAGAAGTTTCCCGTCCCAGTTTCACTGCTTGCTGATATCACATACTCAGTCTCTCTCCTATTATCCGGGAGTGAACACTCTTCACTCTCACTGGCGCTGTAGAGGCTACTTGTTTGTTCACTTCTCCATGTTGATGTATACGAGTCAGCTGTGAAATCTGATTCTTGGGTTGGCAGCACCACCTTTTTCCCATCTTTGTGATGTCTTCTTGTATCCCTCTGATCTTGACAAAAACCTGGGTGCAGTGAAGGCTGAGACAGTTTCTTATGAATGTCTGTTGATGGATAGGTTCTGTACGGAGCCCCTGAACTAGAACTGAAGTTGGGATTAGTATCAACTAACGGATTGGTTTCTCTATCATTCAGACTCCTGAGACTGTCCATAGGCATAGATGTTTGAAGTTGTCTATACCTTTGGGTATCATCCTCCACACCTGTGTTCCTTTGATACAGATCTATCATTCCTGAAACTGAAGGATAATTGGATGGGTAGGCATAGCTGGTGTAAGATGTTTCGGTTGGATTCGTTGCAATAGAAACATTCTGCACACCTTGAATCTGGTACTGGCTGGGTACATCATTATAACCCATCATACAGTTTCCTGATTCCAATTTGTTTACAATAGCATTGACATTCACAGGCCGAATGTTATTTGAAAACTCCACTATCTTGCTGGAAGCTTCATTTCCCAAACCTGGGCCTCTGCTGTTTACAAAGTTACTCCTCGATTGTTGTTCCCACATGGATCTTGTTGGTTGAACCAGCTTTGTAGTGTGATTCATGGATAAATACGCAGGGTACGTTTCTTCTGCTGGTACACAATGCGCCTGATGTGGGGTTTGGCCTGCATATTTCTCAACCCTTTGGCCTGCATTTTCATACTGCCAATCATTTCTGTACTTGTATCTTTCTTCGTTTTGGCTCATGTAAACGCTTGGAACTGCACTGTATTGGGTGTGTGGAATGCGACCCTCTGACTTGGCTTTGAGTAAACAATTCTGTGGTTGAACAGACCTCTCTTCTACTCCCAGATGAAATGCTGAGATTCCGGTTTCAATTTGCTCGATTGCTTTGGAAGCTTCCTTGGCCAAGAGATCAACCTCCTGTGGTTTGCTTATGATGTCATTATCGGACCAACGAACTTTGGCAAACTCTGTAGAAATCCTATCAGGTGGATAGCCTCTGAGTTCAGTACCGCTTACGTTCCTTTCAAAAGTTTCAATGCCATCCTTTGGTGATAATCCAGTTTCCAGGTCGCTGTTCCAGACATAATGACTAGAAAAGCTGTTGGAATGATAGAATCTTATTCCTTCCTTGGTTTCAACCTGTTTCACAGTACTCCTTTGACAAACCCTGCAACGTCTTGCTCTATATTCAAGGCCACTTTCCGGCACATTTTGAATTGGTTGATGCACGTTACCAGTTTTGCTCGATTGTGGAGCAAGAGATTTCTCATTCCACAGTAGGATACTGCACCCATCAGGTTTCTTTTCCTTGTTAGAACCCACCAACTCTTTCTGAACATTTTGGCTAAAATCTGCATTTTGTGACACATATTGTAATGGGGCAGGACGTTCCTCAGATAAATCAGTGCGTTGTTGCCCAGCAGGAGAAACTGTTTCTGGAGCTTCCTCTTCACCTGAAACAATCTGTAGCAAATGAAACATATTCTAAGTTAACCAAGGACTTTATATGATGTAATTGCTTGTAAATTTCATTGACACACTGCCTTACGCATACATTTAGAGGCCAAATATTCTCGAGAGAATACATCATACATGTTCCGAGCGAGCATAAGAGCTAACACAAACTAATAGTTACCTTGAGGACGCTTTTAGTAGCTGCATCCAAGAGATTCTTTAGCACAAGCCGTGCATGTCCATCCAGTGCCTGCTCCATAAACAATATATCATGTCATCGGGCATGCAAAAGGATTAATAGCGGTGAGGACATCTGCTCAGAAGTAGTAATGAAACAAAAATAGGATTTGAACTGAATCTAGAAGAAACTAGTCGTGCAAACTAAGTGCGGACTGATTTTCTCACTATGATCATAAAGGGGATGAATGCGCGGTGTAATACAAATTGCCAGTAACCGATTCTCAGAATCCCAAAATAGATTCACGATAAGTAGAACAGAAGGGAAAAAAAAAAAAAAAAGATGTGTTGTGCATATAATATGACATATCCAGATACTTTCTATTTAACAAAACAATGATACTACTAGGATGGACAAGAACTACAGAAGACACAATCAACATCTCAGTACACAAGAATACTTACCTCATTACTCTCTGTGTTTGATGATCCACCTTTGACAAGCCCGTATAATCTTTTTAGGGAATAAAGATCTGATTGTATCTCCTTTGCATCCATGACCATCTAAACCAGTATGAATAATAACAAAGATTAAGAAAGAGAATACAAGTGATTTCAATGCCACTTCATATTACCATTGTTACAATTACTGAGCATTCTACTCTAAAGCTACCAAAAGGAAATCAGATAGGAATCATGTATCAACTGACAGAGAAAACCAAAACAAAACAAAACATTTCAATTGCATACACATGTTGCAGCAGTGAATTTGTGATTTGCCCGATTTAATCTCCCAATTGCCAAATTCAAAATGCAAAAGTGTCGTATACTTCTATTCGTGCTGAATGCCATATGACGAACTGATAAGTTTGTATATTCAGAGAAATTACAACTAAAGTCATAGAAACTAACTACCCAAATGGGGAACGTATAAAATTTCACTTTCTTTATTAATTGCTAGAACAAAGTAGAAGACAGCAACCCAAGGGTTGCCATGCTGAAGAATTTGACGCCTTGAACCTAATCATCTTGGGACATATATGGGCTTTATTTTCAACTCAATTCTTTGAAGAAAATAAAATGTAACAAAGTGAAATTGACCTTCTGAATTCAGGAAAATAACAGAAAGTCATTCTTCAGGTCATTTATCTGGGCACCGTGAAGAACTAATGTTTCAGAACTACTACAGACTAAGCTGCATAGAGGAAATTCTTTAAATGCATCAACACTCCTATATGATACACCATGCTTATTAATTTTGATTAAACTTGGGATTGGGGAACACATCTACTCTTCTACTGCGCAGTAATCTGATTTCAACTACTACCATGATACAAAATTTTCTAATGCGACTTTCATGAAACATAAAACAACAATGATAACAAAACACCAGTAAAACTCGAATTCGCGAAACCTCTGTTCCAGACAAACAAAGAACACTGACAAGAAACAGTAATTGAAAAATCTACTCTCTCAAACTTCAAACTTTCACTCACTGGTGACAAAAACACTGACAGGAACAATGACAGGAGTTTTCGAACTTCAAAAACAGTGTAGTTTGTTCTAAAACGGTATAGTTTGACGCTTACAACAATTCTTTATTCCAAAAAATATAACAACCAAAGCACATCAAATGTCCATGCAGTTCCTTCACAAGAAACGACTATCATTGATCCATACAGAAACACATGGTGTGATTACTTTAAATTAGGGTTTGTTTTCTTGATTTACTTCATTTCAACCCCAATTTCGCCCTTGAATAATTGAATATGCCAAAATCGAACGAAGTGGTTCTTAAAAACTTCCACTCACTTGTGAAACTTCTCAGGATAACCACACCAACAAAGCAAATGTTAGAAATATACCCACTCATATACATACAATTAGTGCAATCCATCCAAAACAAGAAGGAAAAAAAGTTGTAATTTGGTAATTCCAATCGAAACTGAATAACAGGTGAGGAGATTAGCCATATATTACAAGAACTGAAAATTACCTCTTCCATTCTCACGCAAGCATTTCTGAAAAGTGGTCGGAAAGGATGGGAGTATAATGAAACTGACTGATTCTATGCGAGAAAGTGCGAGCGAAGTAACAAGGGAAAGTGACCGTATGAGAATATGAAGGCGCCAATCGGAAAGGTGTCTGGTGACGGTTACATGTTTTTCCAGATTTTGAATTTTCGAAAAATTGTCTTTTTACTTATTTTTACCGTACCGTAAAGATTTTTTCCAATATCAGTTTTACCCATCGTCGAATTTCCGCTGCTCGTCCTTTCCTTCCCTTTTGTTTATCCTACATTTTTTTTTTATTATTGTTTGTTAGGTTTTGCAAAAATAAATTCATTAGTAAGATTCAAGAGATCCATTAAATGAAATTGTATTTATGTTAAATAGTTTGGATTTAATTTAAAAGTTGAATCAGTTTATGCTAAAGCGATGAATGAATGTTTATATGTATCGGATCAATATATAGGATATGGAATGTGACTTGTTGATACTCCATATACACAAAAAAAAAATTATATGTATTGGATGAATATATAGGATGTGGAATGTGATTTGTAGATACTCGATATACACAAAAAAAAATTATATAAAACAACGAAAGGAAAACTTTTTAGTTATTCAAAAATCGTATGAAGTATATAGGATGTAATTACAACATAAATATTAGAATTGAAATGATACTAGATTTTTCGCCCGCGCTACGCGCACGGATGTTAGTTTTATTTTTATTTTTTTTGCTTAACAGCATATAAAGGCCACGGAAAAAAAAAAAAGAAAAATCAGAAAAACGAAATCAATGGGCCCGATGGAACCAAGTGCCAGCGAAATCTGCCTTAATAAGAGGCCCCATTCGTCTGGCGGAAAGGCCCACGTCGTAAAGAAGTGTTCGTTATCAGCTCCTTTCTATTAGCTAATATTAACTCGATACAAACTAATATTAACTTGATTAATTCAAAATGATAGAAGATATTATTTTAGTGTATTTATGAACAAAATATTTTTTAATAATATATAATTCTATTATCATTTTTTTTTTCAAAATAATAGAGGAAACAAATTTCTAATTTTTTATCATAATACATACCAAAGTATAAATTCAAATTTTTATGCAAATAAAAAATAAATAGAAAAATTAATTTATTAAGATTACCAACTCTCATAATTATAAAAATAATTTGTATAATTAAAATAATTAAGTATATTAAAACTTTCACCTTTGTAACTCATTCTTAATCAACGAAAAAATATGTTGACTAATAAAAACATATATAAAAGATAAATTATCATACAAAAAAGGATAAATTATCATAATATTAATTTATGTATACAAAATAATTGATTGATGACCTGATATAAAAAACTCATGACAAAAATTTGATTAAATTTTTTTATAATTGATTAAAATTTATAAATTTAATTATTTCATATATTTAAATGAAATATTTATATTAAATATATATTATCATTAATTAATAAGGTTTGAAATCTATTATGTTAATTGTTAAATTCCTTATATTTATATAAGATTATATTTTAATTAGTTACACATTTTAAAATTATTTAAATTTATTTAATAATATTATAATATGTCAATCTTTATTAAATATTATTATATATACGATCAAATAATAAATAATATACGATCAAATAATTTATATTACATAGTTTATATTTCTTAATATTTGAAATGATACGTATATTTACTATAATTAAAAAACATATACTTACATTTTCCTTTATATTTTTTAGTTTATCAAAATTGTATTTGTGAGATTAAATTTTTAAAATTAAGCTTTGTACAGACACGAGAATTAAAATTTCATTAAATTTTTATAGTGCACTAATTTTTTTTAATTTAATTATTCAATATATATTTTTAATGAAGTATTTTTTTATTTAAAATACGGTTATTATATTCCTTATGTTGATATAGGATTATACTTGTAGACATAAATTTAACCTAAATTAAATTTATTTAATAATATTATAATAATATTTATTAAAATATATATACAAACAAATAATTTATATTATACAGTTTTAATCAATTTATATATTTTAAGTGTAATAAATTTTTTATATCTTTTTAAAATATATATATGGAGATTTTTTCAAGATTTTATTATATTAATAGTTAGATTTATTTTCTAAATATAGATATTGATGACGTGGAAGGTGAGTTGGAATTAGTCAGCGATTAATTATCGATGACGTGGATTAATTGTAGCTATTGATTATAAAATGGTGGTATAATTACTGTTAAAGCCCTAAAGATTAAAAAGAATCAGTTATATTTAATAAGGACAATACAGTCTACACAGGCCAAAAAATATTCAGGATTTATTATATAGATTATTCAGGAGGATTAATCAATTCCCAATGTTAATAAAGAATAGAATGGGAAGGACACGTTGAGGACGAAGCAACAAATCTATAATACTATATTAAACTTTTGATGTTATGAACAGTCGTTTTCAGAATTTCCTTTTATGAACACAGGACTTTGAGAAAAATTACTTTAAAATAAAGAGGGAAAAAAGAAGGGCAAAAGCACCTATCCAAAAGCCTCTATAAAAAGTCTCATCGTCACCAAAAAATGATTTACAGGCGTTTGGTTTTGGGGAATTCATGATTCCCAATCTTGGCTCTGGAATGAGACACTCATTCGCACCAATGTGGAGTGTTAGGGGTTTTGAATGAAATGTGATTCTCACTAAAATAGGTAGTAATCTTAGATTACAAGATTACCACCTCTTTTTGTCTTCTTTTACTTTGTACGAAGTATTTTTTTAATAGGATTTAGAGACATTAAATTATTTATTATCATACAACAAATTATATGTAAAGAAGTTTCTATATATTTTAAAAAATGAATACATTTAAATATTTTATATGTATAGCAAAATGATATTTATAAAATTTGTTCACTTAAAATTTAAGGACATTATTTTAAATAATTAGAATTAGAAGTATGAGATTTACAATATAACCAAACGCAATAATCTTAAAACATCAAAAAAATAAGATTATCACCTTAGGGTTTAACGGTGTTAGAAAGAAGATGGACCTAGGGCTTCAACCCAAAACCAATTAGCGGTAGGTAGAGTGGTCCGCATTCATATAAACAAGGGGATATATCAACATATAAGCGATGTGTGACATTCTAACACCCCTGCACGAAATGAATATCATCTCGGAACAATAAGATATCCAAATAAGTACTCATGGCTCTTATACTTATGTTAGAAAGAAGATGGACCCAGGGCTTCAACCCAAAATCAATTAATGATAGGTAGAATGACCGATGTCCATATAAATAGGGAATATCTCAACATATAAGCGATGTAGGACATTCTAACAAATGGTTTATGCACCCAAAATATTTTGCAGTTATAAAAAGTTCCAGCAACAACTCATTCAATGAGAAATCTACATCTCTTCCTCCCGCATTCCAGCAACAACCACCTTCAAAATTGAAGAAAGAACATTCATATTATGGTATGTTGAAGTACTTTATGTTTTTCAAATTACATTTACATTGTTCGCTATTTGGTATTCTTCAATTGACTAGAAATAAATTTCAGTTTTTTCCCTTATTTTTTTTTTATCACATCCGTCCATTCAGACGGGGTTACACTGGTATACTGTGATAGTATATGGAACAAAATATTACAGTATTTAGTTTTCAGTAAACATAAATTAAATTGGTTTTGGTGACTAAAAACTTAACAACCGAAGATTTGACACAGCGATCAAGCCAAACCTTACAATTCAACTGTAAGTAGTAACCTCCTAAAGAAAGAAAGGAAGGACGAAGTCAGCTTTATTGACAGAATTTGACACAATTACTATTCGACATATACACCTTTTCACTCCTCACGCAGTTGAATTTCGTAGTAATAAAATAATAGTACTATACTACTGTCCCTCCAACCTAATGCACATTTGACCAATCAAATCAAATAAATAGTAGTAGTAGTAGACTATAGTAGGAATAATAGAAGTAGAAAATTTTAAGGTTGTCGGAATATAGTATGACAAAATTGCACGACCGCCACAAGGACATAGTATTACCATTCTCATTTCCCAGTATAAGGCTCCTTCAGTATCCCACTATACACCCAACCACCCAAAGTTTCAAATGCCTTTGTCAAAACGCATCCTGCAGCAGAAAGCTTCATAGTACTAGCTGAGTATCCCAGTCACCGGGGCAGAGACGGGGACTGCCTCCTCGTCCTCGCCCCCCTCCGACTCCATCAGGAGATCTTCCAACGTAGCTAGCGATTTCAGCTGCCGCCCCAGGGACGCGATTGTCTCCTGACATGCTGCGAATTTCCTTGCAGCTACCGCCAGTTCTTCATCCTGCAACCGATGTCAGTAGGAAATAAGATCAACCATTAGTCGGTAGATTGAAATAATCAAGGCGCGCGCCAACGGGTTACCTGTTTGATATTGAAACCGTCGAATCTCTGAGGGTGATAATTCAGTTTCATTTTGGTAATTTCAGCTTCCAGCTCGTCACGCTTTGCAGCATTTTCCCTCGATGAGTTTCTTTCTTTCTCGATTTCTTTCTTCAGGGCACAAGTGGTCGATTTCAATCTATCCAGTTCGAGTTCCATTTCTTTAAGTTGTAACTCGGCCTTCTCTTTTCTTCGGTTGGAATCCTCGACTGCGTGATTTGCTTCTCCCAACTGATCTTGGATGCGTAGCAAATTTGCTTCTGCTTTGTCTAAAAGATTGGCAGAGGTCTCCAGCTTTATCTTTGCACGCTCGGCTTCTTCCTCTAACTCTTTCCTTGCTTTGCTCACCAGAGCCAGCTGCGTTTTCAATTCGGATAACTCCACATCTGTTTGCTTGCACCGACTGTGCGATGCTTGAAGCAGCATGTGGCATTCATCAAGAGCAGTCTGTAGGTTCGTTTTCTCTGTCGATGTCTTCTTTAAGTTGTCTTCCAGTTCCGCCACACGGTTAACCAAGGCTTCCATCTCGTCCCATGAAGCAATTTGTCCACCGTTGCTGGGATCGCCTCCGCCGCGTGTCTCTGGTAGGGCTGCAAGCCTCTCCATCTCAAGAAAATCATCCATCATATTGATCCCAAACGATGAAACAGCCCTGCATTGTATTAGGTCGGGATTGCATTGCTCCTTATCGAATGACTCCAATTTACCGCTTTCATTTCCAATAAAAAGTGCCCTCTCCCCACAATCCGATTGACTGTCTGTGAACGATTCAACATAAACGGAAGAAGCAGGAGTTGACTGATAATCGTTGGCAGTCACTGCTTTACGAGCCATGGCCTTTAGCCGGCGACATTCTGCTTCAAGCTTTGCCACTTTCTTTATGCTGTCGAGATGCTGCTTGCTAGCAGTTTCAGCAGCACGAACGGTCAAATCTCTCTCATGGATCATAAATTCTAGCTCATCCATTTTCGAAATTAGTTTGAGCTTGAGGATCGAGTTCTCTTTCTCAGCAGCCTCAAGCTTGGAGAGAGCATCAACAAGCATCTGATTATTGGCGTCTGTTGTTGTGTTTTGAAGTTGATTTTGCAGCTCGACAAGCTGATTCTCGAGCTCAGCCTTCTTCGTCTCTGACTCTTCACTTTTCTTGGCAATGGCATCATATATCTTCTCTTCTTGCTCTTCTCTTGCTTGCCGAAGCTGTCTGAAGCACTCCCTGAGTGCTCCATCAAGATTCCCAATGCGCACCTCAAGGATCGAGTTCTTCTGAGCTAAGGTATCATTTTGTTTCTTCAGAACGACTACTTCATTTTCAGCTCGTTCCCATCCTATAATTTGAGGATGAAGATAAGATCATTTACACGTTAGATATACGATTCAAGTTCAAAAGCTTGCCCTACAAAATTTATCTTAAAAGGCGGGTATGAAGAGAAAAGAAGGATACCTGAGACAGCTTCCTCTGCGACTTTAGCATGTTGGTTAACCAACTCTTCTTTAGCACGTATGTTCAAAAGAGCCTCGGATAGTTTCTCAGATAGGGTCTTCAAAGTAGCATCGAGTTCTTGTTCATCACCCGGTGCTGCTTTAGATGTTACTTCAGGAGATTGAGCATTAACATTAGACAAAGCCTGCACCGGAACGAAACATAAAAATAATTATCTCTATAACACAATTTTCATATCCAATCAGCACACAAACCAATCCATATTCAGTCGACAACATTTGACATCTACTATAGAGGTTCAAATTTCTTCACTGCATTTTCAAAAGATCGAGCCAACTTCTTCGGGCATTTCCAACGATGTGACTAGGAGATTTTGACCCCCACTACACATTAGCAGATCATCAAAGTAGTATATATCAGACAACCACACCTAACTATCACCAATCGGTTCCATATATATTTTCGGGTGAATTCAAGAAGGCCCATTTCACTTATCTACGCAAAATCCCGTCAGAATAACCACATGTGAAGAATAAAGCAAAAACATCACAACATGTTACTTTGGAACCAACGAATATGATGATGTTTGTCCAGTACAGAGAAATGAACTAAAAATCCTTATCCGATTCTTGCATGGGAAACATTGCCCCATCATAACAACGATTTAGTGGAAGACAGCAGAAAGAGAAATCCACATGAATCTCTAATAATTGAAGTGATAGAATTCAAGTGGTAGCTGGAAAAAATTGCTTTTCATATGGAAAAAAGTAGGAAATTGTCAGCTGTGGACCAAACGCAGTGGATATCCACACAGCGTGGTCCATGTTCATGTGAAGATAAACCAAAGGGGTCGAAGACATGCCCAGCCAAGATATCATGACTCAAATCTAAATAGGATCAATCAAAGCATTCGACAGGTCTGCAAGAAAGTCGTAACCTAAGAACAGGACAACTAAAGTTGTTGACATAGCCTAAGCTACCCTAGTTATTTATGAAGTTCTTGTTTGCTCAAGATTGTACAGAGAAAACCTACAAAACAAAAAATGGGGATTCAAACAGCAGCAGCAACCACAAATCTAATCAGTTTTGACAATATTGAATCGATTAATTCGACATTTCTACGATTCCATCTCAATCCTGTTAAAGAAAAGAACAAGCATTACAGCATAGGGAAAGATTAACTTCAAAAAATACGATACAAATCAACAAGCATATATGACTGTTTGGTAAACATCCAATGAATCAATCAAATGGAAAGGCAAAAACAATGAAGGCAAACCAAACAAACCTGATCATCAGAGAATCTCTCTGAATGTGATGATGCTGATCCCGAGCTCTCCGTTTCACCGCCAGGGCTTTTCTCCAAGGATTTTCGTCGCCACAGCCAACTCCTCCGGTCCATATAGAGGACAAAAACAAGTACCCCGCCGGCAACTGAATTCAGCCACCAGGAATCAGAATCTCCTTAATCTTTATACCAACTCAATCCAATCCTCCAAGCACATAAAACTCGACCCTTTAGATTACAAAAACAAAAATTTCAACCACACATTGGACGGTCCATTAATCAAAAAGTGGAAATCAATGATCAATGGGCTGCATCAGAAAGAACACACAAAAGATATATACACGATAGAAGCGCATTAGTGCTATAGGGATGAAAGTTTCAGCTCAACTCATAAGATAAAATAAAAGGCAAAGAATCAAAATTCTGGCGAAGGGTCAGGTCAATCTTTGCTTATAATCCAATCCAATCAGAATCCAATCCACAACCCACCTCAATCAAAAAGCAGAAACGTTCTCAACACCCCCCAGAAAGAGTAAACTGCAAACATATGAAAATAGATATTTGTAAAAAAGAAAACCCCATTTGCAGACAATAAAAACAATTCGTGAGGCACAAAGCTTCGGACAGCTACACTGATGGGCGCCTCCGAATTCCCCACCTTAATCAACTATACACAAAAAACATACTGATCGAAAATGATTGAGGGGGGTTGGGGACGGGCTACAGTATTAAAGCTCGGAGAAATTTGGGGCACTACCCCTTAAAAGAACGAGGAAAAACAAAATAAAAGCATGACCCACATGATCATTACTTTTATCTTCCCCAAAATTACAACACGCGCACATAAATAACACAAGTAAATTCAGTGAAAAGGGTCTCATAAAAAGGCCCTTTTCTGGGTTTGCTTTAAACACAAAGAAAACCAGAAGAAAGGGAATCAAATTAAAAATCAATACCTGAGGAATCGGAAAGCTGAACCGAAGGAGACGCTGAACCAGAAGAATGTTCAAACTTCAAATTCAAACCAGGAAACACAAACTCAAAGTAAATTAGATTAACTGAAACAAGAAATTAGCATAATTTGATAATTCTGTGTGCTCAGATTCTTGTGGGTGTTTATGTTGGTGGTGGGGGCAGCTCTTTTTCCCTCTTCTTGATTTCTAAAAAAAACCCTTACGTGGATTTGACTCACTGTGGAGACGTGCAGAGAAGAGACAAAACACTTGTTGAATTGAATCAAGCAATAATTCTCGGCCACTATTGCTTTGTGTATTCTAACTTTTTTTTCAAATCGGTTGCCGAATTCGCGCGCCGGTGGGGAGAATGGCTCTGGAAAAGGGGAATGTGTTGAATAATAATCGTAAATTTAATAATAATAGTAGGAGGGAACCAATTCGATCCTTTCGTGTCATTCATCTGAAATTTGTCTCATTTCCGTAATCTTGTGATTTTTCTTCAATCAAGGAAATTGTCCGATTAAGTTCTACAGTGCGTGTCATTATTATTGAAATGGAAAAAAGAAAGGATTTTTATTGTTGTATTATTAGGGTAGTAGCAGCAGAGGCGAGTCTACCTTCCATCCTTCCCTCAGTTTATTTTGGCTATAGCGGGAAATGAAAGCTATTGGACTTTTTGGCTCCAGTGAGAATTAACTGCATGTAATTTGACAAAAATAACACTGTGGGTATAATGATTTATGAGCATTTAAAACGTTCAGTCACCTGTCCGCTTTGCTTGGTTGGTCAGTTTGCCGGCGAGCTCTGCCACTCAGGTTTTAGGCTGCAGAATGTGTTCGCAATTTTTTTTATACAATTGAAACATACTCCGTCCGTTATTTTTCAGTTGTCTTTCTAACAAATACTTCATTATATAAACTAAAAAACATAATTATTACTACACAATGGATCCTATTTGGCGAAACAGCTAACTCAAAATTAGCTTTTTATGAGACAATTTAAGAAAATTAGCTTATTTAAAAAGACAAAAATAACTTTAAACAATATTCAATCAGCTCTTTTTGAAACCGCTGCAAATAGTAGCATTTTGGATTTCACTTTCTAGTATCTTAATACTCTATTGATACGGCATATGGCGAGAATGGACATCGACCCCGTTCTCCCTCCCCCTCCCTCTCCTCCTGTCCCTGCCCCATCGGAGCCCTCGTCGAAACCCCCTGAGTCGGCGGTGCCGCCTCCTGTCATTAAACCCACATATCGCAATATTACATTTTGGACGACACTTCCTCAAGTTACGGATACCAAGCCTCTTCGCGATCATTCTTCCCAATATCTGGTTGGAGGAAATCCACTTCTTCTTAGAATTACCTTTGATGACATCGACATTGATCAGCTCTACATGCCTCTCAAAGATGCACTGGTTGTGAAACTACTTGGAAAACGAATTGGTGTAGTGTTGCTTAAGGACAATTTAACCCGTATCTGGAAACTTAAGGGAAGTTTTGAGATCATGGATATTGAGCGAGGTTATTTTCTTATTAAGTTCGATCACGCGGCTGACCGGGAAGTGGCCCTTTTTGGAGGTCCTTGGTCAATTTTTGATCACCATCTTGCAGTCTTTCCTTGGTCTAAGGAGTTTGTCCCATCTTCGAATGTTGACAAAGCAACAGTTTGGGTTCGTTTTCCAGGCCTCAACCCTATATTCTTTAATGAAGATGCTATTATGCTTATTGCGAAACTGGTGGGACCTCCTTTGTGTGCTGACATCAATACCAAAGAGATGCATCGCGGGCAATTTGCTCGTGTTTGCGTGGAAATGGATCTTTTGCGTTCGATTATTGGCAAGGTCATGGTGGGTTCGGAATGGCAGTTGGTGGCTTAGGAAGGTCTCCATGGTATTTGCAATAGTTGTGGCATGTTGATGCATGGAGGTAATTCATCTTGCAATTGTAAGAAAGCTGGTGGAGAATCCTCGACAACTGAAGCAAAGGAATTATCGGTGAAGCCTGTCGCTTCGCCAGAATCTAATTTGGGTAAGGGGGCTGAAGTTTTGGAAGGTGACACTAATTCTGGGGAATAGGATACTCCAATTATTGGGAATTCAAGTCCCTTGCAAATAAATCCGGAAGTAAATCTGAAAGTAAATTTGGAAAATTCTCTATCCCCCTTGCCATGATGAGCAAGTTTCAACCCATGGGGATTGGATTACCGTCTCCCGGCCGCCGCGGCCTCCATGCAAAGGAAAAAATTTGTATGGTTCTAAATCTACTGTGGACGACCGTGCTAGCAACATCCGGCTACATGATGGTAAATCTTTGGTTCAAATATATTCTTCCAGTATTCGGTTTGATACTAATTCACTCTTTGATATTGGTTCAGAGGAGACTGAGTTAGACAACCATAAAAAAATGAAAGGTAAACGTCTTTATACTGTCGGAACTAAGGCTTCTACTCAGCCTTCCTCTTCGAGTAACAAGTTTAAAGCCCTGACTTGGGGCGACAATGCTATGGAGTCTGAATCCAGATGGGATGGGGATGGTGATGCTCTTGCCACTGTTTCCTCATGATTGAATTCCAATATTTAGTGTCCTTGCATGGAATATATGTGGCGCCATGCATAGGAATACAATCGCCATTGATGGATCTACTTCGTTCGATGGCTCCATCTGTCCTTATTATTATGGAGCCACTGGGCTCTTTTCAGTGAGTTCGAAATATGTTGTATAGATGCAATTATAAAGCTTCATATGAATGAATGTATTGGCCAATCTGGGGGATTGTGGGTACTCAAACGTATTGGTATTCTGGTAGCTTTAACTATTGAAATGATTCAGCCGAGAATCATCACTTTAAGTGCCACCCAAGGCTCCGCCTCCTGGGTGAGCAATTTATGCTAATTCATGTGCTCATGAGCGCCTGGAAGACTGGAATCAAATGAGACAAATTGGTAACATGATGAATGGTCCTTGGTTGGCCATAAGGATGGCAATCGGACCCGATGGACCCGAGAACCGACCCGGACCCAACCCATTTAGCTCGGTTCGGGTCCTCCTTTTCGGGTCTTGGATCGGGTCTGGGTCGGGTCCATTTTAGTTTTTCGGGTCTGGGTCGGTTCTTGGGTCTGGAGGTAGACCCAACCCGAATATTTTAGCTCTGTGTAAACCCTAGATATGCCATATGACAGCAGCCTCCCTCATTCATTTGAATATCGCGATTCTCACAACTCCCCCGCCCTCCCCACCGCAGTTCACAATATGCCATCCCCCGTCAGTCTCGCCACTCCTCCGCCTTCCCCACCATTCCTCCGCCCTCACCACCGCCAGTCCGCCGCTCCCTCCGACCCTCCCCCACCAATCCGGCGCAGGCTCGCTCAGTCGCTCGTCCCCTGCAGCCTTGGTTCACATTGCTGTTCGCGTCGCCGGTCCATTGGCTCTTCCTCTTCCTGTCGCCCGCCTGTGAGTCCCCCTCTCCCACTCAAGTGTCGTCAGTCGTTTGTTAAGTGCATTCCTCCGCCTGAACGCCTTTGCTCACCCACTATTGGCTGCAAAAAGAGGTAATTATAGATTTCTGCATTCCTCCGCATGAGTGCATTTGTTTGGCTATAATTATAGATTTAGATGGATTTAGTTTAAATTATTAGTTTAAAATTTACTGTTATGATTAGATATTTATGGATGAAATGTGAAAGATAAGAGCTATCTACACATAACACATTAGCCCTATTATAATGTCCATGTCTTTCATATGGCACTATCTATTTAATGTTGTGTGTTTTTTACTCGATATAGTATTGTAATTGAACCCATTTATGGATCTTTAAACTTATGTGTTACCAGTGAAGAACTATGAATATTAATATGGCCGATATGGAGATTAGAAATAAGAAATGACTTTTGAATTGAAAGTGGGATCTAATATAAGATATGCTTTTGACTAGGGTGTACTCATAACACTACACAGGTAGCAGTTGAATTATAGTTTACACTGTTATGTGTATTTAAATTGCACTGTTATGAAATTTATGCTCGTTGACTTGCTTTGACAGATTGTTCTGTATATTTAAATTGCACGGTTATGAAATTGATATGTTTGAGTTTGTGTGAATTATTTATAGATGGAATCCAAAGGAGGGAACAATGCTCTTTCTGTCCCTTCAGTCGAGAGTATTTAAGGAAGCATGAATGTAGATAGGCTTAATCATGTTTAACTAATGGAGTTAAATATCATTTTCTACAAAAAATGGCAAATGATATATTGGCCATTCCATTGTCTACAGTTGCGTCTGAGGCAACTTTCTCTAATTGTGGAAGAATTATTAGTCCTTATCGTAGTAGGCTTAATCCTTCTACTTTGGAGGCATTAGTTTGTGGTCGGCGTTGGTTGTGGAATGAAAGAAATGGTAAGTTAATTTTATATTATACTTTTGTTTATAATATTTTATGACTTGGTTCATTGTTATGATATTAATTTTCTATTCATTCAATAGGTGGTGAGTCCGGTGACTTGAAGGGATGTCCTACCATTGTTGATGAAAAAGAGGATAAATGAAGATGTAAATAAGGTAGCAAATGAAAATTTATGCTACTACTCATTTATTTGAGTTAATTTGAATTCTTTCTAGAACTTATTGATATTGTTACATGCTTTGAAATTTAAGTATTCAAGTTCTTATCTCAGTTGGAGAAATGGATGGCTGAAGAAATTTCAAGCTTGCTTCAAACCTTGAAGAAGAATCAAATTTGCTAGTATCTATTTGGATTTTTTTATTGTAACTTTTTAAATGATGTACTGGAGTTTATTGTTTTGCTCATCGTATTTGTATGTTGAATTTCCTCATTTGATTTGCATGTGTTGTTAGAACATATTGTATGATGTTGTTTGTGTTACTTTTTGTTGTTGTCGTGTTCTTTTTGCATATATTTTGGTGCTGTTAGAATATACTCCAGATGCTGTTGTGATTGTTTTGTTGCTGCTGCTGAAGTGTTTTTTAAAGTTTTTTCGGGTCTTCGGGTCGGGTTGGGTCCAGATGCCGGCTTGCTGCTCATTTTTCGGGTCTATGGGTCCACGAGTCTGGGTCCGGGTCCTATCGGTTTGGTTCTGCTCGGGTCCAAGGAGTAATATCTCGGTTCTGGGTCGGTTCTTGGGTCCTTAAATTTTTCTCGGTTCGGGTCTTGGGTCCGGCTGGACCCGACCCATTGCCATCCCTAGTTGGCCATTGGGGACTGGAATGATGTGTTGTATATATCAGAAGTTCAGGGAATGGCATACGATGCTCGCAGATGCGAAACTTTTCGAAATATGCTTGATGACTGTGAACTCCATACAATTCATTCGATTGGTGATGCGTTCACATGGCAACATAACAATTCAGGTGGCCCGCTAGCTCACAAAAGGCTCGGCCGGGCTGTAGCTGATAATGGCCAAAATTGACCATTATTTTCAATCTATTTCCGTGTCTAATACGGACATTTGATCGCATTCCGGTCTTATTTAAATAAGAAAGCAGTTGAATTTGACATGATATATGCAAGTTTGTATAAATAATAAGATGTTATTGAAAAACACAAAAATATTGTTATTTTATTAAATTTGTATTTAAAAAATCCAAAAATATGATAAAATTATTAAAAATTCCACATTTGATAATTATGGTTTGGTAGTATCTGTTCGGTGGAACACAGATCCATTAAACGGAACACAAACAAAGTATCAAGTGGAGCAAATATCCTTATTTATTATATTTTATACTTTGATGTATATATTTTTTTATTTTTTTTTATTTTTTTATATTTTTTATGATTAATTTTCTGTTATTTTTAGCATTTCTATCTCCTTCTATAATTAACAATCATTGGTCCATTAATCAATTCTAATTAATTGCAGGTGATTTATTTGCCAGTCCAATCCATTTTCCAATCAGTCCAATTCTCCAAGCCCAGTAACACCAACCCAGTCCCACACTTGTCTCAGGCCCAATACCAACCCTAGCCCATTACATTAATTCAGACCCAGAGCAAAACCAAGCCCAACCCTAAACCAAATCTAACCCTAATTCCCATGTCGCCGGCCGCCGCCGCCGGCCACCACCATCACCATCCAGAGCCGCCCTTGCCGCCCACCATCTCCATTCTCTTCCCCATCACCACCAACACAGTCCAGCAGCCACCATCCCTCATCCTTCTTCTCCGGCGACCTCCACCACCAAAATCCGATCGCGCCACCACCACAACCAACAAAACCCCCAAAAATTAAAATCAAACCCGAGCTCCACTGCCCTTTTTCCACCGCATCTCAGCCGCTCCCTTCTCCAACCACTCGAGCCTCCCCCCATCTCCTCCGTCCAATACCCATCCCGCCTCTCTCCTGCCGCCGCAGCCACCATTCCCGTCGAGCGTCGCCGACAGCAGCCACCACCACCGTCATCCAGGAGCGCCTCTTCCTCATCGCACCACTACAGCCGTCGCCGCCGCACCTCCGTCTTCCGGCCGATTCAACCAGGGCCGTCGCAGATCTGTCTCCTCCGTCGCCACAAACAGCAATGGATAGAAGAAAGAAAAACAAGAAAATGGGGGGAAGAACATAAAGGAGAAATGGACGGAAGAAGGAATTGGAAAACTGCTGTCAAGAAAGAATGGTGAAGAAGAAGAGAAAATAAGAGAAAAACAAGAAAGAAGAAAACTGGAAACAAAAAAAATTGAGGAGGAGAAGAAAATAAAAAATGGGAGAGGAGGAAGAAGAGCCTGTCGAGATGGAGAAAGAGAATTGAAGAAGAATGGAGGAAAGAGAAGGAAATAAAAGAGGAAAGAGAAAAGAAAAAGAATAAAAGAGGGATAAATTTTATCCGGTCGCTAAACAGACCCCGATCACTAAACAAATCTGGGTCGAGATGCCATGTATAGCGACACGGAGCATAGGGACATGGAAATTGCTTAAGGACTGGGGATGTTTAGAGACACAAAATCCGTGTCGCTAAACAAACCCCGGGTCGAGATACCATGTTCCACGACCGGGTGCATCGCGACACAGAAAATGGGTACAGACTGGGAGTATCAAGACACAAAATCTGTGTCGCGGAACAATGTTCCGCGACACATGGATCGCGCGACACATGGGACCGCGACCAGGACGGAGAGACAAGAGAGCAGCCTCACGTGACCTCACATGTGCTCTCCAAAATAATTCCCCACATGCTCAATACATCACAAGCTCCATGGACTTGAGGTCCAGCTGGGTGGAGAATTTTTGTCTCACCTTGCTGGACTTGAGCTCCCGTTCCCTCCTGTGCGGAAGTCCTGAAGTTAAAAGCAATTTCATGAGTTGTGTCCCTAGCCAAATTGTTCCGCAACACAACATTTTGCTTAGAGACACGGGCCTTGAATGGGCCTAGGGCTTATTTTTTCCACTCTCTATAAATATATCCTCCCACCCCCTTGAACAGTAGCTACACACCCATTAGTTTTTAGATTAGTTTTGTTCTTCTCCTTGGGGGCACCACTGTGCTCCCAAGCAACCTTAGAATAAATGGTTTCATGGCCATGTATTTTTCATTTTCAGTTTTAGTTAGTTAGTTTTAAGCAATAAATGGGTTTATAGTAGTGTAGCCATTTTTCTATATTAATTTACAGCTTTCTAGTGTAATTTTGGGTTCATACTACCTAATCAATGGGTGTTTTGGACATATTTTAGTTTGTGGTATTAATGCAAGAAAATGACTCACAAAAATATGTTATGGACTTTATTCCATGGTTTGGTTTAATGTTTTCTTGCATTTTTGATTACTTGAATTTTTTTTATGTTTTAGTTAGATTTATTGCTTTATTAGATTTAATAAATGTATGATTGCTTGATGCTTATCCCTTGATAGGTTTAGAGTTTGTTTTTATTTTTAGTTTGTTAGGATAAATTGTGTTTGTTTGTGTTTTTAGTACTAGTTTTGTTATTTCCTTTTTTTTAGTGTCCTGCTCTTGTTTCTTTTTCTTGGCAGTACCTTTATTTTTGTTTATTTTTATTCCTAATGCTTTAGATCTAGAAAGGGGTAGTATTAAAGTGTTTGTGCATATTTATTAAAAATTGCATCTCCTATATTGTATTGCATCACGTTGTAACCCCACGAGTTGCAACGTAATTTTCCCGTTACGGATCACAACGCACTTCCATGCAATGCAATTTAAGGCGTTATGCTGCCAAAATTTTGTAAAATTTTTAAAACCCCTCTGTCGCGAAACCCCGGTCGCGGACCCATGGTCCGCGACACACTCCTTGGTTAACGACCGAGAATCCAAATACTTGTAATCTTATTCTGGAAGGGCTCTGTCGCGGAACACCTGTCGCGGACCCACGGTCCGCGACACACTCCTTGTTCCGCGACCAGGAATTATGCCCTTGTTGGATTTTCGAACCTTTTGTCGCGGACCCACGGTCCGCGACACACTCCTTGTTCCGCGACACAACAACCCTAATTTTCAAAATATCCTATTTCTCTTATTTCCCACCTTTCTGTCGAGATCCCCCTGTCGCGGACCCACGGTCCGCGGCACAAACTCTGTTCCACGACAGGCTTGGCACCTTTTGCCAAATTTTTATTCTCCATCTCACCCCATTAATTAATTGAACCTTTATATTAATATTTTGAGGTTGAAATCCAATGATCTCAACCCATGATTATTTTGATATAAAGAACTTTGTTCAATTTCCATTAAAAGACTCTTCTACAAAATCAAACTCTAATGATCTAAGTATATAATCCGGACTGTAATTAATTAATTAATTATGGAATGAGTGATTATTTAGACATAAAGAGTAATTATGGATTTAATTCCATAACCTTGCATGAGAAACCAATGTATCTCATGCAAGATGACCCAAAAATATTTTCTTTTATTTATTTTGTCTTTCCCGTGTTGTGTGAAACAGCTAGTAAGGGATATAATAGACTAATGTTGCCGGGTATTCCCACACGGATAAACTAGCTCGTGGTCTGTATATTAATTACTAGATGTTATTTTGCATGGTCCGGTTAGTGGTCGGTGGAAGCCTTGGCGGTTCGTCCATCCGGGATCATAATAGCTGCTCAGCTGACTCCTATCCGGATGCAGTTTTATTTTCTTTATCTTAATTTCAAACCCGAATCTAGAGCTGTAGTAATGTTAGATGATATATGCCAATGTTATCTAATAATTATTGTAGTAATAGAACATGTGGGTTTTTATCCAGTTCACAGATAGTGGAGTCTAAGATGACGGCGGCAACTGTCATTTAAGGCATTCCACTGTCTAAAGCTCATTCCATCCAAATGAGAGGGAAATTGGACAGCAGATGTTTGCAGTCCACCCAATCATTTTGCCATCTTTTTAGCCAAAATAAATTCTTCTCATCCCCGGCTATTTCATCTCTGTGTTTCAACTTCTGTCTAAACCCGCCTTATATTTTGGGTTATTCAATTTTATACTTCTTTATAAATTTATGCATGATAATATTATGTAAATATTGTGGTCAATATTATTTTGGGATCCTTCCCTTGGACATAGAAGTCTTGATTTAAATCAGATGTTTCACAATAAATTTCCAACAAAAAGTCATTTATAAAATCCGGATCTGAGTAAGGGATAAATTCTACAGTTATGACTAATTCATATCCGACTGGGGGTTGATTTTGGGAAATTAGAAGCAGAGTCAGCGATTAGGTCTCACCTAGACTGAAAGGATCTGTACTTTAATTGAGAGTCTAGTACCTGTTTAGGGAATGATTCTCAAATCTATCATTTTCCAAAATTGCTGTATGTTGGAAATCTTATATTAAATATTGCACTGACTCAGAGTCCACTTGGAGTCAGATGAGGTGTAATAGATAATACTAGAAGAACACATGTGGGCCTTGGTTATTTTCTAAGGTAGGGTTGAGTTCCTTTCAACTGCTATCCTCTTCTGCCAAAGCCTATTTTTGAGTCCTGAGTGAGTGCATCCGGAACGAACTAATTCACTAGTTCGTTTCATTAGTTTGTATCTCATAACCACCCGGAAGGAAGTGAACACTGCGAGCGGTTCACCGAGATCCGGGAATTCTTGATCCACATCCGGTCATTCTGACTGGGGGCTTTCTTTTACTACCAGGGTCAGACTTTCAAAAACCTCCGAGTGATAGGATTTTAAATGCTTTCTTTACCGCTTTCTTTTAACTGCTTTCTTTAGAGGTCACTCGGTTGTATTGAGAGTTGCGTAACTGCTACTAGGACTGAGAGTTAAGGGATATTTCATGGCTTGATTAGAATCTTTGGATGTGACCGGGGGAATGATAGGAGTACTTGGCATTTCAATCTATGGAGTGTCAGGTGTTGCTCGTCCACCACAGATAAATGACACGCTCTAACGGGAGCAGTTGTGAGTCTGTGGTATCTTAGAATTTGTTGCCTTAAGAGCATGTAAACTCTTGCTGTAAGTAACTGTCTGTTAAAGGGAACATGGTATAGAGAGTATGAGAGTTAGCTAACTGAAAGGATTATCCCAAGCTAAGATCTGTGTAACAAAATGGAAGTTTAATTGTGTGTTATCTGAATCTTGTCCAATCTTTATTCTTTTCTTCATGTCCCTTCTGTCTCATTTTAAATATGCTTTCCTAGAATAATCTTAACCGCTTTCTTAGATTAATTTTATTGCTTCCTTAGATTAATTTAATTCGCTTTCTAGAATAATATTACCTGCTTTATTTTAATTGCTTTCATAGCTTAGTTTAAATTCTGTCAAGTAGTTGATAGTCAAAACACAAACTTGAATCAAGTAACCGAGTGGAAAAAACCTTAGTAAATGACGTGGGCCCTGCTTCCATCACACATCCTCCAGTGAACGATCCGGTACTTACTATAAATACTGCAATTTTTGACTCCGTGCGCTTTCGGGGGCACAGTTTCTTAACACGAGTAAATAAAAACGTGACAACCTATAAATATATCCCTAATCCCAACTCTGTCTTCATAAAGCGATTTTCATAAAATAAAATTGAAAACCAGGATTATGATTTTTCAGAAAATACTCATGTAGTGGGAACTTGTCAAAAGTTTCATCGCAAGGATCTTCATGGCAGGAAATTGTCAAAAGTTTCATGCCGGGGAGATCCAGAACGCCGTTTGAACTCAAAGTTTCCCCTCATGAGTAATAAAAAGTGAAATATATCCTTAAACCCCTTCCCATGAATCATAACTCTTTTTCATTCAATAAATTCAATCCTGATATTTTTTTATTGAAAAACACTCGTGTTAGTGAAACTTGTCAAAAGTTTCAGTAGCTAATGTTGCTTGGTTAAGACATGTTTCCTAATTGATACGTTGAAGTTCTTCACAGGCGGTCGTCGGATCACAGTGGCTTACTACTGAGACGTTGCCGCAGGATTGGGGACCATGGACTTCTCATCCATCTTATGTTCATGTGGTATATTCGGCCTGGCATAATAGTGGCCAAAGTATTCTTGAATAGTGCAATGAAGTTAAAGAATCAACCCGCATTTTAATACCTATATTTTTTGTCACATCCGGAAACGCAAAATTCGATTATTCCACCGACTTGCGGGGAGTAGAAGAGCTTTGATTAATATTGATTAGGCCTTCCTAATGCTACTGGAGGGCAAACTTTCGCAAGATTTAGATGCAGTTCTGAAACAAGAAGAAATGTTGTGGGCTCAAAAATCCAGGGATAAGTGGCTTCGGCATGGTGATGAAAACACCCGCTATTTCCATGGCCAAATGCTGATTCGGACAAGAGAAGGGAAATTGATGGGCTGGATATTGAAGGACAATGGATAATGGATGATTCGATCCTTTGTAATCATGCCACATCACATTTCAACACACTATTTGCGACATCACCAAGGCCCCTAGTGTCGAATAGCGCCATTTCCCATCTCTCAGGTATGGAGGGTGCTGCAGATCTTTCCAGAGGAGTTGATAGGGATGAGGTTGAAAATGATGTCAAGGAAATTAATAGCCTATCTGCGCCTAGTCTTGATGGGCTGCCAACTCTTTTTTACAAAACATACTGGTCATTAGTTGGATAGGATATCATTCAATTTGTGCAAGATGCAACACACAATGGGATTTTTGATCATGCATTGGCATAGACATATATGTGTCTCATCCCTAAGTTGGACGTTCCCGATGAGATCTGCCATTTTCGGCCTATCAGTTTATGCAACGTCAGTTACAAAATCTTAACCAAGGTATTAGCTAATCACCTTCGTCCTCTTCTCCAATCTTATATTGGTCCCTATCAGTCTGATTTTTTGCCAGGACAGGGAACTGTTGGGAGCTATTATTCTTCAAGAAGTCTTTGCGGCTTTTAGAAATAAACAGAGACGTTCTCAGGCCATTCTACTCAAGGTGGATCTTGAAAAAGCATATGACAACATTCAGTGGGACTTTTTGGAGAAATGCCTCTAGGAGATGGGTTTGCCTTCGGATTTCATCCGCATTATCTTGTTTTGTGTCCGCTCTCCGAGATACTCCATTATATAGAATGGTTCCCTTCTGTCACCTTTCTCTCCGGCAAAAGGAATTCGACAAGGGGATCCACTGTCTCCATATCTCTTCATTATTGTGATGGAATGATTATCAAGAACCATCTGTGCGCAAGTTTCAGATGGCAAGTGGCGACCTGTGCTTATTAGCCGTTGAGTGGCACCATTATCCCATCTAATGTTCGCAGATGATCTATTACACTTCTCTGAAGCTTCTCTGGATAGTGTACGTTGTATGGACGATGTTCTTAATGATTTTGTGGGGCAACCAGGCCTCAAGATAAACCACCGGAAGTCTATAGCGCTCGCTTCCGCCCGGGTTCCTCAACAGGTTGTATAGGAGCTCTCGTCCATATTAAATATGAATTTTGCATGGATATAGGCAACTATCTTGGCTTTCTAACATTTTCTGGCGCTCCATGTTCTCACCATTTTGATTTCTTGATTGAAAGACTACATATGAAGATGAACTCCTTGAAATGACGACTACTCAATAAGGCGGGGCGCCTAACTTTGGCTCGGGCAGTTTTGTCGTCAGTGGCACTTATCTCATGCAACTGATGTGGTTTTCGGAAGTCACTTGTGATAAAATTGATCAAGTGATCCGTCCCTTCTTATGAAAAGATGGACAAGGACATGGCATCCACATTGTGAAGTGGGAGAAAATTGCTAAGCCTAGGGAGAGGGGTGGTCTTGGTTCGAGGCAATGTAGGGACATGAGTATCGCCATGTTGGGCAAATTATTCATGGATGTCATGACTAATTCGCCAAAGGTCTAGAAGGTCCTTATCAATACTAAGTATGGTTGTGGAGGAGGGTTTTTTCCGCAAAGGTTGGCAGCTTCATCAACATACAGAGCTCTCCTGCAGGTGGCTCCATATTTCTTGCAGGGACTTCGGTTATGACTGGAAAATGGCAAGAGCAACTTTTGGTACAGTAAGTGGCTGCCAAATGGGTGCATAGCTGCACGTGTTCCCTACGTACACATTTCGGATACACTTCTACGTGTTTGTGATGTGTTTGTGGAAGATAGATGGTGTTGGGAGAAACTTACAATTATACTCCCTCCAGAAATTGTTGAGGAAATTTACAAGTATGGGCTGATACTTTACATGCAGTTGTTGCTGATCGACTATGCTGGATGGGGGAACTAAATGGTCAATACTAGGTTGCATCAGGGTATAAATGGATTTTATCTTGTCGGGGTCTTCACATGGAATGTTTGATCTCATGGATATGGAAGCTCCATTGCCCGCCCAAGATTAAATTGCTCATGTGGTTAATTGTTAATAATGCCCTTCCAAAAAATGCCTTGAGGTTTCGAAGAGGTATGGCTTCCTCGCCATCATGTGTTATCTGTGGTGCGGTAGAGGAAGATAGTTCACATCTTTTTTTCAAGTTTGAATGGGCAAAAAGCACTTGACACCGCCTACGATGTTATTGGCAGCTACCACCACGTATCTGTAGCTGACCTTCCTTATATCTTATATAGCTTGTGGAGGACGTGGTCGGGAGGTCACTTGGCTGCGCTATGGACCATTTGGTAGGGTTGGAATGTTTTCTGTATGCGCAGGGAGGCGGTTAATAGCTTTATTGCTATGTGTAAAGCGCGATCTCTTGGCCTGATTATGGATAGGGCCTTTACTTCATGTTGATGGTAGTTCTCTTGGGAACCCAAGGCCGCTGGTTTTGGATGAGTTATTCGCACAGGAGATGGCCAATGGGTAGAGGGGTTTTCGGGCTCCATTATAAAATCTAATTTGATGGCAGAGCTTGTTGGGATATGGAGAGGTATTCATGTCCTTCATCAAAAGGGGTGATAGAAGCGACTTCTTTCTCAGACTCTCAAGAAGCCGTTCGACTCATCCAACAAGGTGTCCCGAAGGTCATTTATTATTTCCTCTTTTGAACAATATTATTGAGTTCCTGAGACTTCGGCCTGGATACAAGTGGAGCCATATCCTTCGCGAAGGCAATATGGTTGCGGATATTCTTGCTAAAAGGGGTGCAAAGTTCTTGGAGTTTTTCACCGCTTGGGCTTTTCCTCCGGACGAAGCTCGGGATTGTCTTGCTGCTGATGCTTTGGGAGTCTAGTTCCCTCGGTTTTAAGTTTTTTTTTTTTTTCTCTCTTTCTTCCTCCTTCATGTTGTAGTATTTTTTAGCTTTCTCTTTTGCCGACGTTTTAACGTTACTGTTATCCAAACAAAGAATACACTATTAATACTATTATATTTGTACACAAAAGTTTAGTAGAAGTATTATATTTTTATTGTACAAGAAAAAAGGTTGCCACGAAATTTTATGCTTCATCCGTTTTAATAATGTTCACTAGACTATTTTAATATATATTTTTATCGTAGTTATACAAATTAAAATATAATTAAATTGGATCTTGTTAGCGTCTTGTCTTGTAATTTTTAAATGTTGAACTTTTAAAATTTTTATTTGACCGAACTTGAGTTATTAATAGTTTAAACTGTGCATTAGATTGCACACCGAGTGGAGCTGTAGCGGAAAAAAAAAAGGAAAAAAAAGAGGAAGTATTTGAGATATAATAAAATCATATTTTTATAGGGACCGGGAGAGGTATGATTCGCTAAAGTGCCTAGTGAGTAGCGGATCCGATTCGCACTATTTCAAACGGCCTTTATTGATATTTTAAGAAAAAAAGTGGTAATTCATATTATATATATATATATATCAATTTTCAGACTCTAGTGATAATGCCTAGTCTTTTTTGTACAATTGACGCCAAAGTGTCTACAAAGGGAGGTAAACCACGACCGACACGAGACCAATGAGGAAAAAATAAAAATAAAAAAATAAAAAAATAAAAAAATCCTACATAACTGAGGAATTTTGTTGCTGATGCTTTGGCCTATATGCTTAGTTAAATAGTTATAACTCTTATTCTTGGAGAAAGGAAGTATTTTTTACTTTTAAAAAATAGTTTAATTCGGCAATTTTTTTAATAAAAAAGTGGTAATTTTGTTAGAAAAATATTTAAATTCAACTATTATATAAATAAAGTTAGTGATATAATGCTTTATATATTCAAACTCAAAGGAACAAAAACCACATATCTATACCCTAATTGCACCAATTGACCATTTTAAAAAAAAAAGAAAAGAAAAGAAAAAAACCATCGTGGATGAACAAATGCCAGATATAGGAGAGAAATCAATGTAAGATTGTGGAAGAGGCCGGAGCTACGACATCAATAATCAATATCACCAATGAACTCTCGGGATATGTCATCACAGGCCAAATTTGAAAGAGCAACAACATTAGAGTTAGTGATGGAGAGCATATAGAGGGTGAGGGTGCGGTGAAGGCTACAACCCTGCTTTACCCGGCCCAAATACCCCCATAGAACTCTCATCGACATAAAAAATAATCCCATCGTCTACATCCCTGAAATGCCAGCCAACCTAGGACGACTCTCGTGTTTCATGAGGTCCGGCCATGAACAAGGGCATGAGGCGTCAAATCTGGTAATAGGTAGAGTTGTTCAATTCCATATAAATAGGTTGGTGTTCCAATATATAATCAATGTGGGACGTTGTAACAAAATCCAATGTAGTTGCAAGAGATGCAACCTCTCATAGCAGGAAAACCTTTAGCCTCTCCTCCCGTGCATGGCATGGTGCAAGCATTTAATTTCGGTCATTTTTTTTCTTCTAAACCAATAAATTCTTGTACTTATTAGTTTTATAACCTTGCATTTTATATATAAAAAAAAGTTTACGCGCCAATGAAAAGTATTAATGTTATACCCCAAATACAACATGTACTGTAAATTAATACGTATATTGTTGTTAGTCCAACAAATAATTGGCCCACAAGTTGAGGCCCATTATACATCGACCCAATTGATAGTTCGTAAAACATTCTGCATAAGAATTATCGAGCAAAAATAAGAAGACGGACAACAAATTGGCAATTCCCGAAGACCGAAGTCAGTAGATGTTAAGAGATCGTGGCGTCGTGACTGGAAGCAGGGCATAAGGCAGGAGTTTTGACGGCTTACAAATAGGTGAAGATGATCTTCATTGCAGACAGCTCAACTCATCTGAAGAAACCGCACTTCACATTTTTTCATTTGTTTCCATTCTTTCGTTTTGTATTTCCATTCCTTTACGGCTTTCTTTACATTTCTGTAATTTCCTTACCATTGTTGTTTTCTAGTTCTTGCTTTCCAGTTCAGTTCCATTCTGTAATTCGCTACGTTGTTTCAATCCCAAATAAAGGTTTTACAGCCTCGCACAAGTTTTTGGTATAACAATATTGTTTATAAAGAAACTCCTTAAAAGTTGTAAATATTAGTACTACATAGAAGTATTATTTTCTATCATAGTATCACCAATTGGGGTTTGCACAGGAACAATATTGGTGCAGATATTATACTCCCTCCGTTTTTATAAGATTTGAAACATATGAATAATCATTACTATTCACATTGTAATTTTGATTTAATTTTTAATACAGTTATACTGTATAAGTGTTGAACAAGAAATTTGCAGAGGAGCGAAACCTCTTTTTGATTGAACAACGTTGAAGAGAGTACAGAAAGGCTTGCAAAAAGCAATACAGAATTTGACGAAAGTTTGTAAAATAAACTTGCAGAATGGAAGAACAAAATTAAATTTGCAGGAAAGGAATTTGCAGAAAGGAAGAAATAAAATGCGGGTTCTCTCTGGAGAGTTGAAGGTGCCTTCCAAATGAGTCTTCTCAAGGTATATGTAGTCGAGGCTGTACAGAACGGTTGACGCCACGATCTCTCCTTCAACTGCCTGGATTGACTCCGTCTGTTGAGTCTCGTTGTCTCACTGCAGGCTGGGCTCAGTAATTTGGATCACTGCGTAATGGGCCTTCAATTTAATGGGCCAACGAAATGTTGGGTTAACAGATGCCCCCCTCGCGCAATTTGTCTGTTAGGGTTTCCTAAGACTAATTTGCGCGTTTGACCTAGGCCTGGCCCATTAAAGTTTTATAAAAGGGCATGGTCACTAGGAGGCAAGATTTTTTACGTCATTTTTTTTTTCTCTGAAATTCTACCCACTAGCCGCCATCAAGATCTATCCGGCCGCCGTCTTCGCCCACCAGGCCGCCGCTCTTCGCGCACCAGCCGCCATCCGGAGCCTCTCGACCGCCCTCGGGAGGCTCCCAGCCGCCATCCGTGCTATTTGGACCGCTCTTGAGTCAGCCGCCATCGAATACTCCTCGGCCGCCATCTGACCTTCCTCGGCCGCCATTCGCGATGCCCGGGCCGCCATTCTGCGTGTCCTCCGTGGTGGCACGAGACTTTTTGTGTACGCCAACTCTTGGCCGCCACTTTGCACCATCAGACAGCCATCTCGAAGAGTCTGGCCGCCAATTCTCGCTGCCCGGCCGCCATGTATAGCTTGCCAGCCGCCACTTGAGTTGGTCGGGCCATCGCTCGCTCCTTTGCCCAACGTCATGAGCTCCTCGCGAAAGCCCTCAGCCGCCGCCGCTCGCGAGACCCTGGCCGCCGATGACTCAGCCGCCACCCAAAGCCTTCAGGCCGCCACTCGCGAAACCCTGGTCGCCATGAATCCATCCTCAGCCGCCACGAATCCAACCTCAGCCGCCATCACAGGCACTTCGGCCGCCACTGTCGCCATGACCACCCAGGTTTGTTTCGTTTCTTGTTTCGTTCGATTCCTTTTCTCTTGATAGTATTTGTTTGTATGATGCTATTAACTTGATGACTTAGAATTTATTTAGAACTATAGAAGTTTTTTTTGTGAACAATTTATCACCAAGGAAAATCTTAGCCTCCATTTTAACACACCTGGCCGCCATTTTGCTTATCTTGGCCGCCACTTGAAAGTCTCCGGCCGCCATATTTTTGCCGTTTGGTAGCTGATTGGACTAGATCAATTCTTAGGGTGTTGTACTTGCTTGATGAATTAGGATTTTAGCAACACTAACTTATCCTACCCGCTGAACCACAAAACTGCGAGCTCAGCCGCCACTGTAGGCTCTAGGGCCGCCATCCAAGGTGCTTCGGCCGCCACAAGTGGGCTTTCAGCCGCCACTCACCCTTTTTTGGCCGCCACTTGTGCTTGTAATGGCGTCTCGTTTGAATCTTGTTGTGTAATAATTTAGATAACCTTAGGCTCATCAACTTGCTTTGGCCGCCACCCGAGACACTCCGACCATCATGAAGAGGGCTTCGGCCGCCATATTGCGCTTCTTGGCCGCCACTTGTACTCGCCATGGCGTGCATGTTCGAATCTTGTTATTCAATAACTTAGATAATCTTAGGCTCATCAACTCGCTTTGGCCGCCACCTGAGACACCCGACCGCCATGAAGAGGGCTTCGGCCGCCATAACGCACTTCTTGGCCGCCACTTGTACTTATGATGGCGTGCATGTTCGAACCTTGCTATTGAATAACTTAGATAATCTTAGGCTCATCAACTCGCTTTGGCCGCCACCTGAGACACCCCGACCGCCATGAAGAGGGCTTCGGCCGCCCTGTTGCACTTCTTGGCCGCCACTTGTACTTGTAATGGCGTCACATGTTGGAGTCTAAGATAATCCTAAGCTATTAGATGACTTAGAACCTAGCCGCCACTCGAAGCTTTTCTTGAGTACCATTGACTTGCTTTACGACATAAGTTTTGACGGAATTTCCCATGCAGGCCGCCACTTCGCAAGCCCAGGCCGCCATTGGGAGACCCTCAGCCGCCACTTCACAGCCTTTTGGGACTACTGCTCCGCGTTCGACCATTGCTCAGGTTTGTTTCGACGCATAATATTTCCTTTCTTTTGTCATGTAAACTCTTTCGAGCAACATCCATATTCTTAAGACCTAATGAAATCATCCTATAGGCTGCCTCGTTGCAAACTCGGGTCATCACTACCCCATTTCCCGGCCACGATGTAGGGAAGAAACCTCGATCTTTATTTCGAGACCCAGCTACCACTTCTGGAGTATCAGCCTCCACACATGGAGGATCAGCCGCCACATCAGGAGTACAGGCCGCCACTCTACCACCTGCAGGCTCAGGTTTCGCAGCCTTGTCCTCTCGCACACCGGCTTTTCAGGTTTGACTGACACCCTTTGGCATTCAATTTTCTTTTTTCTTAATGTGGTTCCCAATAGATGAGGATTTAATGTGCTTTGCAATGTAGGCTTTGGTGAGTTCCACTGTACCAGCCGCCCCCTTGCAGCCTCGAGATTCCATCATACAGCCTTCGGATGTTGTGGCCTCTACATTGCCTGCCCTTACGGGCACGTCAGCGGCCACCAAAGAGTTGCCAGACACTATACTCAGGCTGAAAGCAGCCGCTCAGGCATCAATTAGTACGTCCGGCTTCACTGGTTCCACTCATCCTCGTGTTCCGTCTCCCCAGGTTAATACAAGAATTTTCCTTATCACTTAGTTTAATTTTTTCTCATATAACTTTTTAGCCATCTCTTCATTGATATAGGATATGGAGGATCTCCCTTCATCCGACGATGAAGCCTATGACTTCACTTGCGAGGAGCCGGTGCCTGTCCTCCGGCCTTTTTATCATACTGGTGCGCATGGAGCGACTGCCCATGACTTCCTGTCTTGTTCACTTCCCATTAATCAGGCGGCCTTTACGAGGGCCTTCATCTCCGCACTAAAGTCATTCGGTCTCACCCATCAGGTGCTACCAAGTCAGCTTCCAAGCGCAGAAAGAAAAGTCCGAAGCTTCCGACTGAAAGGAACAGCACAGAGCGATATATTGACTGGGCCCGCAGGATGCGGAGATCATACTCCAAAGAATGGGATTTACGAGGGATTGAAGACGCCATACTCTTGTCCATGAAGCCTATTGTGCTCGACCATCGTCTGCTTTACTACTTTATGGGTTTCTGGAATTCTTCAGTCAATGCCTTCCAGCTTCCCTGTGGTTTCGTAGGTCCCACCCTATTGGACGTCATGATGATTACGGGACTGTCTGTTGTTGGTTCGGAGTTGATTCACTCCATTGATGCTGAGGATTCTCATCTTGGTGACCTGATCTGCCCCGCAGGCAAAGAATCCAAACGGTATAAGACTTTCATTGATCACAACAGAGTGATTGGACCCCCTACACGCCAAGAACATGTTGCATTCCTCTTGATGTGGTTCAGCCGGTTCATTGTTTGCTCTTGTGCCCGCATCGTGCTTCGTACTGCTTTGCCCTATGTTTTGGCCATTGTTGATAGCGACGTCAATGATACTTTGGCGATTGGCTCATACCTTCTTGCTACTTTGTTCAATGGGATGTCGAAGATAGCCAATTCAATCGCTGAAGGGACAGATCCTGCCGGCCAGGCTTCCGGACCTTTATGGTTTATGCAGCTATAGATTCAGCTGTACTTCCCGCGCTTGTTTCGTGGTGTGGCTCGCCCTGATCCGAGAAATTGCCTGCCGAACACACCATTGTGTTTTCCTTTAGCTAGTCAGTCCGTGGCCATTCGGGATGGCAAGCTATTGGACAAAGACGGGTTGCAGATCTTGCGTTGGCTTATGTCTTATAGGCCTGGTTCCCTTGGTTTATTCCCTTACGCCCGGCGGGGTGCACTGTTAGCTGACCTCCTATGCTCACCTTCTGCCCCAGATGCCAACTTTGGTGAGGACACATGGAACACCGCCATGAAGCCGCACCTACTTTTGAGTGGCCTTCGGCAGCACAACAAGTCTAACCCGCTCAACGCTGAGCCTTATTGCCCTCATCTACTAGCTCGACAGTTCGGATGCCGACTTGGTCTCCCACGTGGAGTACAGTGGCCGGCTACTAGAGGCTCGGGATTGACCGACGCGGATCTTTATGCTATTCTTGCTCTGTTGGGTCGCCTGTCGACTTCATCTTATCTGCCCTTCACCCCTGCTGGGACACTTGCTACTCAGTTTATGGCTTGGTGGACCCCGTACATTACCTCGCTCCTGCCGACTGAGGCCAGTCTTATAGAGCATTTTGGAGATGCGTCTTCTCAACGAGCTCCTGCCACAACAGGACCGTCTTCCTCTCGGCCCTCGGCTCTCCCGTCGGGTGATCCGGCTTCTAGTGCTCGCGGAGCTGCAATATGGTCAGCACCCATTCCTGCATCTCAGAGTGTTGTCCCGAAGACCTCGGCTGCGCCTCCACCATCTCGCAAACGTCCGAGAGATACCTTTTGATTTATTTCACACGTGCCCTTATAATCCTCTTTCTTTCGCCTAACATCTATCCACTTCTACAGTTTCCTATTATAGGTCTCGTGGGACATCCACCGGTAGTAGTTCGAACTCCTTAGCTCGGGACGAGGGCATGGACGATGGTGCCACTGATGACACTGGAGGTCGTGATGACGACGGAGATGAATCTGCAGATTCAAGTGAGGAGGATGAAATGGGCGACGATGACGCTGGAGACGACGTTCACATGGAGGCCGATTCAGTCGACCCTAACGATGGCCTTGTGAGTATGATTGATAGCGAGGTTGATCTGCGGGTGTTGATACTGGCGACCATGATACCGTAGACGAGTTGCAGGCTCGCGCCGACTACATCTCTGCTCATGGTGTGGATGATCCTAGATACCACACTGATGTCTAGGAGACCGCGGTTGAGGATCCTTTACAGGTATGTTTAACCTCGTACTCGTTAGTTTATCCCTATCTCGATAACTTATTGCAGCATTTTCTTTTTTTTTTTACTTTCAGGCCCATGTGGATCCATCTCTCCCTTCAACTGATGATATCTCCACTAGCATCGATCGGGCCTCTCAGGTATTTATTGATTACGTCGCTTTTAATTTCGACTTATTTCTAGAAACAGAACGAATCATCACGCTTTTTCTCCAGGTCCCTTCGGATCAGAGGACTTGTCCGCCTTCTCCTCAGGCTGCGTCTCATACCTCTGCAGTTACACCGCCTCTCATGCTGGCCTCTCAGGTATTTCGAGCCTCATACTATTTTCATTCCCCTGTTTGCTTCCATCTTGCGGAGGAACATATGCTAAGGAATGTTCGCTTGTTTCGACCATAGGCCCCTACTGGTCAGGCGCCACCTCCAGTGATCGACTCTGTCGTACCTTCAGCTGATTTAGTCGACCACGCCCCGACTCCTCAGGTATTATTATTTCTTGTCTTCATTATGGTTAGCTCTCCATGTTGAAAATGTTAATATGTTCTCACTTGCAGGTGCCCCAGGTTCTTTCTACAGATCCTATGACTTCGACCACCCACACTTCTATCAGTGACGATGTCGCTAGGGCATGTGAGGCGCTTGACCGCCTTCTTACGGCCCATACTGGCCTCCTGACCGCCGAGATAGTCTCCGGTCTCGACGACTTGCTCATTGCTATCAGCTCGGTCTCCACCTTTGTTGAGGATGCCGACTTCCAGGGTTTTTCATATCTTATCTCTGAGCTGTCTGTCTCTTTCCCCAGTTACAGGAGTATTGCAGATGAGTCTGCCGAGGCCTTGACCCTTATTGGCGATCTTGAGTCACGACATCGTGAGACTTTTTCTCAGTTGGAGGCGATTCGTCCTCAGCGTGAGCAGTTGTCTCAGGCTCGTGTGGCTCAAGAGAACCAAAAATCACAGCTGGAGAGTGCCATCACATGTGCAGAGGGCGACATCCGAGAGTCCTAGCGGATTATTGCAGAGGCAGAGCGTGTTATCGCACACCAGAGACGTTCCATTTCAGATAGGAGACGTACTATTCAGGAGGCCAGGGACGGGCTTACTTCTCTCGAGTCTAGCTTGACCGAGACATCTACACAGGTTGCTGCCTTGCAGACCACTCATGACCGCTTAGTCGCCGACCAGCGCGACCTATCAGCTGAGTTGTCGAAGGGTCTTCAACCACGGGCAGATGCTCGCGCTCGTGTTGCCGACGCTGCTTTTCGTCGTATTATCGACACCTTTGGGCGTACATGCGATCGTTGGACCGTCATGCGAGGTCGCATACTTGGTGGTAGGATGCCGCCTCCCTCTTAGTAGCTTTAGGCCTCGCACGATACTTTCTTTTGGTACGTTTTGAGCTAGCCCACCGGCTTGTGGTGGGAAACTGTTAGTCATCCTCTGGTTTTCCTTAGTATATACTTTCCTGCTACATTTGGCCTTCGATACGGCCCCTTTTGAATTGATGCATTTATATTTGACTTACTCCGATTCCCAAACTGATGGATAATACCTTTTGAGATATTTTGCATTGATACTTTGTTTATGCTCTTGTCCATCAATATCCATCAACTTGTATGCACCATTAATCAATTTCTGAGTAACAATGAAAGGTCCTTCCCAGTTTGGAGACCACTTTCCAGTTTCATTATCGCGCACCCCTGAAGGTAAAACCACCTTCCACACTAGGTCCCCTTCACTGAACACTTTGCCTCGAACCTTCTGGTCATAATACTTTGCAATCTTAACTTTGTGACGTCGGATGTTCTCCAAAGCGACCAGCTTGTCACCATCCGCCGTCTCCAACTCTTGCAACATGGCCTCCTCATACTTAGCTAACTCTAAGTGATGCTGCTGAGCCACCCTCAGCGATGGAACCGTGATCTCTAAAGGTAGGACAGCGTCATGTCCATACGTCAGGTAGTATGGCGTGAATCCAGTGGCGGTAGACTTAGAATTTCTATACGCCCACAGGACCTCTGATAAGGTCTCATGCCACTTCCTTGGCTTGTCTCCCACTGCCTTCTTGATCATGTTTACCAAAATCTTGTTAGTAGCCTCGGCTTGACCATTCGCTTGGGGATAGTATGGAGTAGAATGATATATGCGAATCCCAAATTCCTTAGCAAAAGCCATAAACTTCTCACCTGTGAATACCGTTCCTTGATCGGCAGTGATAGTTTGAGGTATCCCAAATGATGTATCAGCTCAGTCATAAATTTAATAACATCGCTTTGATCAATCTTCCTCATTGGCCACGCCTCTACCCACTTGGTAAAATAATCAGTGGCCACAAGTATGAACGCATGATTCTTAGATGAAGACGGATGAATCTTCCCAATGATGTCCATCCCCCAGCCACGGAATGGCCAAGGTTTCACGACTGGATGCATTTCTTCCGCCAGCACCCTTTGAATGGGACCATGTTTCTGGCAAGCCTCGCATCCTCGAGCATAAGTGATACAATCCTCCATGATTGTTGGCCAAAAATACCCATACCGGTGAATACTCCATCTCATGCTTGGTCCCGCTCTGTGGGAGCCACAAATTCCTTCATGGACCTCTCCCATCACTAGCTTAGCTTCCTCAGGACCGATGCACTTAAGTAACAAACCGTCGGGCGCCCTTCGGAACAACTCACCATCAATCAACGTATACCTTAAGACTTTTACCTTCATAGAGCTATCTCCTCCGGACGACGGATTCTCAAGATATTGCATAATATCTGTCCTCCAATCGTCAACTGGATTTTGAGGTTGAGTCTCTTCTTGTCCTTCAGACTCATTAGTGATGACAGCGATGCGTGTTGCCCCCCTAGGGCCACCAATCTGCCAGCCTGAAGCTAGTTGATCCGCTTCGTTGGCCTCCTTATTTTGGTCTCTAGGCACATGACTGATGGTAGCCTCCGAGAATTTACCTAATAGCTCTAGAGCGGCTTCATAACATTTAATCAACCTCGGACTTTTGCACTCTACTCTCCTGTCAATTGTTTTAAGATAACTTGTGAGTCTCCAAAAACTACAATGGACCTGGCACCCTTCATCAATGCTGTCTCCAGGCCGAAAATTAAAGCCTCATACTCAGCTTGATTATTGGTTGTACCAGGCTCCAACTCACGAGCCAACTTCCAATGTTCCCCGAAAGGACTAGTAATTGTAATACCGGCCCCTGAGCCGCTGCTTGCGCAGGACCCATCGAAAGTTAACTCCCAAGGTTCAAATCCTATGAACGATTCTTCGGGTTCTTCGGGCAACATCATTGAAGGATGCTGAGCTAAGAAGTCCGCTAAGGCCTGTCCCTTGACCGCCTTATGATGAACGTATACAAGAGCAAAAGGACTAAGTTTCATAGCCCACTTGGCCCGGCGGCCTTTCAAGGCTGGCCTCTGCAATAATGTCTTGACCAAATCAAATGGAGCCACCACATAGACTGTTCTCGGTAACATGTAATGTTCCAGTTTGTTGCACGAGTACACCAACGCGTAACATAGCTTCTCTAGGGCTGTGTACCTTACTTCTGGACCTTGTAGTGTCTTACTAAGGTAGTAGATGGCTCTTTCCTTGCAATACTCATCATCTTGTGCGAGCAAACATCCAATGGACTCCTCGGCGGCTGACACATACAGCTTCAACGGCGCCTCAGGCCTGGGCGGCATCAATACTGGAGGGTTGGCAAACACTCCTTTAATCTCGTCAAAGGCCGCCTGATGGTCAGCCGTCCAAATGAATACCTCGTTCTTCCTTCCCTTGAGCAAGGTGGTGAACGCTTTCATTTTTCCCGCAGCGTTGGCAATGAATCTTCTCAGGAAATTGATCTTACCCATCAAAGACTGAAGCTCCTTTAAGTTTGATGGTGCCCGGGCCTCCAATATTGCCTTGGCTTTATTCTGATCCACCTCGATGCCTCTCTCATGTACCAGGAAGCCTAAAAAGTTCCCAGCTGCCACTCCAAAGGCACACTTAGCGGGGTTAATCTTCAGCCCGTGTTGCCTCATTCTGACAAAAGCTTGTTCAAGGTGGTTCAAATGTTCGCCAAATTCACATGATTTAACCACAATGTCATCGATGTATACTTCAAGTATATGTCCAATTAAATCATGAAATATCATATTCATGGCCCTTTGGTAGGTTGCCCCGGTATTTTTTAAACCAAACGGCATCACTACCCATTCGAAGATTCCAACTGGTCCTGGACAACGAAACGCCGTTTTGTGTACATCGTTTTCAGAAATAAAGGTTTGATTGTATCCAGAATAACCATCCATTAATGATAAAAATTTATGACCAGCGGCCGCATCAACAAGAATGTCGGCCATTGGCATTACATATTCATCCTTGGGCGTAGCCAAGTTTAAATTTCTAAAGTCTATACAGACTCTCAATTGACCATTCTTCTTTACAACAGGTACAATATTTGCAAGCCATTCTACATAACGACAAGTTCTAATGTAACCTGCTCTAAGAAGTTTTTCGATCTCAGACTTTATTTTTGGGATGGTGTCTGGATCAAACCGTCTAGGCGGCTGTTTATGAGGCCTGAACTCGGGGTGAGTAGGCAGCTTGTGTTCCACGAGTTCCCTTGAAAGCCCTGGCATGTCCGTGTATTGCCATGCGAAACAATCTTTATACTTCTGAATCAGCTCCACTAGTTGGTGCCGCTCCTCATCAGGTAGAGACGCACTTACTTTAGTCAACTTCGGCTCCACCTCAGTTCCCAGATTGATGTCCACCAGTGGTTCCTTGGCCTCTGGACTAGGCAATGACCGCTTCACAGGTGATGGCCACTCAGATGGCCTATTATTCATCAAATTTTTAGACTTGTCCTCGGCACCCATCACTACTTCTGTATCAACCAGCCGCCGCAACAAGTCTCTGTAGATGTCTTGGTCGCTCATGAGGAACTTGAGGCATCTTGTCGGCTGTCTACTGAGTGTAGCTTGAAGCCGCTTGAGGTAAAGTCGATGGACTCCAGGTCCACATCCACGCCAATCAAGGCTGACGCAGGCTGAATGTCTTCTAAGTAGAAGACAGCCTCATCATTATTGCTATCTGGCCCTTTGAAGGGTTGAGGATCAGCCTCCACCAGCTCGACGTGTTCACCATCCCATATGAGTAATTGTTGGTGTAAGGTGGATGGCACACATTCTGCCATGTGAATCCAGTCTCGTCCCAACAATGCTGAGTAGCAGGTCTTTGACTTCACTACAAAAAATGCTACTTTGATAGTCTTAGACCCCACCGTGACATCCGCCGTTATGAACCCTGCGGGTTGGGTTGCTTCTCCAACGAAGCTACACATCTTCACCCTGGTAGGGATCAAATCTTTTTCGCTCTTCCCAAGTTTCTTCAGAGTCGACATCGGCATCACATTTGCCGCTGCCCCATTGTCAACGAATACCCTACTGAAAGGACGTCCATCCACATGAGCCTTGATATACAATGGCTTCAGCTGTCTTGTTCGAGACCTTTCTGGCTTAGCAAACTGGGCGAAAGTTGGCCTCTGAGCAGATTGGCCGCCCAACTCTTCAAGGAGACATCTGGTTGGGTGCGATAATTCTGCTATCATCTCATCCATTTCTTCAATCAGCCTAGCGAATGACGGCTCTTCTTCATCCCATATCTCAGACTCGGCATCGCTAACTTGTTCCTCTGCCGCCAGCCCTACGACCTGCATAGGCACAGCAGGGTCTACTGGATCCTCTTCCTGTCCATACTCGAAGCCTGCTTCCTTAAGCTCCTCCTCAAGGTTATCCCAGAAAGTGTCTAGCTTAATTTCCTCGACAAGATCCATATCACCCAATCCGCTAATATCGTCAGGGATGACACCTAAAGCGCCAATCCCCACCTTGGGATCCTCTTGGTTGGCTTCTATAGCAGCTTCCACTTCTTTTGGAGTGACTGCACCGAAGCTCACTTGAGCATCATCGTATGTAGGCTCAACTTTCGACTTTGACTTTGCTTGCTCAGATTCATCCACTATCTTACAATAAGCTAGGAACCCCTCATAACTATCAGGTTCACTTCCCAACTGACCAGCCTGGTGGGCCGCTATGTAAGCGAAGTATCTAGTAAGCACCTTCATCATCGCCATCTCTCCCGTACTGGATGTACCTGGCTCACCCATACGCTCAAATCTCTCCATGAATTTATCTGCCGAAGACATAGTCACATTTTTCGCATTACTTGACTCAGCGATCGCCTTACCTTTGTCTTGAGAAGTTGGCGGCTGAGGCTTGGTTTGTGGGGGTTTAGCATCTGTGTTCTTAGGTTGAGGTGATGGCGGCTGGCGTTCCGCCCATTGTAACCTTTCCCGCACTGGTCTCTTAGTGAAGGAGGATGGCGGCTGAGGTGTTCCCCTTGGCGCCTCAGGTGTCCTTCTCCTATCGGTTTCTCGGCTTGGCTGAAGCCGCTCACAAACTGGCCTACGAGGCGGTACGGGTGAACTGGGCTTCCAAGAAGGATGCCTTCTTTCCGAATGTTGCAACCTCTCATGAACATGCCTTCGTCGTTCAGACGTCTCCCCTTGGGATCTGAAGTAGGTTGGTTGTATTGGCTTCCGAGGCCTAGATGCCTCCAACTTATGAATCTGAGCCTCCCATTGCCGCATTTCCTCGGCATACCTTCTTTGAGCCTTCCTGAACTGGCTTCTGGTCATGGATGGCGGCTCCCTCGGAGCAGATCTCCTCTCAGTCCGATTCATCATCCACCTTTCAGCCTCCGCGGGGTACTCAGGACGTCTCATCAAAGTTGGTACTACATGTACTCCCGGCCTATAGTCCCGAGTTACAGGCTGATGTCTCCCATTTTCACGGATCTCCAATGCAGGCTTTGGGATCTCAATCCTCAATGGAGGCTTCTGCTTCTTCTGGAATTCTTTCTCTTCAGCCTCGAGGACTTTCTTGAACTCCTCCTGGACATATTCTTAAACTTAGGTTGCTTGCTGTATAATTCCCTTTCTTTTTCAGTCTCGGATTCGTCAGACAACAAGTCCTCATCCTGCTCATTGATCTCAACACATTCGCTTCCTTCCTCAGCCCGGCTACTAGAACCGCCAGCCTCTGGATTTGGGATGAACCCAGAAGCACCAACATGAAGCTGAGGAAACGGGTCTACATCCACCTTCATACCTGCAATTTTCAATCGTCCCTTTTAATTTTATTCTGGATGGCACTTCTAAAACTCCTACACTTAGTAATGCTATGAGTGTAAGAATTATGCCACTTACAGAAGGATCGGCCTCGAATATCCTCGGCCGCTGGTAACTTCTGCCCCTCAGGCAGCTTAATCACTCCATCCTTGAGTAGGGCATCAAACACTTGATCCGCCCTGCTCATATCAAAAAGGTCTTCCTCAGGCCTGTACTTGGCCTCTTTCTGCTTTGGCAGCTTGAGGGCCGCACAAGTGTGTGGCTTGGCTGTTTGGACCAACTCCGCTACAGCCACCTCCACAGGTTCGTCCTCCTTGTCATTGAGCCTCAATTCCTCGAAGTGGACTCGACGCGTATGACGCTTTTCTTCCTGTTCCTCCAGGAATTTTTCCAGTCGGGCCGCTCTCTCGGCCAGCTGGGTTAATTCAGTTGCATCCTGCACAATTAAATGTTCCTTTAGTTTAGGCAACATATTGGATACCGCTATGTTGGCTATTTCCCTCTCGGGGATTGCCATAGTACACCGGCCCTTAAGCCGCTGTAGCCTATTAATGAAGGCACTTGCCGTCTCATCGGCATATTGCCTTGCATTAGTTAAATCTGCGAGACTAACCTGGGAAAGGGGTGTATAGAATCTTTCATGGAAGGCTCGCTCCAAATCAGCCCAATTCTGGATAGAATTAGGCCGCAAAGACGCATACCATGCGAAAGCCGGACCGGTGAGGGATGAGCTAAAGAGCCTCAGTTTCAACCAGTCGTTCGATGCTGCCTCCCCACACTGTGCAGTGAACCTGCCCACATGCTCCACGGTAGACCTGCCTTCATCCCCTGAGAACGTGGAGAATTCAGGCATCTTGAAGCCTCGTGGGTATGGTTGCATGCTATCAACCCAATCATGGTACGGCTTACGATATGTTGGCCGCTCCATCGGCCTCAGTTGAATCCCGAAATGTTGCTGCATCATGTCTGCGAGCAACTCGGGCGACACTACTGGCGCCTGCGCAGGTGGCATTGCCACTGGGGTTGTAATAGGAGCCACGGCGGCTGGTTGTGGCGTCTGCCCCCCTTGCGGTGGCATCTGCCCCCAAGGTTGGGGTGCCAGTCCCCAAGGCTGTGTCGCCATGTAGGGTACAACAGGAACATTCGGCACATTAGGTGCCGCTTGTCGTGGTGGCATACCAGTGGCCCCAGAGGCCGCTGTACAGCGTGGCGATACACTGGTAGCCATCAAACACCCTGGTGCCGCATAACTCGGCATTGGAGGCACTGCATACCCAATATTCGGCACCATAGGAGCCGCTGGGGTATAGGCGTAGGCTGTCTGATATGGATTCACGAACGGACTAGGCAAGCCTCCTACATCAGGTAGTGGTGGCTGACTGGGTGCTGCTCCCCAAGCCCGCATTTGGCCGCCTGACGGCCCTGAACACATCGGCGTGTTAACGCCGCTTACAAGGGTGGTTGCAGAAGCAGTTGCTTCATGTTGAGTCCGCAGAGTATTGAAGCCTCGGTCAATCTGATCGGCCATAGCAGGCCACAAAACGTCCATAAGATGCCTCGTGAGTAGAGGCATGAACTCGGCCATCGATTCGGTCATCGAGAGCCGCATTTGTTCCGTCAATGTGGGGGTCTGCATTATCCCCTGTTGTGGTTGGGCAGTACTCGTCGTCTCAACTGCATCCTCAGACGACGTTCTAGCAGGTGTCTTCTCTTGCAGAGACATTTCTTCGAATTTCTGCGTTAAATCACTCACCAAATGTCCAGATCTTAGACGCATAAACAACCTCTAAGCGGATATGGTCTCCACTTCGGGTCCCACTGGGCGTGCCAATTTGTTGAACAAGAAATTTGCAGAGGAGCGAAACCTCTTTTTGAATGAACAACGTTGAAGAGAGTACAGAAAGGCTTGCAAAAAGCAATACAGAATTCGACGAAAGCTTGTAAAATAAACTTGCAGAATGGAAGAACAAAATTAAATTTGCAGGAAAAGAATTTGCAGAAAGGAAGAAATAAAATGCGGGTTCTCTCTGGAGAGTTGAAGGTGCCTTCCAAATGAGTCTTCTCAAGGTATATGTAGTCGAGGCTGTACAGAACGGTTGACGCCATGATCTCTCCTTCAACTGCCTGGATTGACTCCGTCTGTTGAGTCTCGTTGTCTCACTGCAGGCTGGGCTCAGTAATTTGGATCACCGCGTAATGGGCCTTCAATTTAATGGGCCAACGAAATGTTGGGTTAACAATAAGATAAAACATAGTCAAGTAGGATCTTGTTAGATTCGTTTAATCGCTTAGTTTTAGAATATCAAATTTTTATAATTTCTATTTTTACAAAAGTTGAGATATTAAGCGTTAAAAATGTTCATTGGATTGCGTGAAAAACATGAATGTTATAATTTTTTAAAAACGGACAAAGTATTTAATTGAACATGTTGGAGTATCATGATTCATGTACGCAACCACATTTAGAATAATTAGTGAAATTTATGAAGCCATCCATCCCGATCGAAAATTGAAAGAGAAACGTCTTAATTAGATCATTGACTTTGTAATATGCTCATGAATTGACAGTATAAACTATAATATCCTTCTAAGAATACTGTTCGATCGTCGATGCTTCCATGTTCCATCTCTGCACTAAATTTTGATACTATTAAACATATACTAATATACTACCCAATTTTGTGAACGTGAAACGTTTGATTTTTTAACACTATTCACGATTCAGCTTTAATTCACCTTTTTATGATAGTTATATAAGAAAAAACATAGTTAAGTTAAATCTTGTTAGAATCGTATTTTATTATAGTTTTAGAATATCAATTTTTTTTTTTTATAATTTTTACTTGTACACAATGTGAGTTATTACTTGTTAAAAATATTCATTAGACTGCATGTGCAGAGTAAGTGTCGCATATTAATGGTCAATGGAAATAGAGGAAGTACTAATATATATTTTCTAATTTTTGTGATGCATTTTAATTTTTACAATGTTATGTACAATATGAGGTATTTTAATTTTTTTTTAAAGAATCGATATATACTGTATTACTATATAAAATAACTCTTCTACATGCATCACATTCTGCTTATTAAGTTTAATTTAGAAGTAAGACTTGATTCAAGTGGTCATATTCCCCGTCTTTTAATAATAGGTTGGAGAGATTCGATTTCCACCCAGCCCCTTATCGCTCTTTATTCCCCTTTATAATTTGTGTGGTTGGGCGCAATCTTCTCTAATAAGGGAGAATGCTCGATTGGGCCCCACATACCTTTGTCAACACATATGTGTCAATGTGTACCAAAAAAAAGTTTAATTTATCCATTTATCTGAACATATGAATATATATCTAAATTTAATAGCAACATTTATCACTTTATTCTAGTAATTTACGTTTTAATAGCTAAATTTATTTTTTCTTTTTTCAAAAAAAAGGTGAGAATCGAACCCTAATCATAAGACTGGAAGATAAGAACTTTGGCACTAAGATAATTTCCTATCCCCAATTTACTTTTTAAGTTTGATTGGTGCTACTTAGAATTAAAATAACTTAATTAATAAACCGAATCCAAACATTATAGAAAATTTAAATTCATATTTAAATGATTTAGTTTATAATTATTACTACTATGGAATTAAACTAAAAATAATCATATTTTTTGAAAACAAAATTGAGAATATTTTGATATTTAATTTTTATTTATTTTTTAAAATATTATATTGATAAATTAAATTTAATCAATTAATTATTTAAATGATTTAAATATTAGATTAACTCTACTTATTAATTCAATCAATCAATTAATCAAGAGTAGTATTTCAAAGTGGATTTGCACGTCTTCCCTGCCTGAGAATTAGGCCTTCCCCAATGGTGGGGAAGGTGGTGAGGTGGAGTGTGTAAATACCTAAACTTTAAGTATTTAACCATTGGGGAATGATTGGAGTAGAAAATGGGATAATTTGCTACCCGGTATTTCACATCAAAAGATGTGCCTCATATATTTTTTTTTAATTTTATTTTTAACTTTGTTGTGCTAGTTGGTCGGCATCTTGAATTGTACCTCATTTATTCTTTTCTTTTTTCATTTTTTTTATTTACTTCAGCATTTCATTATTTATTTATTTTTTATTGCCCTTCAAATGGCGATTCTACCATTTTAATTTTTTTTCACTTCAGCATTTTTTAATTATTTTTTAAAATAATTAAAATAACTAAAAAATATTAATTATTTATTATTTATCTAAAAATTAGATTATATTTTATAGTTGTATTAAATTAAAATATAAATGTTGTAATAAATATAATAGTAAGTGGGTCCCCTAAATACCTACTTTTTGGGTATTATTGTTGGGGGAAGAGTTTTATTTATAGGTAGAGGTATTTAACTTTTGAGCTGGCGCTTATGTGCCACCTAAATAATTGAAATTGAGTATTAACCATTGGAGAAGGCTAAGCACCTAAATATCTGAAATTGAGTATTAACCATTGGAGAAGGCCTTAAGTTATGCATGCTAGCTGCTATGGCTTATATATATTGCCAATTCGGTGCTCCGATCCAATAGTGTAATTTCCTCGGCCAAATATCGGCGGCATTTAATTTGTCGGACTCGCCACTTTGCAGAAGTACTCTCTCAAAACTTTTGGACACGCAGTCCAATGTATTGGTTTAATAGTTAATACCTTAAAATGTAGAGGAAAAAAATTATAAAAAATATACATTTTAACCCTACACGACTAGATGAATCCAACAAGACCGAACATGACTATATTTTTTGTTTATATAATTGTGCTAACATTAGATTAAAGCTGATCAATAAACAGTGTCAAAAATCAAAATGAGAAAATACAAGTGGGATGTTAATTAATTATAATTATATGCGGGGAAAGAAGGAATGGATGAGGAGTGGAGGGTTTTAATTTGCCGGCAGCTGGGCCTCGGAGGACAGATTGGCTTCACCCTCCACTACACTGGACTCGTAAGTAACAACAATATGCATGGAATGGAAGGAACATGGGATGATCGTGGACGGCGGTTTGGCTGGGCTGCTTCGTTAGGATGGCTTTCATTTGATTTTAAAAATATATGTAGGGTGGGCTTTTGATTTTAAAGGCTCGTTTAGAAACGGGTTGACCCAATCAGGTTTGGCCCGTTTGGGGCGGGCTGGCCCGTGGGCTTCTTGAATAATACTAGTATGTATAGTACTATCAATCAATTTTTGTCTTGGTCCTTATTAAAGCCCTAACCTAACAACTCAACAACGGCTGTTCTCAAATCCGCGTTCTACCTTAGCAGCTCCAATCCCTCGCCAATTGCCGCCGCACTCACTCCTCAGCCCACCGCCATCGCCCGCCGCCACCACCTCTGTGACGCCACGCCGCCGCCGTTCCTCCCTCCCTCCGCTTGCTATCAACCGGATACAGCTCGCCACTCGCCCGTCGCCCTCCGCTCACCACCTCGGAACCACCGCTACGAGCCTGTGACACCCGCCGCCAACACCGTCACCATCTCACTGTAAGTTTCAATTCCTTTTGAAATTAGCATTCTTTAACATTATTTAAATTTGAAATTAGCGGCTCTATTGATTCTTAAAATTTTCGATTCTTAATTTAGTTGTTTTGACTTGTCAAGTGAGCTAAGTCCGATTTCCTTAAAAGTTCTGAGTTAGAGTTTGAAATTCAAATACTAGGATGGGCTAGATAAACAACATTAAGTTTTAAGTTTTGCTAATTAGCTTGATATTGTGCTGGATTGTAGGATTTACAACAGATATAATCACAGAATGACGAGGGTACTGATTTGTTACAACAAGCATTGTGAATTTTACAATTGTTGGAGGTTCTAACAATGTTAGCTGCACTATTTATTGTTTTTCTTTGGTCTGTGTTAGCCAAACTATTTAGACTTCATATTACTAGCTTGCACTCATTTGAAATTTTGGGTGTCTAATTCTTCGGAGTGAGTCAGTTGTGATCATGAATGCAGTAAAAGAATACTTGCCACCCTTTTCTAACTTGGTATTGAGCATTCATGAATTTGACAATACGTAATTCATAACATGATCATGAATGTCTAATTTGCAACTAATGAGGCTCATACCCATCTTTTTTATTTTTATTTTTTTTATAAAAAATATTATTTTATTAAAAGCCATCGGGCATACATGCAGACCCACATTTGGGGCGGGTTGGGCCTGAGTATTTTAAGCTCGCCCTGTTTAAACCTGCAAAATGTGGGCCCCTGCACGGGCCGACCCATTTCGCCCACCCATTTCGACAGCTCTAATCTTATGGTTTGGGGTTCGATTACCCATCCGACCTCCTATCTATCCCTTTTATCTCTTTGTAATTTGTATGGTTTTGGGCTCATACCATTGATTTTCTTGACTTCAACTTTGAAAAAAAAAAGTAGATTACTATTAAATAAACCTAATAAGAGGCTGTTAGATTAGAAATATGAAAAGGAATTAATTAATTAATAACGTAGTATATTAATTAAAAGTGCAATTTTTCTGTTAAATTCCATTTGGGCCAGTAATATTCACAACCTTCATATCGTGACCGTGTTAGTATTTAGGGGATTAATGGGGTTACTAGACTTTGCCCCTCCCTCCAAAACTTATTTTAGAGTCAACCACCCCCACTTGGAAACTTTAGAGTTTACCCCCCCTAAAAGTTTAAAACTCTAACCACGTTTAAGAGTTAATAAAGTTAGTTTACTAATCTCCCAATTGTGAAATAACAAAAATACCCTTAACGTGGTAAGGGGCGAAGCAGAGATAAGATAAGAGTCAATATAAAACTGTGGTAAAGCCATACTTAAAACATTGGTAAAGAATGAGGTTAACTGAGGTAACCATAACCGAAGAAGTGTGGTAAACAACTTTTTGGTTTTGAAATGACATAAATTATGGATTTTGGGGGAATAAAACATGTGGTAACGGATGAAGAAAAACGTGGTAATCGTCAATATGAAAGTGTGGTAAAACCATATTTAGAAACTTAGTAAAAAAACGAGGTTGAATTTGGTAAACATAATAAAAAAAAAGTGTGGTAACCAATTTTGTTGGGGTTGAAATAACATTGATATATGGGGATTGAGGTAATAAAACAAGTGGTAAAGGACCAAGCATAGACGTGGTAACCATTAATATAAAAGTGTCGTAAAGTCATACTTAAAAATGTGTGGTAATAGAATGAGGTTGACTGTGGTAACCATGACCGAAGAAATATGGTAACCAATTTTTTTTGGGTTTGAAATGACATTAAATTATGGTGATTGGGTGGTAACGGACCAAACATAAATGTGGTAACTGTCAATATACAAGTGTGATAAAGCCATAATTAGAGACGTGGTAAGAAAACGAGGTTGACTATGGTAACCATAACCGAATAAGTGTGGTAATGTCCCAACAAAAATGTGGTACTCTATAATCCGTGCCAAAACACAGTAACAAAATTTGGTCGCATATGGTAATGTCCCAATGAGAAACGTGGTAATAAATTTAAAAATGTGTGGTAACTGGCCGATACATGTGGTTCACGAATTCTGATAACACGGTAAGTTGTATCGAATTGATGTGGTGACCATATAAATAGCGTTGTGGTAACAAATCTTGATAAGTAGTGGTAATGTATGAAAAACAATGTGGTAATGTAACGAGATAACCGTATGTGTCACGATACTTGGATTTGTTGTGCATGCTTATAGGTTTTTGTGCACATTCATATTGATGTGATGAGCTAATTAACGCCGCGAAATAAATAAAGGTTGCATATGGATTTATCACGAACTAATTAACGCTGCAAAATACATAAAGGTTGAATAGAGGTTGAACATCGAGTATTGTGCATACTTGCAATTATTGTGCACACTCATCGGTGTCGAATGAACCAATAAACGTTGAGACGTGTAGTGAACCAATTAACCTTGCGACGTGACATAAAGGTTGCATGTTGATAGTCATAGTCCATATGCATACTATAGGTTATTTAGTTCTATTGAACTAACTTTAAGTGATGAAGTATGATACAAAGATTGAGTTCTCGTAGTTTGTAGGATTAGTTGAATGATACAGTACTGGGAAAAGGATGTAATGGATGAGTCTCCTAAGTTGGGGGCATTATATGAGGAAACACGAATGCGATATGTATGAAAAACACGAAAACTGTGTGTGGTAACCCATAACTAATTAGTATAGTAAGCAATTCATAAGGGGTGTGGTAGTTGGTAATTAAGGAGCGTGGTAACAAACTATTAGAAGTGTGGTAAGAAAAAATGAACATAATGGTGGTATTTGGGACGGTCAACTAGGATTTGGGGATGTTGTAACCGTCAATAGTAAAGTGTGGTAAAATCATATGTAGGAATGTGGTAACATAGCGAGGAGGATTGTGGTAACCTTCAATATGTATAGTAGTGTGGTAAAATCACATTTAGGAACGTGGTAACAAAGAGAGGCGGATTGTGGTAAAATCCATTGAGAAGTGTGGTAACCAATATTATTTTTGATTGAACTAACATTAGAATATCAAATTGTGGGATTGAGATAATAAAACAAATGGTAACCGACAAAGTACAAACGTGGTAACCGAAAACCACAGTGTGGCAACCGAATTAATATGAGTGTGGTAACTACATATTTAGTAGTGTGATAACTAAATATGTGGGTTGAAATAAATTGAGATTTTATGTGGATGGGTTAATGAAATTTGTGGTAAGCAGCACACTACAAGTGTGGTATCCGATAATCTAAAGTAGTAACCAATTATAACATATTATGGTAATAAAGTAATGAGGATCGTGGTAATAAAAAATTTCAATGTGTGGTAACTATTGGGACGGTCACGGGATGGTCATGGGACGGTCCTGGTGGACCTTCCCATTGTTTTGTCAATTTCAGAGAGTTCAGGACGGTCATGGGACGGTCCTGGTGGACCTTCCCAATGTTTTCTCGATTTCAGAAAGTTCCGGACGGTCGTGGGATGGTTATGGGACGGTCCTGGTGGACCTTCCCAATGTTTTGTCCATTTTAAAGAGTTTCGGACGGTCGTGGAACGATCCCAATGGTTTTGTCCGTTGCAAAGAGTTCCGAATGGTCGTTTAACAAGCACAAATGCATATCTAACATGAAATTTCACTTAAGAATACCAAAATCTTATGGAATCACAACATCAAATTCACACAACGATTTCGATTCACAAATATACAACACAACATATAATGCATTCTCCTTGCTCATTTTCGTAAAGTGTTCAAACCCGGTGGCTTGAATTGCTTCTTTTTGCTCCACCATCCACCTCACCTCTATCTCATCCACCACATCTCTAAGGTACTTTGCCGAACACCTAGGAACTTGAAATTTCTTTTCTTTACCCACCTCTATGCATTAAACAACCAAAGCAAGATCAATATCAAAATCTATAATAAAATCGATAACTTTGATGCAACATACACATTCAATTGACAAATCCACAATGCCACATTGATCATGGGCAATTCCAATTATTTACAAATTCTACACCAAGGTGCTAATCTAAAATTGTGGTGAAAAATACATTATATATCCATTTGGGCATTTAATCGAACACATTGGTTGCACAATAAAAAAAACCAACATTTATACAACCATATCATGTGGGATTCACCCATTTCAACATACAAAACAACAATCACATTATCAAATATGTCACCACAAATCAAACTCAAACAAATACTCCCATAAATTCACTTATTTCAACCCCCAAATTATTCCCCACATTATCAAACCTATCAACACAAATCAAACTCACACAAATTCCATATCAAATTTACAAACCCACACATTGCACAAAACATATTGCAACAAAAAAGATTGAAAAGAAACTGGAAGCACGAAACCGACCCTACCTTCAGTCACGATCGGTGTCACCTCCACGTTCGTCCTCTTCTTCGGTTTCTCCTTGCCCGCTGGAACTTTCTCTGACAACTTGGAATCGGTTTTCATGGCTCTCTTCTCTTCCTCGTTTTTGCAGTCTCCTCTCTTTTTTTTTTTTTTTTCTTGTAATTGCGGTAAGGCATGGTATTATTTTTGTAAAAGGGGTTTTAAGGGGTTTTTGGTGCCCTAGTGTGGTAATGTCTTCAATATATGTATGGTAAAGTTAGTTAGTTCTGTGGTAAAATAAAAAAAGCAAGTATGGTATTTTACAAATGGTAGGTGTGGTAAAATTATATTGGTGTGGGACTTGGAGATTAGATATTAGTGTGGTAATGAATGTACTATTTGAGTGGCAATATATTGAATGTTAGTGTGGTAATAGGTGTACTCTTATTTTTTCTTAATGATATTTTTTAGATGTTAATGACTAAAATATTAATTTTGGGGAAATTTCCCCGGGGGAGTGTTAAGTGTTGGTCAAAACTTAGAAGTTTACTCTAAAGTTTTTGTTGGGGGGGTGGAAACTTTTTTTTTTGGGGGGGGGGGGGTACTCTAATTTTCTGATTAATTATGGAGTTGGGGTAGGATTATTGGGCCCGGTTTGTGGGCTGAAATGTAATTATTTGTGGCCCAGCCAAGACTATTTTTCTTCTTCTTCTTCTTCTTCCATGGGTTCCTGTATGTACATGCATTTTTGGGGGTGTTGTACAGGGAACTTGATTCTTCCTTTTTTCCATAGAAGTTAGTTACCAGTTTCTGAGCTCCCTAATCTTATTCCTTTTGAGTTTGTGTTTAGTTTAAGGCTCAACCCAGATGTTATCTTAATGGGTAGGATTCATATGTATATCAGTCAGGGGGCCTAGGGTAGAAGCAACGACCAAAAGCCAGCAATTGATTTGGACAAATTCGTCCGACTCCGATCAACACTTTCTTGGTTCAGGGAAAGCTGCTATTTGGCGGTCGAGACTCGTCAACGGCCGGCACCGGGCTCCGATCCATCTTAATTGTATCGACTGTAAATTCTAGTTTTCTTGATTTATGCGTATCTTGCTGCAAATCCCAATTCCTTTTACGTGATTGTCAGTTGATATCGATATTGATTTAAGATATCCGCTATAAGTTTTTGTCACTTTCTTTTTTTAGTTTATGTAGATTGGATTAACAGTTTTTAATTATTTGTGACGGGAATGAATTTCTGTGTTACCTGTAATTGTCTGGTCATTTATGAAGAACTAATGTAGTTATGGTAATCTTTATCATTATTTTTGCTCTAAATCTTAGTATTAATAAGCTGACATAAAATTTCTTGGCCCTTGCTTTTTGTGTTTTCCTAAGCTACTTCAATGCTTTATATTTCCATGTTCTTCTGAAAAAATATAAAGAAATAAACTTTCTGTATCGTTTTCTTGCCTGATAATCTTAGCCACTTTTCAAACTTTGTTTTTCTGATAATCTGACTGAAGTGCGTATCCAACTGTCGGATAAATCCCATACACTTTATTAATTGCTAGTCTATCAATTCTAAACTCACATACATTCCAATCACAGTCCTTTTTCACTTCTATTGTTATTGCAGGTTAAAAAATGTTGGGATCTTTGCCAATATTACCCCTTCCAGCACCCCCTGCTGATGGAGATCTTGGTCCAAAACCCCCTGCACAAATGGAGGATGATGAATCCAATGAGACACTGGTTGAGAGTAATGAAAATGGGGAAAATTCTAATGATAAATCCAACTCAGTTCCAGCATCGGTAGCAACCCATACTAGGACCATTGGAATCATATACCCGCCTCCGGACATCAGAAATATTGTTGACAAAACTGCTCCATTTGTGGCAAAGAATGGACCAGAGTTTGAGAAAAGAATTATTGCAAACAATGAGGGAAATGCAAAATTCAACTTTTTACGTGCATCTGATCCTTACCATGCTTATTATCAGCACCGTTTAGCTGAGTCTCGGCTGCAGAATCAATCATCCTCCCAGAAGCCCCCCCTTCAGACTTCTGAGGCAGATTCTGAATCAACTGCAGCTATTCCTTCTGTTGATGCTGGTGATAGTGCGGCAAAGCCTGACCCTGCAGCCCAATTTCGACCTGTTCGTAAGGTTCTTGAGCCTCCAGAGGCAGAGCAGTTTACTGTTAGACTTCCTGAAGGTATTACAGGGGAGGAACTAGATATAATTAAGCTTACGGCCCAGTTTGTGGCTCGAAATGGGAAGTCTTTTTTGACTGGTTTGACAAGTAGGGAGAGCAGTAATCCTCAGTTTCATTTTCTGAGGCCCACACACAGCATGTTCATGTTTTTCACATCACTTGCTGATGCATACTCAAAGGTATTGATGCCTCCTAGGGGGTTGACAGATAAGCTCATAAAGAGTGTTGCTGATATGACTACTGTCCTCGAACGCTGTTTGCATCGTCTTGAATGGGAACGATCACAAGAACAGGCTAGGCAAAAAGCTGAGGATGAAATAGAACAGGAGAGACTGCAGATGGCTATGATTGATTGGCATGATTTTGTTGTGGTTGAGACAATAGATTTTGCTGATGATGAGGATGAGGATTTACCTCCTCCAATGACACTTGAGGAAGTGATTAGGAGAAGTAAGATATCCACTATGGATGAAGAAGATATTGTTGAGCCTGGCAAGGAGGTTGAAATGGATATGGATGAAGAAGAGGTTCAACTGGTTGAGGAAGGAATGAGGGCTTCTAGTCTGGAAGAGAATGGTGATGGAAAGAATGATGAGACCAAAGAAACTCTGGAAGAACAGGAACCACCCATGAGAATTGTGAAAAATTGGAAGAGGCCTGAGGAGAGAATACCTGCTGAACGAGATCCTACCAAGTATGTTGTCTCTCCAATAACTGGCGAGCTAATTCCTATTAATGAGATGTCTGAACACATGAGAATTTCTCTTATTGATCCCAAGTACAAGGAGCAGAAGGACAGGATGTTTGCTAAGATACGGGAAACTACCCTTGCTCAGGATGATGAAATTTCTAGGAACATTGTTGGGCTTGCAAGGACTCGTCCTGATATTTTTGGCACCACAGAAGAAGAAGTTTCTAATGCTGTCAAGGCTGAAATTGAGAAGAAAAAGGATGAACAACCAAAACAGGTCATATGGGATGGTCATACAGGAAGTATAGGGCGTACAGCAAACCAGGCCATGTCCCAAAATAGCATTGGTGAGGAGTTAAATGACGGTTTAAACAATGATATCAGGAACCTTCCAGGACCGGCTCCTCCTCCTCCTAAGCCTGGTATGCCGGTAGTTAGGCCACTACCTCCTCCCCCTGGTCTCGTGCTGAATATTCCTAGGCCTCCCACTGCAGTCCAGTACTCCCCCCAAACCAATGCCGGCATCACTGCACCACCCCCGCCTGGGCCTCCAGTTGTTAATATGATTCCCTCTGTTCGTCCTCCACCTCCCACAATGCAAATGATGCATGGGCAACATCTTATGGCCAATCGTCCTCCAATGCCCCCATCGATGCCCTTGACATCATCTAACATCCCAGTTCCCCCACCACCTGGGTCACATTTTACACATTTGGGTGCTCCGAGACCACCTTTTGTTGTTCCAATGTCCCAACCAGGTATGCCTATGGTTCCTCCTCCGCCAATGCCCCAGGGCATACCTCCACCACCTCCGCCTGAGGACGCTCCTCCACCAATTCCTGATGAACCTGAGCCCAAGAGGCAAAGGCTTGATGACTCTATGCTCATTCCTGAAGAACAATTTCTGGCACAGCATTCGGTATGGAGATTCTTACCACTTCTTATAAATGTGTTACCTAACTCGTGTTTGTTTTATTTGTATTGATGAAGCTGAATTGTTCGTTGAAATTGCAGGGTCCTGCTCATATCAATATATCTGTGCCAAATGTTGACGAAGGAAACTTGAAAGGACAAATGCTAGATATTACCGTGTTATCGTTGTCAGAAACAGTGGGTAGTTTGAAAGAAAAGATTGCAGGGGAGATTCAACTTCCTGCTAACAAACAGAAACTAAGTGGGAAGGCAGGTTTCCTCAAGGACAATTTGTCTCTTGCATATTACAATGTTTTACCTGGAGAGTCACTGTCTCTATCTCTTAGAGAACGTGGTGGTAGGAAGAGATAAGCTACATTGCACGGTGAATCCGCGAAAGGTTTGTGTTGGAAGTTCTGTTATCTCAAAACTGCTGGACACAATTTCTCCCATTTTGCTACTTAAGATTGATTATGGATATGATGATTTTATAATTTTAAGCGTTTAGACATTACACTAATGTGGTTTCTACTACAGATATATGCCATCTTGGTTGATATCACTTGGCTTGTTCAAATTCGATTCAATACCAAGATTTTACTGATTCCTGATAGTATTATTATGTGAACTGGCGTTCGTTGCTCTGCTGGTATTCGGTGATTGAACACTGATTTGGCATGTGCGTTGGGACTGACTTTGTTAAGTATGCTGCATTCTCATTTTCTTCATTTCATTGTCTTGGTTATTCAGGGAAGGATCTACGAATGATACCGCAGTATATGTTTTGTCCCTTTACCGAATCAGGCCTGGTCCGGTGTCTGTTGTGCTGTCTAGGAGTATGTTTTATCTTCTTTTGTCAAATTTGTAGGTGTCTGTGCTGTGTTGGGACTTTTATTGAGGATATTGAATCCTGTTTGTTGCCTTGTTTAGTTAGACTGGCTATTTGTTCACCCTATTGGTAGCGCTTCATGTTCGCCTAGGCTGGTTAAACGATATTGAAAAATGGGTCTTTACATTTTTAATTTTTTTTTGGGTTAAATATTGAATACTCTGGATGCAAACTTGAAACAAATTCTCAAAGTACTCAACATCAATAGTCAATACAACCAGAAGAGTTCCGTTCAAGTGGGAATACTATTGGTAGCCGATTCCATACAATTTTTGCTGCTGCTTCTTTCTTTTTCTTCTTCTTCTTCTTCTTCTTTTTTTTTTTTTTTTTTTTTTTTTTTTTTTTTTTTCTAATTTACAAAAAAATCACAATCAAAAGAATTTAAAAAATTGTTTCGCAATCGGCTATGTTTGATGACCTTATCCTAGGAGTGTAAATGAGACTGATAGACTCGTGAAATATTCGAGCTTGACTCGATCAAAACTCAATCAAAGCTCGACTCGAATTCGAGATCGGCTCGGAATGTGAATGAGCCCAAGCTGAGCTAATCAATACTCGGTTGGAAAGCTCGATAATAGGTTCGAATATATATATATATATATATATCAATTATACATAGTAAATGTATAATTTATTTATTACTCCTATAAATTTTATTTTCTATTTTTTCTTTTTTATGGTTAGAAGTAGGAACTAGGAATAGTATGATATATTTAATCTATTAAACTTCACTCACCCAAGTTTTTAAGCTCATTATTTAATAATTTGACAATTATTCTTAATTTTATATCGAGCTTAGTTTGGGAATGAGAACTTGATCCAATGGTAATGTCTCCTTTATCCATCTTTGTAACTTTGCGATTTGAGTCCCTACATACATTTATTAACATATGAGTGTGTCAATGTTAGAAAAACAAAATAAAAAAAACAAAAGAAAAAACTCGAGCTTTATTTGAACCTCGAGCCGAGCTTGAATTCGATTTTTTTATGTTGAGCTTCGAGCTCGAGCCGAACCAAATTTTTATTTAATCGAGCCGAGCCGAGCCAGGCTCGAGCTCGACTCGGCTCGTTTTCACCCCTGATCTGATCCAAAGTTTTGGATATATGGTTCGAAGTTTCATTAGAATGTTAAAAACACAATCTCGAATTCAATATATTATAAAAATTGTCATCGAATCGATCAAATTATCGCATTTGGGATTATTATGCTTACCCTTATACCAAAATTAAAATTACAATTGGACGATTGGATAATACTATTCCGAAATTTTAGAAATCACTGTTCCTAAAATTTATCGGAACCCACAATAAGCGGCGACACTACACGAAAAAATCTTGTACGGCTTCTTTATTATCAAATTATAAGATAAGATGAAAATAAATGCAAGAAACCAGAAAGGAAAGGAATGAAAAGTGGGCTGATTTGATAAATTTGAAGTACTACTTAACTGGATATGCTTTACAGTTTACAGGAAAAACAAAATGACTACTACTGGCAAGTGTACGTGTTCATAACAATAGCTTCATCACCATACGTGTCGATCAACCTGCACTTCATCTGCCATGTGTCTCCTCTGCTCCTTCCTCGAGTCGCATTTTATATAGGCACCCTACCCCTCCACCCTCCATCATTTAACCTTCTTTCTTTCCTTTCTGCTCTCCACCATCCGCCGATTCCACTCTCCTTTCAGCTTCCGACGTCCATCTTTTCCCTTCAATTTTAATTCACCACATTCGGCAGGCACTAATTGTCATTTCAAAGAACAAATTTTGAGCAGCTAAAAAGCTACTGCAAATCATCGAGCTAGGCAGGGATTAATTAATTTGCTTTCCGCAGTGGGTGTGTAACGTAGACAAATATGCCTCGGTTATATGCTTTTGGGAGGGCAGAAGACGCCACCCATCCCGACTCCGTTAAGGCCACCCTGTCTGAATTTTTCTCAACCCTAATCTTTGTTTTCGCCGGCGAAGGCTCCATCCTCGCTCTCGGTGCGTCCGTCCTGCCTGCAATTCACATTCTGTATTGTCTTCTAGGGTTTTACTGACGTTACTTAATTGTTACTATTTGCAGATAAGATTTACAGGGAAACGGGCGTCGGCGCATCGGGGCAGGTGGCAATCGCATTGGCCCACGCACTGGCACTATTTGCGGCGGTGGCGTCGAGCATGAATGTATCCGGCGGGCACGTGAACCCGGCGGTGACCTTCGGGGCGTTGGTGGGCGGGAGAGTGTCGCTCCTCCGTGCTCTCTTTTACTGGATTGCCCAGCTTTTAGGGGCGGTTGTGGCGGCTCTGTTGCTGAGGCTGGTGACGAACGAGAGGCCGATAGGGTATTCTCTCGGGGTGGGAGTCGGAGGCCTGAATGCGCTGTTAATGGAGGTGGTGATGACGTTCGCGCTTGTGTACACGGTGTACGCGACGGCGATCGATCCGAAAAGGGGCAGCCTTGGGACGATTGCGCCGCTGGCGATTGCGTTTATATTCGGCGCGAATGTGTTGGTCGGAGGTCCGTTCGAGGGCGGGGCGATGAACCCCGCGAGGGCATTCGGGCCGGCGCTGGTGGGGTGGAGGTGGAGGCACCATTGGATCTACTGGTTGGGGCCGTTCGTCGGGGCGGCTTTGGCGGGAGTGATCTACGAGTTCGGGATCATACAATCGGAGACGGCGCAAGGGCACACGGGGGCTCATCATCACCAGCCGTTGGCGGCGGAGGATTACTAGGGGCTCATCAAGAGGTGGTGGATGGATGCACAATATATGTATACATATTTGTGATGATGTGATGAAGAGATATATGATGATGAATAATATAAGTGAATAAAGACTGCTTGCTTGCTGGCGTGTGGCTTGCTTGCTTGCTTTTGTGTGTGTGTATATGTAATGTAGTGAATGCGGTGTAATCTCTTTTCACAATTTAATGTTGTTCATCTTCTTGGTCTCGCCTTCCTTTTGAAAGATAATGTGTGTACAAATATCCACCTTTGTGGGGAATGCTAACAAGGAATTAAATCCGAAATGATGAATACCACCTCTAAGTTTCACTGATATTCAATTTGGATCATAAAGGTCCTGTTTTGCAGCGGTTTCAAAAAGAGCTGATTGAACACTGTTTTAAGTTATTTTGTCTTTTTAAATAAGTTATTTTATCTCATATTGTGAAATAAATTAGCTGATTGGATTTAGCTGTTTTGCCAAACATGGCCAAAGTATTTGATGAAATAGTTTTGAATGTATTTAATTTTTAATTTTAGGTCTTAATTGTTCATTTTTATTCCTAAAAACTTTTTAAAATTTTGTAACTTGGTCATACTTTTAAAAATTTGTAGCTAAAATTGTGGTAGTTGAGTTGCAAATTCGGTCGCGATTGTTAGAACAAAAGTTTTGTAATAAAATTAAATTGCAAAAAATACCTTTTTTTTGTGAAAGTGATTAATTGAACGTTTAATTTAAAATTAAATATAAAATATATTTGGAACTATTTTTTCTAAAATATGAAAATTATAGAGGAGCATTTAAGGTAATATTAGATAGTAGTAAAATTTACAGGATTATTTGAGTATTTATTCCATACAATTAACTCCTTTCACAATATGTATGTAAAAATATCACGAAAAAAATGTCACGTATTTACTATTTTTACACTTATTTTTTTGACTACAAAACATTTATCTCATAACACATCACATATGGTATCTTATTTGAATAATTTCCTCGAACAAGTATAGGTGGTGTAATGTAAGAATTATGTATGTGATGAATGAAATACATTACATAGTGATGTTATGTGATGAATGAAATACATAGTGTAATGTTATGTGATGAAATATACATTATATGTATTAATAAAAGAGAGATTTTGTAAATAATGCTATCTTGCATCAGTTTTCTTTCCAACCTTTATATATATATATATATATATACTTCCTCTGTCATCTAATAATATTAACGTTGGTACAGTAAACATTATTTATTGAGTAAATTTAATTCGATCTTTTAACACAGTTACATAAGATAAAATGTAATCAAGTAAAATGTTGTTAGATTTGTCTAATCACATAGTTTTATAATATTAAATTACTTTATATAATTGAGATATTAATTGTTAAAACTTTGCATTGGATTGCATGAAAATAAAAAATTTAATGTTTTTAGATTACGGACGGAGTATATTATAGGGCTTAAAATCAGGTTGCGTCAGGCCCAACTCCCCCTATACAAAATAGCAGAACATCGGCGTCAGCATACACATGTATATTATTAAATGGGTTTGTGATGTAAGAATTCTCTTATGTGTAATGTGAGAATCGTGTTCTGTAATGGACGAAATATAGTGTGTTTTGTACAATGAGATAGATGTTATGTCCGATGGAATAATATGTAATAAAAAAGATACTTTGTATAATGTATGTGCATGTATACTATTAAATAAGTTGTATTGTAATTAAATCGACGACACCATGCAGGATTGGGGACTTACTCCAGTGGTAGTCCACCGACTCCCAACCTATAGATTGGGGGTTCGAATCCCCACCTGGTAATGGCTCTTCCCAAAAAAAAAAAAAAAGAAAAAGAAAAATTGGCCATACCATGCTCGCCTTAGCCTCTTTTTTTTTTATATATAGGGAATGGTTATTGTACTACCAATATGAATGGTAGTACATCAAGACAAATAATCTCAACCAAAAAATATCCAATGACTATAAAATAAAAATGGTAGAATTGTCAAACATAAATAATCATATATTTAGTATTAAAATCATTCACAAAATCAATTTAGTGATTTCTATCATTAAATAAAGATCATATAAAAATTTGAATAAGTTAGCTCTCTTTTGACACAATTCATGGCATAATAATAGAGAAATTATCTTTATTCATCTCTTTCACTCGTCAGTCTTTCATTCCTCATAATTTTCTATTTGTCTATTTTGAATTTCTAAAATATGATACGATATTTAGATTCCTTGCATCGAGTAAATAGATTTTCATATAAAGAACGTCCAAATCCGAGTTTATTCGAAAAAGTTAGAGCCATTTGAAGTTTGTCATATAAATTTTAGTATAGATTACGTCGCTGAAATGCATAGGCTATGTTGCTGAATTGTAAAGTCTCCGTCGCTGAATTGTTAAGGTTCATTCGCTTAATTACATAGCCACCGCCACTGAAAATGTAAAGGTTGTGTTTGTGAAATCGTAATGAACTTCAAATGGCTCTAACTTTTTCAAACGAACTCGGACTTTGACGTTCTTTTTATAAAAATCTACCTACTCGATGCAAGGAATCTAAATTTTCCATCAAATTTTGAAAATTCCAAATAGATAAATATCAAATTTTTTAAAAAAAAGATATCTTATACTCGTTGTTTTGAAAATATGATATTTATATGTTTAGACATTCTAAAATCTGATAGGATATTTAAATTCTTTGCATCGAGTAGATACATTTTCATAAAACAACGTCCAAATCTGAGGTTATTTGAGAAAGTTAGAGCCATTTGAAGTTTGTCACACAAACTTTGTTGTATAGGCTACGTCGCTGAAATGTATAGGCTATATCACTGAATTGTAACTCCTCCATCGCTGAATTGCAAAGCCTTCATCGCTGAATTACATAGCCACCGTCGCTGAAATGTGAAGGCTGTGTTTCTGAAAATCGCGATGAACTTTAAATGGCTCTAACCTTTTCAAACGAACTCGGATTTTGACATCCTTTATATGAAAATCTACCTACTCGATGCAAGAAATCTAAATTTTCTATCAAATTTTTTAAATTACAAATAGATAAATACCGGATTTTCAAAGGAAAGGATATCTTATCCTCATTATTTTGAAAATATGATATTTATTTATTTAGACTTTCTAAAATATTATAGGATATTTAAACTCCTTGCGTTGATTAGATAGATTTTAATGAAAGAAAGTCCAAATCCGAGCTCATTTGAAAAAGTTAGAGTTATTTGAAGTTTGTTATAAAAACTATGTTGTATAGACTATGTCGCTGAATTGTAAAGCTCCCGTCGCTGAATTGCAAAGTCACCGTCGCTGAAATGTAAAGGCTAAGTTTCTGAAAATCGCAATGAACTTCAAATGACTCTAACTTTCTCAAACGAACTCGGATTTTGATGTTCTTTATATCAAAATCTACATACTCGATACAAGTAATCTAAATAACCTATCAAATTTTAGAAGTTTGAAAAAAAATGGATTATGAGGAGAGAGAAGTACGAACATGAGAATTGAGAAGAATGAATAGAGATCATTTGGATCTTACTGAAATTACAATAATACCCTTTGTATTAATCTTAGCCATTGATTTCAACGTTTCATCAATGACTTGGATGTGCCACAGTACATCAAGAAACATGGGTCTCTGCACCCTAACCAAATCCTTTTTTATAGCCCCAAATTCTATAAAGCGCATTAAATGTAATAATCAAGTGATTGAGGGGTTGAGGTCCTTGAGGAGATAAAATGTACTTAATTCACTTGGCTACCGACCAAAATTTAATAAAATGTAATCTTGGTTTAATAATACTATAATAGTGTAATATTTGGATAAAATATCAAAATGTTATATTTTTAATTACATACAAAATAATATAAAATTAAATAATACTCCCTCCGTCCCAGGTAAGACTTATTTGACTTTTTGACACTGTTCATTGTTCAACTTTGACTAAATATTATTGTAAATACTCCATCCGTCCCATTAATTATGTCTCACTTTCCTTTTTTGTCCGTCTCATTCCAATTGTCTAATTTCCTTTTTGGAAATAATTAACTACAAACCCACTCCCATCATATCACATCAATAAATAAATTTATTAAAATTTCAAACACACAACTATCACATCACACATAAATAAATCAATTAAAAATTCAAACCCATTACAATCACATCATATAAATTCCTAATTTACCCCCGCTTTAACACTAATCTACCCCTACATTAAATACTAAATATCCCCGTATAAAATACCGTGCCCAAAAGTTTTGAGACACTTTAAACGGGACGGAGGGAGTATATATTTGGAAAAAAATAGTCGAGTCTGGTCTTGTTAGATTCGTCTAATCGTATAGTTCTAGAATATATATTTTACATAATTTTTACTTATATATTTTGAGTTATTAACGATTAAAAAAGTGCATTGGATTGTGTGCAGAAGTCAAACAGAACATCTTAGTTGGGACATAAGGAGTATAAAAATGAGGATAAAATATATTTAAAAAGATAGAGTAAGTATGTATTAAAGGGGTAAATTAAACTTTTACGATTTAGTAAATTTTGAATTTTCAATGTTTATATGTTTCAGTGGTTCCAATTATGTTGATCATCAAAATATACTGCAATTATTGCAATTTTGACCCATTTTACTTTACAAAAATACATTGATAAATAGGCAGTTTGAATAACCTTCTTTTGTTAGGCTTTCACTGAGGTAATTATACCATATGTGTCCAGATTGCTTGAGCTCATATAGAGATTTATGTAATTTATTGGAATATGCATATTTTGGCTTTCATTTATATGTTTTAGGCATGTTGAATCCTTCAGGGATTTTCATATAGATATCATTTTTCAGTGAGTCATAAAGATATGCAATAACAACGTCCATTAGATCCATATCAAGCGTTTCATGTACTGCAAGACTCACAAGATATCCGAAGGTTATCACATCCATGGCCGAGTAATATGTTTCCTAAAAATCAACACATGTTCTTTGGGAAAAATCATAGACTGAAAGTCTTGTTTTATATCAAACAATTTTGTGGGTTTCATTTCATTTCCTCATGAATATGCATCGGTGTCTAACTGGCTTCACATTTTTTAGCGTTTGGATTATTGTCCAGAAACTTTTAGTTAGCCAAAATGTTTAGGGGTGTCGGCGCAACTCTTGAATTTCAACTCACTATTTGACGAGTTACAACGAGTCATGCCCACGAATGAACGAATAAAAAATGATTAGGCTCAATTAAACCTCTTTTTTAAAAAAAAAAAAAAATACGCGTACTTATTAATTGAAACATATTAGGTTATATTCGTTGTCTTGTCTATTGAAGTATTCAATTCATTATTCATGTGGGGTTTTAGAGTAATTAAAATCAATTGAACTTTTTAAACAAGCATGTAGTCAACTCATTTTTTATATATTTTTTTTCCTTTTCTTTTATCGGAGGACCATTATGACACAAAAAAGGAGGTAAGCATTGAGCTACCGACAAATTCTTAGAAAGCAAAAAGAGAAGTACACGAAAAGTTCATCAGTGTTATAGCCTACTCGTATAGGCTATGTCTGTCACGAGGCTTGAATGTCTGTCCGTTGTAGAAGCCTGCCACCTTTTTGTATTTGTGTAACTCATCATTTCATTGCAATTGTATAAATACTCCATGCTCGAATGAAAGAGATATACAATTTTCAGATCAATACTAAATACTAAGTCATCATTACACCACCATCATCATTACTCCTACCCTACGCCCACCTCCATGTTTTATTAAAAACCTGCTATCTAGATAATCATCACCGTTGGTATTACACTTACACCATTTGTATTACACTTATAACACGTTATCAGTACGAGGGGTCTCTATCGGAGTTCTGTCTTAGGTATAATTTTACATCATTACTTTTCAATATAAATATGTCTAATCTCTCAAAGCAGGAATTTCTCCCGTTATGGATTTCTGGAGACAACTACATGTCCTGGGCACGGGATGTAAAAATGCACCTGGCATCTATGGGGTTGGAAGATACTATCGCCCCTGACAAAAAAATCATCCAGCCAGGATAAGGCAAAAGCCATGATCTTTCTGTGCCACCATATTGATGAATCTCTGAAACTTCAATATGTGACACTGGAATCACCACTTGAACTGTGGCTGAAATTAAAAGAGAGATATGATCATCTCAAAATGACGGTGCTGCCAAAAGCTCGAAGCGAATGGCATAATCTGAGGCTCCAGGACTTCAAATCAGTCCGTGAATATAATTCAGCGATGTTTCGTATTACATCGCCACTGACACTTTGTGGGGAAAAAATAACTGAATCTGATATGCTGGAAAAAACATTCTCCACATTCCATGCCACAAATCTGGTTTTACAGCAGCAGTACCGTGAGCGGGGTTTTCAAAAATATTCTGAACTTATCACCTGTCTACTTCTGGCTGAGCAGAATAAAGAATTATTGCTAAAAAATCATGAATCCAGGCCAACAGGTGCTGCCCCGTTTCCTGAAGCAAATGCCACAGAAGCAGAGAACCAAGTGCGAGATCGTGGGAATCAAAGAAATCAAAACTTTAATCGTGACAGAAATCGGGATCGCGGTCGTGGGAGGCCTGAATCATCTGGGAGAAACAAATATCGAAATAAACCTCGATATGAATCCAACCGCAGAAGTGACAACAGGAGGCCCTATAAATCGCAGCCAAAGCCTAAAAGAGATAGAAATAATGATCAACCATGTGATCGCTGCGGAATCAAGGGTCACTGGGCGCGAGTTTGCCGAACAGCTAGTCATTTAGCTGAACTGTACCAGGCCTCGAAAAGGTAAGAAAGATATGATCCCGAGACACATCATGCCACCCACGATGATACCTTGGATGATATCCTGAATGATGATATTACCCACTTGGAGACTGATGACTTTATTGGTGGCACAAACTGAAAAAAGAAAAGTGAAAAGATCGGCTTTACATTTTGTATTTTGCGTATGATATATTTTGCCTTATGATATTTTGTATTTTAGTGTTTTACTCCCTGTTTTGTATCCCCCAAGTTATAATGTATTTTGCAGTGATTATATTATATTACTGATGTTGTTTTTATTACCTTCTGAAAAGAAATGGATGGCCAAGTTGAAAATGAAATCTGCCTCATTGATAGTGCTACAACGCACAGTATCTTAAAAAGCAAAAGCTTTTTCTCCCAATTAAAATTGGGAAAGACCGCAGTTAAAACTATAAGCGGTAATGAAAATTGTATTGAAGGATCTGGAAGAGCGGTTATATTTCTCCCTAAAGGGACAAAATTGGTATTTGAAAATGCCCTATTTTCAAGCAAGGCTCGGAGGAACTTGCTAAGTTTCGGTGATATTCGAAAAAATGGCTATCACATTGAAACTTTAAATGGGGCAAGAAATGAGTATGTTTTAATTACTCAAACCATCAATGGTGAAAAATTTGTTCATGAAAAGCTGCCATGTTTGACATCTGGATTATATTATATAAAAATTTATGCCGGAGAAGTACATAACCTAGTAGGCCTAAAGGCTACTAGTGAATTTATAACCTAGCATGAAAGGCTTGGACATCTGGGCAGCGTGATGTTGAGGCGAATAATTGAAAATTCCAGTGGCCATAAATTAAACCATAAAATGGTTTTGAATTCAAATGAGTTTACATGTGCTGCTTGCTATCAAGGAAAATTAATTACCAGGCCATCTCCAGCAAAAGTGGGAATTGAATCCCCTGCATTTTTGGAAAGAATTTAAGGCGATATATGTGGGCCAATAGATCCACCTTGTGGACCATTCAAGTACTTTATGGTACCAATTGATGCATCAACAAGATGATCCCATGTCAGTTTATTGTCAACTCGCAACCTAGCCTTTGCTAGGCTACTGGCACAAATTATTAAACTGCGAGCACAATTTCCTGATCATCCAATAAAGAAAATACGCCTTGATAATGCTGGAGAATACACATCAAATGCTTTTGATGATTTTCGCACATCTATTGGTATCACTGTAGAACATCCAGTTCCGTATGTGCATACCCAAAATGGTCTGGCTGAATCATTAATCAAAAGGTTGCAATTAATTGCACGACCTTTATTGATGAAATCTAAACTCCCTGTTTTTGCTTGGGGACATGCTATATTGCATGCAGCAGCATTAGTAAAAATTAGGCCGACAAGCTATCATAGCTACTCCCCTACTCAAATTATAATGGGAAAAGAACCCGATATTTCCCATTTAAGAATTTTTGGGTGTGCTGTATATGTACCAATAGCACCACCTCAAAGGACAAAAATGGGACCTCAAAGAAGGATGGGCATCTATGTCGGGTATGAATCACCCTCGATTATTAAATATCTTGAATCAACAACGGGTGATTTATTTACTGCAAGATTTGCAGATTGTCATTTTGACGAATCACATTTCCCGACATTAGGGGGAGGAAGTAATCAACTGAAAAACAAAATTTCGTGGAAAATCCCACTTGATATATGTGATCCTCGTACAAAACAATGTGAATTAGAAGTGCAAAGAATTGTGCATTTGCAAAGGTGCAAATCAATTGCATGATGCTTTTAATGATGCTGCAAGAGTAACAAAATCTTACATTGAAGCAGCAAATGCACCGGCCAAAATAAATATACCTGAAGGGCAAATTCCAAGTGCTAATGAATCTAATCCACGACAAAAGCGTGGTAGACCAATGGGTTCCAAAGATAAAAATCCACGAAAGAAAAGAATTATACACGTGGATAATGAAAAACCCGAAGAGGTAACAAATTCAACTTTTGAAGAAGTTGATGCTGAAAATGCTAATCCAGAAGAAAGTGAAACTATTGAAACTGCTTTCAATTATATCACTTCTGGAAAGTATTGGAACCGGAAAGAAATCAAAGTTGATCAAGTATTTGCATATAATGTAGCACTTGAGATGATGAAAGATGACGGGGATCCTGAACCAAAATCAGTTGATGAATGTCGGCAAAGGGATGATTGGCCAAAATGGAAAGATGCAATTAAATCAGAATTGGATTCACTGAACAAAAGAAAAGTATTCGGCCCTATAGTCCAAACACCTGAAAATGTAAAACCAATTGGCTACAGGTGGGTGTTTGTGAGAAAAAGAAATGAAAATAATGAAATTGCAAGATACAAAGCAAGGCTTGTCGCCCAAGGATTTTCCCAAAGACCAGGAATTGATTTTGAGGAAACATATTCCCCGGTTATGGATGGAATAACTTTCAGGTATCTCATGAGCCTAGCAGTACGAGAAAAGCTCGAAATAAGGCTGATGGATGTTGTTACTGCTTACTTATATGGCTCATTGGAGAATGATATTTATATGAAAATACCTGAAGGATTTAAATTGCTTGAATCTTATAACTCAAAGCCCAGAGAAGTTTATTCCATCAAATTACAAAAATCACTTTATGAGCTTAAGCAATCGGGCCGAATGTGGTACAATCGCCTCAGCGAAAGTTTAATTAATGAAGGTTATATAAATGACCCTATATGCCCATGTGTTTTTATAAAGAAAAATGGGTCAGAATTTGTAATCGTTGCAGTCTATGTTGATGATTTAAATTTAATTGGAACTCCTGAAGAGCTAGAAAAGGCAATTGAATATCTGAAAAGGGAGTTCGAAATAAAGGATTTTGGAAAACCAAAATTCTGCCTTGGCTTGCAAATTGAGCATTTGGATAAGGGTATTTTTGTTCATCAACCAGCTTATACCCAAAAGGTATTGAAGCAATTTAGAATGAATTATGATCATCCGTTAAGTAGTCCAATGGTCGTTCGGACACTTGGTCCTGCAAAGGATCCATTTAGGCCAAAGGAAGATGATGAAGAACAACTTGGCCCAGAAGTGCCATATTTAAGCGCGATTGGCGCGTTAATGTATCTTGCAAATAGCACGCGACCTGATATCGCATTTGCTGTTAACTTACTTGCAAGATTTAGTTCTTGCACTACTCAACGACATTGGAAAGGCATAAAGCAAATCTTTCGCTATCTCCAGGGAACAGTTGACCTTGGGTTATTTTACCCAAAAGATTCTTGACATGAGTTGATCGGATATGCTGATGCAGGGTACTTATCAGATCCACACAAAGCCAAATCTCAAACAGGCTATATTTTTGTGTGTGGTGGAACTGCTATCTCATGGAGATCTATGAAACAAACATTAACGGCTACTTCATCAAATCATGCCGAAATATTAGCAATCCATGAGGCTAGTCGAGAATGTGTTTGGTTGAGGTCAATGACTAATCATATATTGAAAAATTGTTGCTTGGTCACTGAACCAAAAATGCCCCCAACAATTTTATTTGAAGATAATTCGGCTTGTATAGCCCAATTGAAATGGGGTTATATAAAAGGAGATAGGACTAAACACATTTCACCAAAATTTTCCATACCCACGATCTTCAAAAGAATGGTGAAATTGATGTGCAACAAATTCGATCAGATGAGACTTAGCAGATCTATTGACCAAGGCATTGCCGACTGCGACATTCGAGAAGCTTGTGAAGAAAATTGGAATGCGGTGGCTTCGAGATTTATAGTGATGTCCAAATCAGGGGGAGAAATGAATACAAGAATAATGTACTATTTTTCCTTCACTAGGATTTTTTCCCACTGGGTTTTTTCCTAGTAAGGTTTTAACGAGGCATATTCTTTGTATAAATGACAGCCAAGGGGAGTGTTATAGCCTACTCGTATAGGCTTGATGTCTGTCACTAGGCTTGAATGTCTGTCCGTTGTAGAAGCCTGCCACCTTTTTGTATCTGTGTGACTCATCATTTCATTGCAATTGTATAAATACTCCCTGCTCGAATGAAAGAGATATACAATTTTCAGATTAATACTAAATACTAAGTCATCATTACACCAACATCATCATTACTCCTACCCTACGCCCACCTCCATGTTTTATTAAAAACCTGCTATCTAGATAATCATCACCGTTGGTATTACACTTACACCATTTGTATTACACTTATAACAATCAGTCAATAAATGGACTTTGAATTACTTCCAAGTGTCCACACTCCACACCACTAGGTGATTCAAACACTCCTAACGACAAGTCGAGCAAACCCACAAATTCTTATAATAAGATACTGTTTTTTTTTTTTGAGAAATTTATAATAACCAATCAAAGCTTATAATAAGATACTGTTAACACATAAAAAAAAATGTATTACTAAAGCTCATAACCAATCAAAGCTCAAATTGTAAGTAGTGCCCAATATTAAGATTTAAGTGGAGAAAGCAGCCAGAACTAGTCCATGGCCCTCGAGGAGAATCATCCCGAGAAAGCCATAAATTATGAATAAAGGCGTAGCCCGAAAATAGCAAGCTCGAGCAACCAACTGCCCGAGTTTTTGTCATCCGAGAAAGATGATTCCAAGGGAAGTCAAGATAATATAATCCCGAGCAAGGAAGCATCCCGATCCTCGCAGAAGGGCTTATCCGCGCCAAAGGAAAGGAAAGGTGGGTAGAGATTTGCTTCCGATCAAGACCCGACTCATCCCAAAAGGTGTCTTTTCATAGAAAGGCACCTACAATTGTATAAATAGTCAAATCCTAGACTGGAGAAAGGGTTCCAATACCATTTCAAAACTTTATATTTTTTGTAATGTCTATTTTTTTTAAAAGTTTTTTCTTTTCCTTAAATTGCTTTCCTTTAATGCTTTTCGCATTTATTTCCTTTATTTTTCGCAATGTTCTAATTCTAGCTATAACACTCCGTAAAATTTAAATAAAAAAATTAATTAAATTTTAATTAACAAATAATCAATTTTAATTTTTAACTAGCTCAAATATATATATATATATATATATATAAATGACTTCTGTAAAAACATTGGAAGATGATTATTTAATCTGTCTTCTACACAGTTAACTAGAACAAGATGGCTAGGACCATTAATTTATAAATATCGGGTTTAATATTATTAAACATTAATTAAATTATAAATTTAAGCCCGTATCAATGAATTGAAAATATTAATCCATTCAAGTGTTGAAAAATTATATTTTGTCCAACTACTTAAGTACTACTTAAGTACCAATTATCCCAAATTAAGGATTCGGAGTCTTTAATTATTTGATTATTGGTGCCAAATTAATAAATAAAATTAATTCCATTAAATCCGTACGTTAAATTTTAAGTGTTAAGAATTATTAAGTCCATAGTTTAGATTAATTAATTGATTGGATAAAATTGGGCCAGTAAATTGTATGACCCAACAAGTAAAAGAAGAGAACAAAAATAAAAGCCCAAAACACAAACCAATTAGGCCCAATCCAAACCCTAGCCCAAACCCTAACCCTAAAAGAAAAACTACTGCCGCCGCCCCCCAATTTTCGGCGCCGCTCTCGCCGCCGGCGAGATTCCGGCGAACCTCCGGCCGCCCACCATCTCCGGCCAACACCTCCGTTAAGCCCAAAAATCCGGATCTCGAGCCATCTCCCCGTCCCCCACTCCATTCCGGCCCTATCACCACCGCCGGAAACCCTCGCCACCGACGGAGACCGGCCACAGCCGCCTCCGCCCTCATCTCGCCATCACCAACCCACTGCCACCATCGCCGGCCACCACCCTCTCGCCACCGCGACCATCCTCTCCTCCCATCCGCCACGGCCAACAGCCTCCGACCACCACGCGTCGTCATCTCCACCTTCATCTCCATCTTCATCTCCATCCCTACCACCACCGGAGTCGTTAACACCACCACCCACCGCCACTGCCGCCACAACCACCATCACCAAACGGCCACCGCCACCACCACCACAGATCCGCCAACACCACCACCATTCTCTCCATTTCAAACCACCGAATCGGAAGTTTCAACAACCAACCTCCAAAATTAAAAAAAAAAGGAGATAGAAAGAGATGGAAGGAGGCCGCCGCTGCCTGTCTCCATCCGCCGCCGCCGCAGGCCGCCGCCAGAAAAGAAAAATCGTAGAGGGAGGCATAGAGAAGTTTGAAATTGTAGTGGAGACAGAGAAGGTTGAAAAGAAATCTTAGGGGGTGCAGAGAGATTGGTGTGGACTGAGGCGAAATGGGAGACTGAGACAAAAAGATTGAAAAAAATAGAGAGCAGGGGTTGGGCGGCCTAGATGAGATTTTTGACTAGAAATGCAGATTGGGGTGTATAAATATAACAACTTCCACATTTCTTTTATGCCTCTCCTCTTCATATCTGCTTTCCCCCTACCGATTTTTATTACACTCTGTTCTGCTTCCACATTCTTTCTGCCTACCCTATACTTTCCTCTCTTCCAAAATTTTAAAGAAACCCTCTAAATATATATATATATATATATATGATAAAATACAAAAAAAATTCATAGATAGTTAGTCCGTTGCAGTACTTCGAATAAAGCATCAGAATTGAGATACTTATCTATCATCTTGAGCCAATGTAGTATAAAATATATTTATAATCATAATTTTTGTTAGTTATTATTTCCTCCAAATATTGTTGTTATCATGCTAAAATAATATTAGAACTTGCTAGTCAAGTAGCGGGAAAAGGTTATCTGCTCGTTGCCCGTGCACGTATCGTGTCCATCCTGCCCACGGTAACGGTAAGTAGATTTTTACTCTTTGGAGTAAGCCCAAATTATTTTAGCTTAAGCATAAATTTTTAAATACCGGTTTATTATATTTTAAATTTATGCTTATTGCTCCCTACTGTTTTAGAATATTGGTATGCTATTTTTTTTTACTATGCCTAACAATTGTTGCAACTATTCTCAAAATCCTACGGATTCTTGAGCGCGCATTGTTACGGGGGTGGGACTGTGTGTGGGTCGCTGCTGCCCAACTCCCTCGTTTGTTGTGCATATTTTAGCCACACGGGGACCACTGGGGTTATTCAGCCCGATGCCATCACCTTATCTCACAGTGGGTTGAGAAAATTTCTTACCTCCCCCACACCCTTGAGAGTATGTGCGAATTGGGCTCTACGGCGGGGAACTTGCACATCACGGTGGCTGAGATAATTATTTCTCGGTAACGTATATTGTTATATTATCTTTTCCGGGATATAGAGTAATATTTCGTATATGCATAAATTATCCTCGTTTAAGCATGCCTTATTCCGTAAATGTTATTTAAATTATTTCTGTAACTCGACCTCCTCCGGGAGTAAGGGTCTCCTTACTCAGCGATTGTTTTTCGCTGACTCTATATTTTTTTCATGTTCACTCTCAGGTTTGGATATTTGTGAAGATCAGTAAACATTTCACGCATCGGGCACGATTTGGGTTTATTCCGAATATTTCAAATTTGAGTGCGAGTTATGTATAATATTTTAAATCTCCTTAATGGAGTCAAACAACTTGGCATATGTGTGTTAATAAAGCGAGGACGTATATTTTAAAGTTTCCACCGTCCCTGTAATTGTTACGCCTCGTATTTTAATGTGTGACGAACGATTATATTTATATGTGTGAGTAATGAACTATTTTATTTTTTTTATATATATAAGAATGTCCCTTTTATTAAATGAAATCTCCATGGGTTTATTCCAATATTATCATTGTGCGTATTCGCGAAATATATTCCTCCGTTTGGGTTATGTTAACCAAATCAATTTACTAAACTTATTTTATACTTGTTATAGCATTAAAAGCTTATACGTGCATTATATGTTAACTTATCCGGAAAGTAGGTAGCATATACATCAAACTCTGATTGTATGCAAGTATGCCAACTAGCCGTAGCGTATTCCGGACGGCCCGGAATGCGTGGCGGTAACATCGGCCCACTCTTCCCGCACTGTGCTTCCGCTGTACGTTTAGGGAAAATGGGGGTGTTACAGATTGGTATCAGAGCCTTTGCTCTATCAAAATATGCATTTTAAATTAAAATTTTGGCACAAGGAAATATTTTTTTTAAAAAATATGGTTTCTATGTAAAGTAGTGCATTTAAATTATTGAATTTTTGCAAAGAAAAAAAATATATATATATTTTTGAAAACTTGCCAAGTATTTCTTTTAAAACTATTTTGGGAACGAGAATACACACATGCATATAGGCACGAGCAGAAATAAAATTTTATGAGTATATTTTGAGGTTGAACTTGAGAAAAAATTGGGAGACTTGGTCGTTTCCCCTCAATAAATATGTGGGGTTGCCTTGGTCATCAATCTTTTCTTAGTATCTAATTGCCTGGACATAGTTCTCTATTTAGGGCCGAGATGCACTACAATTGAGTATCTATAATCAATTTTCTGTATCGTTGCGATTATTTATTGTTTTCCATATGCCTCCACGTGGACGCCCAAGGAAATACCCGGTAAACCCACCAGTTACGCCTAACCCTATGGAAGGAAGACAAAACCCTATGGAAAACAGGCAAGACCCTATGGAGGGTCGGCAAGCTCGATTAGAGCAGTTGATACTTACTATTGGTGCCGCTGTGGAACGACAATTGGCAAGAGAAGAAGAACAAGAAGGACAATCCTCGGACTACATCGGGGCTATACATAAATATCAGCCGCCCAGATACTCCGGGCATGAAGACCCAGCTAAATTGGAAGGTTGGATTGAAACGTTCGACAAGCTGCTGAGGGCAGTGCAATGCCCAGAGGATAGAATGGTAGAAGTGGCCACGTTTTTCCTAAATGGCAAGGCAAATACCTGGTGGCGGAACCAGGATGATCAGAACATCAGTTGGCCGGAATTTCAGGAGACCCTACGAGCAAGGTTTTACTCCACTAGCGTGAAGAACGCTAAATACGAGGAGTTTGTTACTCTGAGGCAAGGCAACCGCTCCGTCCATGAATACTATGAAAAATTCAATGAGCTACTTCGCTTCGCCCCAGGACTAGTGAATACCGATCATGCCCAGGCTCAGAAGTTCAAGCTCGGCCTGAACCGAGAAATCCGAGAGGGATTGGGAGGGAAACAGTTCTTCAGCCTCCAGAAGCTGTATGACCGAGCCATGACAATTGAGAGGGTTCGACAACCAAAGCGAAGAGAAGAACATGTCGGACAATCCCATGCTGCTCATAAGAAAGGGCGCTTTGAGAAGAAGCAAGACAGAGGGAACAATGGCCCACGCCGAAACTTCAATGGCCCCAATCCGAGGAACAACGATCGCCCTCCTATTCCAACACCTTGCCCAAAATGCAACAAGCGGCATTGGATGCAAGCTTGCCCGCGATTTGGGGACTGTTTTAGGTGTGGCCTTAACGGCCATATGGTCAGTGATTGTGGCATCCGTTTGGACGTTAACCGATTACGGGAGGATCTCAAGAAGGACCAGCGCTTCCGGACAGAGGAGTGTTTGAATGGAAAGCCGAGGAACCCACAACCAAACCAGGGCCATAGTCAGAGGAACCCACCACAAACTGTCCGGAACAATCAAGGACGACTGGACATGGTTAACCGAGCCAATCTTCATGAAGCTGATGACGTCATAGCTGGTACGTTCACAGTTAAAGGCTTCACGACATATGTTTTATTTGATTCTGGAGCATCGTATTCCTTTATTGCGAGTAAGAAAGCGGAACAACTAGGATTTAGAGCCCCTAGTGTAGTGAACTTAGGTGTTTCCTTACCTAATGGGACAGTGGTGAACTGTTCCCACAGGTACATGGACGTTCCAATTCTTATTTATGGGGATGAGTTTGCAGCGAACTTGATTAAGTTCGACTTGCAAGACTTTGACATTATTTTGGGAATGGATTGGTTGACACGACACAAGGCTACCATCAACTGCGCTGAACAGAAGGTGGCGGTGTATGGTCCCAATAAGAAGAGATTTTCTATTTATGCGAAGCCATCCAAGCCAAGGATAAAGATCGTTACGGTTCTAAAGATAACGAAGCTAGCAAATAAGGGACATCCGATTTATCTCTGCCACGTAGAGGACAAGAAGGGAGAGGGAATTGTTCTAGAACAAATCCCGGTCGTTCGTGACTTCCCAGATGTGTTCCCAGAAGAAATCCCAGGGATGCCACCACACAGGGGGGTAGAATTCACCATCGATTTGGCTCCAGGAACGCAGCCTGTGTCTAAAGCCCCATACCGAATGGCACCTGCAGAGAGTAAGGAATTAAAAGAGAAACTGAAAGAATTACTTGATAAAGGTTACATCAGACCAAGTACATCACCATGGGGAGCTCCAGTGTTATTCGTTCGCAAGAAAGATGGTAGTATGCGGCTCTGTATAGACTACCACGGACTAAATCAGGTGACTATCAAAAACAAATATCCTCTCCCAAGGATCAATGATCTGTTTGATCAATTGAAGGGAGCAAAGATGTTTTCAAAGATTGATATGAGATCGGGATATCATCAGCTGAGGGTAGCTGAGGAGGATATTCCGAAGACGGCTCTCCGAACTAGATATGGGCATATGAATTTACCGTAATGTCCTTCGGGTTAACGAATGCTCCGGCGGCATTTATGAGTCTGATGAATGACGTGTTCCGAGCACTATTAGATACCTGCGTAGTAGTGTTCATCGATGACATTCTGATCTACTCCAAGGGGGAGCATGAGCACGAAGAACACTTACGCAAGGTTTTGACAATACTAAGGGATCACCAGTTTTACGCGAAATTGTCAAAGTGTTAATTTGGGCTGAACAAGGTGTCCTTTCTTGGACACACTGTATCGGCTGAAGGAATTTCTGTTGACCCAACCAAGGTATCCGCAGTGGCTGAATGGCCTATTCCGACCTCACAGACCGAGATAAGAAGCTTCCTTGGTTTAGCAGGATACTACAGACGGTTTGTGCAAGACTTCTCTAAGATTGCTAGACCATTGACGCAGAATCTGAAGAAGGGAAGTAAGGTGATATGGACTCCGGAGTGCAACGTTGCATTTGAGACATTGAAAAAGAGGCTAACCACAACTCCTGTCCTAACGCTTCCTACGGACACAGATGATTTTGAAGTGTACAACAATGCATCCAAGAACGGATTAGGGTGTGTCCTGATGCAACTTGGGAAAGTAATAGCTTACGCATCCCGACAGTTGAGACCTCATGAAGAAAATTATCCCACACATGACCTAGAGTTAGCAGCAGTGGTGTTCGCACTGAAAATATGGAGACACTACCTGTATGGGCGAAAATGCAAGATCTACACAGATCATAAGAGTCTAAAGTATATTTTAACGCAGAAAGAGTTAAACATGCGACAGAGGAGATGGCTAGAATTGATTAAAGACTATGATCTGGACATTTCTTACCACGAGGGAAAAGCAAATGTCGTAGCAGATGCACTTAGCCGTAAAGCTACGCATATTACTAGCATGAAGGTCCTTCCACCAGAGTTGTATAAGGAGTTAACAAAATTTGGAATCGAGTTGGTATATGAAGGGACGCCAGCAAGATTATTTAGCACGATTGCCATTCGACCAGATTTCTTTAAGGAAATTCAAGCAGGTCAACAAGGGGATATTAAGCTGGAAAGAATAAAGACCAAGATTGAAGAAGGAAAGACATCGGACTTCCAAATTGAAGCAGATGGATGTATCAAATTTCGGGGACGTTGGTGCATACCACAAGCATGTGCCGAGTTAAAAAGAAAGATTTTAGAAGAAGGACATGAGACGCCATATTTGGTTCATCCGGGGGGTGATAAATTGTACAAGGATCTAAAGGAACATTTCTGGTGGCCTCGGATGAAAAAGGAAGTAGCAAATTTTGTTGAGCAATGCCCTATTTGTCTTTAGGTTAAAGCGGAAAGGAAGAAACACATCGGGTTGGTCAAACCGTTGGAGATCCCAATGTGGAAATGGGATAGTATCTCGATGGACTTTGTCTCAGGACTGCCGAGGACGCCGTCGGGATATGATAAAATTTGGGTTATTGTTGACAGATTAACCAAGGCTGCTATCTTCATACCCATGCGAGAAAAATGGAGTATGGAACAGTTAGCAAAGGCCTATGTGGAGAATGTGGTAAGGAGACACGGAGTTCCGCTGGACATAGTGTCAGACCCTGATGGAAGATTTACTTCAAATTTCTGGACAAAGCTTCAAGAGGCCCTTGGTACGAAGCTTAACTTAAGCACGGCTTTTCATCCGACTACTGATGGACAAACAGAGAGGACTATTCAAACACTTGAGGACATGTTGAGAGTTCATGTGTCCTGGAGTTTGGTGGTAGCTGGGAAAAACATTTGGCACTGATAGAGTTCTCGTACAACAATAGTTATCACGCGAGCATTGGAATGGCACCGTTTGAAGCTATGTACGGAAGAAAGTGTCGCAACCCTCTATGTTGGTTCGAGAAGAACGATCCAATCCAAGTTGGACCTCAGATGATCGAAGAGTCAAGAAAAATAGTCGAAAAGGTCCAACAACGGATTAAGGCGGCACAAGATAGACAGAAATGTATGCTGACAAGCATAGAAGAATTGGCGAATTTAGAGTAGGGGATAAGTTCCTTCTTAAAGTATCTCCCATGAAAGGTGTAATGAGATTTGGCAAGCGTGGAAAATTGAGTCCAAGATATATTGGACCTTTTGAAATCACTGCTAGAGTTGGACCATTGGCCTATAGATTGGCCCTACCAGAAGAATTATCCAAAGTTCATAACGTGTTTCACGTATCTCAACTCAAGGAATATCATCAGGACCCAAGGAGGGAAGTGATACCCGAAATAATCAAATTGGATGAGAACTTAACATATGAAGAGCGTCCCGTGCGAATCTTGGGTTCAAAGGAACAAACCACTAGGCGAAAATCGATCCGGATGGTAAAGGTGCAGTGGTCAAGGCATGACGAGAGAGATGCAACTTGGGAGGTAGAAGCTGACATAAAGGAAAAATACCCCGAATTGTTCGATGAGATTAGAGACCAAGAATAACTTGGTGTACTATGTAAGAAGATACATTAGTGTATTGAACTACTTATTATAATGCAAAATTTTTAAATGACAAATATTATGTGGCTTCGAGGACGAAGCCTTATTTTAAAGAGGGTAGACTATAACACTTCGTAAAATTTAAATAAAAAAATTAATTAATTAAATTTTAATTAACAAATAATCAATTTTAATTTTTAACTAGCTCAAATATATATAATATATATATATATATATATATATATATATATAAATGACTTCTGTAAAAATATTGGAAGATGATTATTTAATTTGTCTTCTACATAGTTAATTAGAACAAGTTGGCTAGGACCATTAATTTATAAATATCGGATTTAATATTATTACATTAATTAAATTATAAATTTAAGCCCGTATCAATGAATTGAAAATATTAATCCATTCAAGTGTTGAAAAATTATATTTTGTCCAACTACTTAAGTACTACTTAAGTACCAATTATCCCAAATTAAGGATTCGGAGTCTTTAATTATTTGATTATTGGTGCCAAATTAATAAATAAAATTAATTCCATTAAATCCGTAAGTTAAATTTTAAGTGTTAAGAATTATTAAGTCCATAGTTTAGATTGATTAATTAATTGATTGGATAAAATTGGGTCAGTGAATTGTATGACCCAACAAGTAAAAGAAGAGAACAAAAATAAAAGCCCAAAACACAAACCAATTAGGCCCAATCCAAACCCTAGCCCAAACCCTAACCCTAAAAGAAAACCTACTGCCGCCGCCCCCCCAATTTCCGGCGCCGCTCTCGCCGCCGGCGAGATTCCGGCGAACCTCCGGCCGCCCACCATCTCCGGCCAACACCTCCGTTAAGCCCAAAAATCCGGATCTCGAGCCATCTCCCGTCCCCCACTCCATTCCGGCCCTATCACCACCGCCGGAAACCCTCGCCACCGACGGAGACCGGCCACAGCCGCCTCCGCCCTCATCTCGCCATCACCAACCCACTGCCACCATCGCCGGGCACCACCCTCTCGCCACCGCGACCATCCTCTCCTCCCATCCGCCGCGGCCAACAGCCTCCGACCACCACCCGTCGTCATCTCCACGTTCATCTCCATCTTCATCTCCATCCCTACCACCACCGGAGTCGTTAACACCACCACCCACCGCCACTGCCGCCACAACCACCATCACCAAACGGCCACCGCCACCACCACCACAGATCCGCCAACACCACCACCATTCTCTCCATTTCAAACCACCGAATCGGAAGTTACAACAACCAACCTCCAAAATAAAAAAAAGGAGATAGAAAGAGATGGAAGGAGGGCCGCCGCTGCCTGTCTCCATCCGCCGCCGCCGCCGGCCGCTGCCAGAAAAGGAAAATCGTAGAGGGAGGCATAGAGAAGTTTGAAATTGTAGTGGAGACAGAGAAGGTTGAAAAGAAATCTTAGGGGGTGCAGAGAGATTGGTGTGGACTGAGGCGAAATGGGAGACTGAGACAAAAAGATTGAAAAAAACAGAGAGCAGGGGTTGGGCGGCCTAGATGAGATTTTTGACTAGAAATGCAGATTGGGGTGTATAAATATAACAACTTCCACATTTCTTTTATGCCTCTCCTCTTCATATCTGCTTTCTCCCTACCAATTTCTATTACACTCTGTTCTGCTTCCACGTTCTTTCTGCCTACCCCATACTTTCCTCTCTTCCAAAATTTTAAAGAAACCCTCTAAGAATATATATATATATATATATGATAAAATACAAAAAAAAATTCATAGATAGTTAGTCCGTTGCAGTACTTCGAATAAAGCAGCAGAATTGAGATACTTATCTATCATCTTGAGCCAAGGTAGTATAAAATATATTTATAATCATAATTTTTGTTAGTTATTATTTCCTCTAAATATTGTTGTAACATGCTAAAATAATATTAGAACTTGCTAGTCAAGTAGCGGGAAAAGGTTATCTGCTCGTTGCCCGAGCACGTATCGTGTCCATCCTGCCCACGGTAACGGTAAGTAGATTTTTACTCTTTGGAGTAAGCCCAAATTATTTTAGCTTAAGCATAAATTTTTAAATACCGCTTTATTATATTTTAAACTTATGCTTATTGCTCCCTACTGTTTTAGAATATTGGTATGCTATTTTTTTACTGTGCCTAATAATTGTTGCAACTATTCTCAGAATCCTACGGATTTTTGAGCGCGCATTGTTACGGGGGTGGGACTGTGTGTGGGTCGCTGCTGCCCAACTCCCTCGTTTGTTGTGCATATTTTAGCCACACGGGGACCACTGGGGTTATTCAGCCCGATGCCATCACCTTATCTCACAGTGGGTTGAGGAAATTTCTTACCTCCCCCACACCCTTGAGTGTATGTGCGAATTGGGCTCTACGGCGGGGAACCTGCACATCACGGTGGCTGAGATAATTATTTCTCGGTAACGTATTGTTATATTATCTGTTCCCGGGATATAGAGTAATATTTCGTATATGCATAAATTATCCTCGTTTAAGCATGCCTTATTCAGTAAATGTTATTTAAATTATTTCTGTAACTTGACCTCCTCCGGGAGTAAGGGTCTCCTTACTCAGCGATTGTTTTTCGCTGACTCTATACTTTTCATGTTCACTCTCAGGTTTGGATATTTGTGAAGATCAGTAAACATTTCACGCATCGGGAACGGTTTGGGTTTATTCCGAATATTTCAAATTTGAGTGCGAGTTATGTATAATATTTTAAATCTCCTTAATGGAGTCAAACAACTTGGCATATGTGTGTTAATAAAGCGAGGACGTATATTTTAAAGTTTCCACCGTCCCTGTAATTGTTACACCTCGTATTTTAATGTGTGACGAACGATTATATTTATATGTGTGAGTAATGAACTATTTTATTTTTTTATATATATATAAGAATGTCCCTTTTATTAAATGAAATCTCCCTGAGTTTATTCCAATATTATCATTGCGCGTATTCGCGAAATATATTCCTCTGTTTGGGTTATGTTAACCAAATCAATTTACTAAACTTATTTTATACTTGTTATAGCATTAAAAGCTTATACGTGCATTATATGTTAACTTATCCGGAAAGTAGGTAGCATATACATCAAACTCTGATTGTATGCAAGTATGCCAGCTAGCCGTAGCGTATTCCGGACGGCCCGGAATGCGTGTCGGTAACATCGGCCCATTCTTCCCGCACTGTGCTTCCGCTGTACGTTTAGGGAAAATGGGGGTGTTACACTAGCACTCCATTGGATAGTCCTCATCCCGCTTTTCGGCCTGAAAAGGATTAAGCATTACGCCGAACGGTTGTAAAAGGTTATCGACCACAATGGGAGACCAAAACTCCTCAAAGTGATCAAAGATCTCATTTGTATAATCTTTGAAGTCGCAAGGTTCGTAAAAACATTACAAGAAGCTAGCAAAACGTTTGATAAATCTCCGAGATAAATCAAATGAGAGGGATAATATTAGATATCAAACCACCCCCGCTCGTGCCACCAGACCGAGATAGGAAATCTGTTTGTTGATCCTCCCGAAGGATCACAAACGGAAATTTCCTGGTCAACAAACAAGCCTTCATTCCTCATAGATGAGGCTATGTTCGAAAGGTTGACTGCGACAATGAACAACATTATCACCAGATGACTGGAGAAATCGTTAAAAGCACCTGTCGGGACCCCAAATCTCGTAAGAAATAATGTAACTACTCCATCCTCGCCCAGGATACTGCTCAACCAAAGACAATATTGTTATCAAGAGCTAAACTATCCCTGGTACCCTCCAATGGGAACATGGGGCCTTCACATGGCAGGACAAGATTCTTCTCAGAATCACCCTTTAACGTGAATGCACCCACATTGTCCTTCGGGTTACCAATGGCTTACATGGCCTCGCCGGTTGTACAGCCAACACTAGGGATGGAAACTACGGTGGAAATACTCAATCCTGTATAGGAATCTCCTTCAATTCACATACCAATGAACGGCCAAACGGGAGTGGCATGAACACGCCCCACAACCACTAACAAAACAATGTCCTGGTTAGGCTCCCCGAATTTCGGGCGCCGGGAGGGTTTCATGACACTAACCGAGTCAATGTGACTCGGGGGCAGCACCACCACTTCTGCCAATATTTGGCGGGAACATTCCCCAATATAACAATGGCGGGCAAAAGGATTTCAAAATCCACCACCACGCCAACAAAATCAGAAAATTCGAGGACCTAATCATGTTCCCCTGGGGAACCTTCATCATCCGCCACCCTTGGTATCAGGCCAACTAAAGTCACAAGGGTTGCCTATGTGAGAAGAATACCTAGAACCATGTTGCGACGGCTAGGATTGAATGTCTCCGAAACAAACAAGCCTGTTTATCAAAGGCCTTATCCGCCCCAAGTGCACGAGGACGATCCTCTACCAAATGGCACGTGAATACCCGAGTTCTATACATACTCAAGAGAATACGAGACAAACATCCACTATGGAACACATCGGCCGATTTATCACCCGACTCGGGGAGTTAGGTTGTAATCAGTTCCATCGGATGAAACTATTCCCTTCTACATTGACAAAGACTGCCTTCTCATGATTTATTAGTTTGTCCGTAGGCGAATTTGCCACATGGTAGCAGTTAGAGGAAGCGTTTCATACGCGGTTCTATAATCCACAACTGACAGCCACGTTTGTTGAGATTTTAGAAACCAAACAAAGAGACATGAACCGAGGCTAAGTTCATAGAGCAGTTACAACAACAGAAAGGGAAGTGTGAAACCATCATTTACAAAAGGAAATAACTAACATTGCGGTTAAAAATATATGAAACTTCATTTAAAAACGAAGTTAACCCCCTTGGAGATTGATGACCTGGCGACTTTATCGTCCAAAGCGATAAGAGTCGAATCTATACTCAAACAAACACAAGAGTCAAAAGGAAAATGGCAAAGAAAGCAAAATTCGTATCAAGTTGCTACCATACATCTGGACAGCAACATTGATCTAGAGGAAGCTTCTAATCAAGAGGCTGAACTCGCGGATCAAATGACCACTGAACTAGTCCGAGGCAGACCATTTGTTTGCATCTAACTGAAACCAAAGGCCGCCCGGGCTATGAAAAGTGAGTACGCTAAGCAACTGGCGGAACAAGAATTTTACTTCACTGTGTGCAGGACAGAAAAGATCTTCGACGCACTCTATGAGAAGCACCAAATCCGACTTCCTACATGCCAGAAATTGCCCACAGAAAAACAATCAACGGACGACTGTACTGCAAGTGGCACATTACGTTTTCAAATAGTACGGATGATTGTGTCCGATTCCGAAGGACTATTCAGAAAGCAATCCAGTCTGAAAGGCTAAAAGCGGGAACCATGAGGATTGACTCACAAGTCACAACCTTTCCCCAATGCAACAATTGCAGTCGAAAACTAGAACTTAAGGTCATTGACTCACAAAATTTCCCCAATGCAAACTAGCACAAGGTGACAAGCAAACCATACATAATGACATAACCATCAGCACAATAATCAATTAATTCCATCACAACACCTCCGTTGTACCAAGCATAGTTACCCTACTACTACTACTAATAATAATAATAAATTAATCTTTAAAAGATCATTATATATATATATATATAGAGAGAGAGAGTATTTTTGGGGTACAAAATACATATATAAACAAAGTTGATTAGTCATGAATTGAAGGTCGTCAGTCTACAAATCGACTTTGAATTACTTATTACTCCTATTATAAAGTAGTACTCCTACTAATACTACATAGTTTCACCCAGAAATTCTATTTAAATCCAAACCTAACATTTCCCCAATCCCATCCCTCACTCCATCTCCATTGACCCAGCCCCGGCCCGGCCCGCTAAAATGATGCCCGAAACTTCCCAGTAATAATAATACTAATATTTCCTCAAACTAAAATTTTACTTCTCTGATTCGCCCAATTTGAAATGCATCACTAATTCATTCCATCTGCGTTTTGTCAATCCTAATTCTGATGAAACAGGTTCGAGTCCAGCGAAACGCTCGCCGCTTTTCTGGCATCCACGCCGCTGCTGGAGGATTCGTGGCGGATGTGCACCTACGCCGCCCTCGCCCAGCAGGGCTTCGCGGCGGAGCAGGCGGCGGGGACGGCAGCGATTGTGGCTTTTTCGGCGCCGGATATCTGCGGTGACCTTGTGGAGATTGGGGCTGAGGGCGGGGAGATTTTCGGCCCGCTGTGTAACTGTGGCGGCGGCGACAGGGAAGAAGCCGCGATGGTTCACGGCGGCTTGCTGCGGTGCTTCTTGGCCTTTCACGGCCGCCACTGTTTTCAACAAAAGGTTGGTATTTTTGTCCGCTTCTTTTTAGCAACGCAACGCATATAATGCAAAACACATTGCCCTGCCAATTAGCAATTAGCAGTTATGTCATGTGAGTAATAAATTAAATAAAATTACTTCGAAATTAACTTTTTCCTAAAATAAATTTAAAATCAAATCCTAATCATTCTATGATTAACCACTGTTTAAATTATTTTACCTTTTTAGAAAAAAATTATTTTGTCCGACAAATATCTCATAAAGGAGCTCATTTAGATTAATTATTTTGCTAAACACCCCAATTTTTTTGTCCCATATTAAAATTTGTCGTTTTCTTATTTAAAATTGCTGTCATCATTACAATGCTTGCAAACTTTCAACAACTGTAGTATTTGATTCAACAACGTTAGCCGATGCCGATGCATTAGTCACTTTTGACGTAATAATATTTTTAGGGTAAATCGATCGTCCCTTTATGATGATAATTTTTTAATGGAAATCGGCCTTCTCGGATGGACAATCTTAGTTTCATCACTACTCCCATTTATTTAGATTATACTACTTAGCTTGTAGCGAATGAATAATTAATCACATTAGCAAATATGAAAATAGTGAAGAAAACATGACATGATGGCCTAAGAAATGGAATAAAAAATTGAAGACAACCCAATAATTTATTAATAAAAAAATACTCATAAAGCAGATTTAAGAATGAAAGTGACTCTGGGACTTACTAGTGGTAAGTCCCCCAACTCCCAACCTTTTGTTTGGGGTTCGAATTTCCACCCGGCCTCCTATCTCTCACCTTTGTGTGGCATGGATTTCCAACACCTATTTCCAGGCTTTGAATGACTCCTAAAAAAAAATGAAAGTAACTCGTCAACTAGTTGTTCAATCTATTCTAGAACTTGATTATTTATGTAATCAGTTCTCAGTTGACGTATTTTTTGGTTAACTATATGAATGTTTGGGAGAAAATAAATTTGCTAACAAATAGTGAATTCAAAAAATAGATAATTTAAAAAGTATATTGAGACAATTCCCTTTCCAAATTTACTATTTGCTAGCAAATTCGTCGATTCCCAAACTACATCTACTAGGTGTCTTGTGTCTATGTGTACAAGGTTACTGAATTTATTTGTTTCCTCATAATTGTCCGTTATTATGATAGTTGGGTGACTCTTTTACCTTTGTTAGAAGACAATTTATTTATTTTTAAATATTCAATAATAAAGGTATTTTATTTGATATGAGGCAATGTGTATGGGAATATAGATACCTGCCTTATATGGTGCGTTTCCACATTACCGTGTTGTTCACTTGCATGAATGTGAAAAATTCTACCTATATTATTCTTATAACCTTTTCATACTATTTCCAGCATTTGAGCATTTCCATATCTATTCGACACCCTATTTACGTTCTACCCTCTTTATTCAAAAAATATAACAGATTTCAAATAAGATTCAATATAAGCACCAAAGAAACAATGATGATGACTTGCTCAAGTGGTCAAGTTCATGCCTTCTAATTTTATAGTTGGGTGTTCGATTTCCCATCCTGCCCCTATCCCCCTTTTATCCATTTGTAATTTGTGTGATATGGGTTCTCACCATCCTTTCTTTGGCTTGGGCTCCTCCAAAAACAATATAAGACCAAACACAGCCATGTACTGATATGTTTGGTATGAGCTCCAACCATTCATTTCCTAACATGTATAATTAAAAAAAAAAAAAAACTTTATAAACAGACCTTACCTAATTTTTAACTTTTCAAAATTCAATCACTAAACATATCACCTGAGGATGTCGACGGCTAGGGTTTTGGGTGACTTGGGCGATTCGGTGGCTCCTCATGATCCAGGCGGCAAGGCACCAACTTTCGCACATATTCTTCGCCAAGGGGCGGCGACTACTGAAGAGAGGATGGAGACGGAGGACGTAGCATCTCCTCCTAGGCGCGACTTGCTTGCTGAAAAATTGATTCGAATGAGTTATGTGGATGGGAATCCTGCATTGCCTGACTTCGTGATCGATGAGGAATTGGATAGGGAGGCGGGATTGGAATGGTCGGATGCACTTGTCATCAAACTTTTGGGGATTACCGTTGGTTACTTGACTCTCAAGGAAAGGCTCATACGTATGTGGAGGCCGACGGGAGACATGAATTTAATTGATGTAGGGTTTGGTTGTTACATTCTCAAGTTTTCTAACATGGATGACCGAGAGAAGGTGATAAATGGAGGGCCGTGGCTTCTATTCGACCACTACCTGGCTATCATGCCTTGGACATGCGACTTTGATCCGAGCACTACCAAAGTTAATAAAACTTTGGTTTGGGCGAGACTGAATGGACTCTCTATTCATCGATTCAGGGAAGACATATTATGGGCTATTGCCTCTGGGGTGGGCGAGGTCATCAAGTTCGATAAGTGCACTCAGACAAAATCTAAGGCTAGGTTTGCCCGTGTGTGTGTCGCGCTGGACTTGGAACAACCGGTAACGGGGAAACTTCGGGTTAATGGGCGATGGATCCCTGTGGCTTACGAAGGTTTGCATTTAATATGCACTAATTGTGGTCGCTATGGTCACTTTGAACGTGACTGTAGCCATGCACGGCCCAAGGAGCCTGTTGCCCCGAACGTGGAGGAGGTGCCGAGAGAGGAGGAAAATGGCGCTAAATCCAGGGAGGGTGCTGGTACTGGTACTGCGAATGGGGTGGAAGTGGAAAAAGTTACAGGACCAGATTTGCAAAGCCGTGGTCATACAAGTAGGGCCACTGATGGAGACGCTGCTGCTAGGGAGCAAGTGCATGGTGACTGGATGGTGGTTGCACGCCGTCGGGGTCGACCAAACAGGAAGCCAAGATGGGAGGCAAGCTCATCTGGGGATGCAAAGGTGGAGGAAAATCAGAAATTTAATGAGGGGGTGGAGGAACAAGCTTCACAGCCTGATGCTAGAATTGCTGATTATGCGAGGAAGGGCAAGGCTGCGGTCATCGCTCCAGGATCGGCATTAGAGAAGTCGGACTCCTTGGCGGCTAGGGATGCTTCAGAACACAATAATTTGCTGGCAATTGTGCCTGTTAATGTCAATGGTGGCTTACAGACAAGCTCTCGTCGTAAGTTTGCCAACCCTTCGAAGCGGCCTCGCACGGAGGAGAGTAGTCGGGGCTATTTGGTCTCCTCTGATGGGGACGAAGAGATGCCTGTTGCTGATAATATTCCTCAAGCAACAGGTGGACGCTTTGCTGCTTTACTAGATAACGGCGAATCAAGGGATGAGGAGTGGGTGGATGCAGACGATGCGAGTGTGCAATAAATGTCTGGTTCGTCATTCTTATTCAGTTTTTATGGATTTTCAACAAATTTCTATTATTGCTTGGAATGTCTGTGGGTTGATGAGTCGTACAGCTCAACGATGGATGAGTGATCTTATTATGGAACATAAGCCTGATGTTTTGTGCATTCTTGAACCGCGTGGTCAATTCTCAAGAGTGAGGGTTTTCTTCAATCGTCTAGGTTATTTACCTGTAAGTATTTCAGAAGCTGTGGGAATGGGAGGCGGCATATGGGTATTACGCTCCAGGGGTATCCCTTGCTCGATCACTGTTCTTCATGAGCACGCCAGAATGATTACTTTTGAACTAGCCAAAGGCGTGAGTCGCTGGAATGTCACAGCATTGTATGCCGACCCTAATTATCAACGAAGGAAGAATAATTGGGATGACTTAAAAACAATTGCTGCCACTACGGATCTTCCTTGGGTGGTGTTAGGGGATTGGAACGAAATTGCTTATCAAGAAGAAGTGCAGGGTGGTGCTTTCTTAGTTGAGAGGGCGACTGAGCTCCGAGATCTATTCGATAGTTGCTTGTTGCTTGGGATGAAAACTCTAGGTCCTGAGTTTACTTGGACTCGAATGGCAGGCGAGGGTAGGCGGATTAGCAAGAGACTTGATCGTGGGATGGCTAATCTAGCTTGGGAGAATAAGTTTGAATCCGGCCGAATTATTCATTTGCCTCGACTGGGCTCGGATCACTGTCCATTACAGCTATTATGTGGCGAGCACATATCTACTAGGATGGCGAAACCATTTCGCTGGGAACAAATGTGGAGGGAGCATGCTTTGTACAGGGATGTTGTTAAAGAGGGATGTCAGGTTGGTGGCGATAATATGGAGGTCATTCTAAGGGATGTTCAGGACAAATCTGTTACTTTTAATAGGGAAGTGTTTGGGAACCTAAGGGAGCGTAAGCGAAAGGTTAAGAATCGATTAAGGGGTATTGAACAGCGACTGATACATGTTGATTCTGCTTGGTTGTGGCGTTTAGATGGTGAAATTCGAAGTGAGCTTGCTGATGTATTATTGCAAGAAGAACTGCTTTGGCAACAAAAGTCGCGCGACCGTTGGATTAGGGAAGGCGACCGCAACACCAAATATTTTCATGCGCGTACTAAAGTGCAACGCAAAAGAAATAAGATTTTTGGACTTCAAATGGAAGGTGGCAACTGGGAATTTAATCAGAATGTATTACAGGCACATGCGATTGAGTACTTTACAAATATGTTTGCTGTCCCACTATTAGAACCTGAAGGCGCGGATCTCCCTTCATTACAGGCCATTTCTGCGATGCATAAGGACTCCTTAAGCAAAGATGCAACGGTGGAGGAGGTGGAGTCGGCACTCAAATCCATGCGGGCGCTTTCAGCTCCCGGTCCGGATGGCTACCCTGCTGCTTTCTTTAAGGCATATTGGGATCTCTTGAAGGAAGCCACCACGAAATTGATATTGGATGCCATGGCCAGTCGTCATCTTCCGGATGGATTGGCTCATGCCTATGTTTGTCTACTGCCTAAGGTCGACATTCCGAGTTCCTTGAGGCAATTTCGCCCCTTAACTTTGTGCAATGTAACTTTTAAGCTCATTACTAAGATTTTAGTCCGTCGGCTTCGCCCCATTTTATGTGAAGTGATTGGGCCATTCCAGTCGGCATTCTTACCAGGGCGTGGCACTTCGGATAATGCCATCCTTCTTCAGGAGATTATTTCCACGCTAGAACATCCGCGGACAACTTGCAAGGCGACTGTTCTCAAAATTGATCTCACTAAGGCGTTCGACATGGTCAGTTGGAGTTTTCTGGAAGAATGTCTAATGGACCTTGATCTGCCTACTTGTTGCCGGGAGTTGATTATGGTTTGTGTCACATCGTCAAGCTTCTCATTGCTTTGGAATGGATCGCCTATTGGTCACATTACAGCGGGCCGAGGGTTGCGCCAGGGCGATCCATTGTCGCCTTATTTATTTGTGATCGTTATGGAGAAACTTTCACGCACGATTCTGGCGGAGGTGGCCTCGGGCGATTGGAGGCCGTTGCGGCTTTGCCCTGAAGGGCTAGGTTTGTCTCACTTAATGTTTGCTGACGACCTGATATTTTGTGCAGAATTGGAGCAGACAAGTATTAATTCCATTGCAACGACTCTTGCCCGATTTGGTTCACGCTCTGGGCTTCTTATGAACGCGGCCAAGTCCAACGCTTTCTGCTCCAAGAATGCAACGCAGGCTGATCGGCAGTTATTGGCTTCATCCCTTGGAGTGACTATTGTAGACGAGCTTGGGAGTTATCTCGGATTTCCAATTGTTCATGGGCGGCTCAAATCCTCTCACTTTGACAGTATTATTCATAAAATACAAGCAAGGCTTAATTCTTGGTCTTCTTTTTTGTTAAATCGTGCAGGGAGAATTACTCTTGCCAAGGCAGTTCTCAACTCTCTACCAGTCTATGTGATGCAAACTCACTTGTTGCCTATTGGGGTTTGTAATCACATAGATAAGATCGTGAGAAGATGGATTTGGAAGGGAGCCGAGGGCCATGGGTTACATTTGATTAATTGGGGTGTTGTCACTCGCCCTAAGAAATATGGCGGATTGGGTGTTAGAGCTTGCCGAGAGATGAATCTTGCATTGATGGGGAAACGTGTCTGGGATTTCATCACTGAGCCGAACAAGTTGTGGGTTGCTGCGATTAGAGAAAAATATGGGATGGCGGCAGGCTTGCTTCCCCGTGATCATTACCGCGGGACCAAGGTGTGGAAGTCTTTGGTTAAAGTAAGTGATATCTTTAATACTGCTTATGGTGTTCGGCTGGGATCCGGGTCTTGCTCCCTTTGGTTTGCTCCTTGGTGGGAAGGACGTAATCTGGCAGAATCAGTCCCGTTCATCGATGTTCATGACCTTACGTTAAGGGTCAAGGATGTTGTGGAGAATGGGAAGTGGAAGTTGAATGGCATTTACTCATGGCTTTCTCCCGCAACTAGACATGCTATTGAAGCCTCGCCGGCGCCATACCTGCATGAGGGTGCCGCGGACATTTTGCATTGGAGGGGTGATATAACGGGTCAGTACAGCGCTCGATCCGGATACAAATGGCTCATGACAGATGTGGTGAGATCAATAGGCTGGACTTGGCTTTGGCGAGATCCCATCCCTGACAAAATTAGTGTTCTGCTATGGCTTATAGGACATGATGCACTGCCTTGCAATCTTTTGCGACATCGACGAGGTCTGACTTCATCGCCGCTCTGCATAATATGTGGTGATCAAATTGAGGATTGGAGACATGCATTATTCAATTGCTCTTGGGCTGTGCATGTATGGCGACGCGGAGGTTTCCTCTTTAATGGTGTGTTGGATGGGCTAGCTGCGGATGATATACGACATTGGCTTCAGTGGGCCTGGATTAAATGGGGAGTGCGCTTTCTTGCTTGGCTTTGGGTAATCTGGTGTCAAAGGAATGATCGGGTTTTCGGGGGCAGTGAGTTGACTTGTGATCGCGTCTGTGCGAAGGCCCATCGGCTGTGGATCAGGCTAGAACGGAGAGGGGTTGTGAGCAGGGAAGAAAGTGTGAGGATCATAAGGTGGAAGGAGGCCGAGATCCATGGTAATATTCTGCACTCGGATGGGTGTGTCCTCGAGGAGCCTTGGCGTTCGGGCTTCGGGGCTGTCCTTAGGGATTCCAGCGGACAATGGTTAGGAGCTTGCAGCGGCAGTGTGGGTAAGAGGAAGATTCTCGAGGTCGAATTATTGGCGCTCCGGTTTGGTCTCAAGTTGGCTGTGCAGATGGGAATAATGTTGCAGGCTTGTTATTGTGATTCAATGGAGGTGACAAGATTAGTCCTTGGTACTGTGCTCCCTCGGCATTATTTGTGGCCTCTTGTTCAAGAAGTGAGAGGCTTGCTTCAATCCATGGCCGGATGTGTCCTCAGGCATGTTTGTCGGGAGGGTAATCAGGTTGCGGATGGACTGGCTCGGAAGGCAGCAAGATCGGAAGAATTCTATACCACATGGGCTTTTCCCCCGGATGAGATCTCTAATCTCCTTGATAGAGATGCTAGTGATACTGGTTATGCTCGTTTGAGCTAATTGTTGCTTTTATTCTTTATTTTCTCTCTTTGCTCGCCTTTTCAGGCTGTTCACAAAAAAAAAATTCAATCACTAAACATTAATACTAAACAATATTACCCAAAATGATCTCAATTTAAAAATATTTTTCAAAATTAACTCAATACTCTAAACTCTATACTTTATTTGTTTTCCAAACATAGGGTTGAACCTTATGTAATAAATATATACTCCCTCTGTCTCATTAATTATGTCTCAAAACCTTTGAACATGTCGTACAATGCGCTTGTTTAACAATTAATATCTTAAAATATATAGAAGTAAAAATTCTATAAAATATATTCTAAAACTATGTGAAAAAAGCGAATATAACAAGATCCAACTCGACTATATTTTTATTATATAATTACAATAAAAAGTTAGATCAAATTTATATAATGAACAGTAGGAAAATCCAAATGGGGCACAATAAATGTGACGGAGGGAGTATTAAAAGAAAAAACAAAAACAAATCTATATATGATTTTTTGCGATTAGCCCTTTTTGATATTTTATTTTATAGATGAAGAATGAAGACTATGATGGTTAAGTAATTGTGCGTGCATAATACGATAGATGTTACTCGAATGGTTATTTTGTAATACCCACTAGACGCGTTTTACATGCCTCATCCCACTTCTCACGTCTTTCTAATTTTTAGAATAATTTTTATTTTTCTGAACATATATAGTCTAGAAAATGAATGGTGAGAGTTCATATCGCATAAATTATAAAGAAAAAAAAATAAATGGATATAGGGCCGAATGAAAACCCCAACGTAAAAGTTGAATGTTGGAAGACTGACCAAGTCTTCTATCCCCGGACAAAACGTCCATTCAAACCCTTCATGTGTCTTTGTCGATTGTCCAATTTTCGGTGATATATATGGATCAATATATCGTAAATTAAGGTCAAGCACATTTTTTTTAAATAAAAAAAACCATCTTTGCATTCAAATAAGAGTTTTGGAGATAGGTCCCCCCCCGAAAAAAAAAGAGTTTTGGAGATTGGAACTTATCTTAGTGGTTAAGTCCCCCGACACATAACCTATAGGTTGGGGGTTCGATTCCCCACCAGCCCCTATCCCTCCCCTTTTATCCTTTTGTAATTTGTGTGATATAGACCTCAACCACCCTTTCCTAGTCTGTATAGGCTGTTTAGAAAAAAAAAGAGATATCTTCTGGCTTCGGCTCCTCCAAAAAAAAGAGTTTTATATAGTTTACCAAAAAAAATGAGTTTTATATCTATAATCTTTCAATTAACATTGTGTTGTGAAATTATTACAAGTATATGCCTATTAGCTATATGATAATATGGAATTCTAATGATGATATATTAGTAATGGATATATTTGAATGAAAGACAATGGAAGAAATAAAAGAAATAGTATTAGTGTATTCAATAGTGCAACTATTGAAGTGTAATTAAGACCAAAAGTAAGGAAAATATATGCTCAAGTATAAGAGTTTTTTGAACAAATATTGGTGTGTATTTCTCACTTAAGAACCCATATTTATAGACATAATACAAGGCTAATGGCATCATAATTAATTGCCTTCACTAGAATAGGTATCATGACTAATGGAGCATTTCTTTGAAAAAGTGGTATACATCCAAATTTCATCAATAATTGTCATCAATAATTGTATAACACTCCCTCTTGGATGTACTATATATAAAAGAATATGTCTCGTTAAAACCTTACTAGATAAAAACCCTCTGGGAGAAAAATCTAGTGAAGGAAAAAGAGTACATAATTCTTATATATTAATTTCTCCCTCTGATCAAAGCATCAGTTGAGATTCTTTAGTTGGCGCATCCCAATGCTTTTCACCAACTTTTCGAATGTTGCTGTTGGTAGTGCCTTGGTAAATAAATCTGCAAGATTATCAGCTGAACGGATTTGCTGCACATCTATTTCACCATTTTTCTGTAAATCATGAGTGAAGAAAAATTTTGGTGAAATGTGTTTCGTTCTATCTCCTTTAATATACCCTCCCTTCAATTGTGCTATACAAGCTGCATTATCTTCATATAAAACTGTTGAGGATATTTTTTCTTCAGTAGCCATGCCACAATTTTTCAATATATGGTGCATCAAAGATCGCAACCATACACATTCTCGACTGGCTTCATGGATTGCTAAAATTTCAGCATGATTTGACGAAGTAGCTGTCAAAGTCTGCTTCATTGATCTCCATGAAATTGCAGTACCACCACATGTAAAAATATAGCCAGTTTGAGATTTAGCTTTATGTGGATCTGATAAATATCCGACATCAGCAAAGCCTATTATTTCATGTCGAGAATCATTTGGGTAAAATAACCCAAGATCAATAGTTCCTTGGAGATAGCGAAATATGTGTTTAATTCCATTCCAATGTCGTCTAGTAGGAGATGAACTAAATCTCGCTAATAAATTTACTGCAAATGATATATCTGGTCTAGTGCAGTTTGCGAGATACATTAAAGCACCTATGGCACTTAAATATGGGACCTCTGGTCCAAGAATTTGTTCACCTTCCTCTTGTGGTCTAAACGGATCCTTTTTTATATCAAGTGACCTTACGACCATTGGAGTACTCAATGGATGTGCTTTATCCATATAAAATCGCTTTAATACTCTCTGAGTATATGCTGTTTGATGGACAAATGTTCCATTATTTAAATATTCAATTTGCAAACCAAGGCATGATTTGGTTTTACCAAAATCTTTGATTTCAAACTCCTTTTTTAGGTATTCAACAGCCTTTTGGAGCTCCTCTGGAGTTCCAATCAAGTTGAGATCATCAACATAAACTGCAATGATTACAAACCCTTGTCCATTTTTCTTAATGAAAATACATGGACAAATTGGGTCATTTGTATAACCCTCTTGTATCAATGACTCACTGAGTCGGTTATACCACATTCGCCCGGACTGTTTCAGTCCATATAGGGATTTTTGTAATTTGATGGAATACATATGTCTAGGATTTGATTCATATGTCTCTGACATTTTTAATCCCTCTGGGACCTTCATATAGATATCTGTATCTAAATTTCCATATAGATACGCAGTAATAACATCCATCAATCTCATTTCAAGATTTTGATGGACTGCTAAACTGATAAGATATCTAAATGTTATTCCATCCATTACGGGGGAATATGTTTCATCATAATCAAATCCGGGTCTCTGTGAAAACCTTTGGGCGACTAATCTCGCTTTGTATCTGACAATTTCATTTTTGTCATTTCTTTTTCTTACAAAAACCCATCTGTATCCGACTGGCTTTATATTTTCTGGTGTTTTGACAATCGGTCCAAACACATTTCGTCTAGCCAGGGAATCCAATTCAGATTGGATTGCATCTTTCCATTTTGGCCAATCTTTTCTTTTCCGGCATTCATCAACCGAATTTGGTTCATGATCCTCGTCATCATTTATGATGTCAAGTGCTATGTGGTACGAGAATACATTATCTATGATAATTGCATCTCGATTCCAAACATTTCTGCTTGTGACAAAATTGATTGATATTTCATTATTTTCAAGTTCATTCTCCTCTGGAGCTGCAAGTTCCTGCTCCTCTGGAGCTACTTGCTCTTCAAGAGCTTCTTTTTCCTCTGGAATATTTTCTGTAATTTTGTCACTTTCAATTATTTGTGATCCTCTTTTCTTTCGAGGATTTTTATCTTTTGAACCTGGTGGTCTACCACGCTTCAAGCGTGCAGTAGATTCATCTTTGGCACTTGTAATTGGTCCCTCTGGGACATTAATTTTGATTGGAACATTTGCTGCCGGTATAAGAGATTTTGTTACTCTTTTAGAGTCGCATAATGCATCCGGCAATTGATTTGCAATACTCTGCAAATGTACAATTCTTTGTACTTCTAGTTCACAATCATTTGTACGAGGATCGAAGAAATCTAACGGTGTTTTCCAGTTGATTTCTTTTTCTTTCTTTGGTTGATTTCTGTCTCCCCCTAATGTCGGGAAATGAGATTCGTCAAAATGACAATCTTTGAATTTCGCAGTAAATAAATCACCAGTTAATGGTTCGAGATATCGAATAATCGATGGTGATTCATACCCGACATATATTCCCAATCTACGTTGGGGACCCATCTTTGTGCGCTGAGGTGGTGCAATCGGGACATACACAGCGCAACCAAATATTCTGAGATGGGATATATTGGGTTCATGCCCAAATGTTAATTGTATAGGAGAGTATTCATGATAATGTGTCGGCCTTAACCGCACCAATTTTGCTGCATGTAATATTGCATGCCCCCAAGCTGTCAATGGCAATCCAGATCTCATTAATAATGGTCTTGCAATTAATTGTAAACGCTTTATAAGCGATTCAGCAAGTCCATTCTGTGTATGGACATGAGCAACAGGATGCTCAACTGTTATGCCAATTGACATGCAGTATTCATCAAACCTCTGTGATGAATATTCACCAGCATTATCCAATCGGATATTTTTTATTGTATAATCAGGGAACTGTGCTCGTAATTTAATAATTTGAGCAAGTAATTTTGCAAACGCATGGTTGCGAGATGATAATAATGATACATTGGACCATCGTGTTGATGCATCAATTAGCACCATAAAATATTTAAATGGTCCACATGGTGGATCTATAGGTCCACATATATCACCCTGAATTCTTTCAAGAAAACTAGGGCTTTCAGTTCCCACTTTTGTTGGTGAATGTTTGGAAATTAATTTTCCTTGGGAGCAAGCAACACATATATATTCATTATGTTGCAGCAATTTTTGTCCCTTTAATGAATGGCCATGACTATTTGTAATAATTCGCCTCATCATTGTAGAGCCGGGATGGCCTAGACGATCATGCCATATCATATATTCATCAGTAAGCCTATGGCTTTCAATAGACCTCTGGTCTATTTTGGGATGATATATATTAGTGGGCCTCTGGCCATCAATAAACCTCTGGTTTATTTGGGGAATATTAGGCCTGTGGTCCAAGTGATAATTTTCAGTTGTATTTATCTTTGAAAAATACAATCCAGAAGACAGAGCTGGTAATTTTTCCAATATATATTTCTTACCATGAGTGGTATTTGTAATTAATAAATATTCGACATTCTCTGAAGTCGATGTCTCGAGATGATACCCATTTTCTCGGATATCTTTAAAACTCAATAAATTTCTTCGAGACTTGGGAGATAGGAGTGCATTTTTCACAATTAATTTTGTTCCCTCTGGGAAAATAAGGTTGGCTGTGCCAATTCCTTTTATAATATTTGCACTACCACATATTGTGTTTATGTTTGTATCTTCCATTTTTAAATTGGAAAAATACCTTATGTCTTTTAGTATTGTGTGCGTTGAAGCACTATCAATAAGACATATATTATCACTTTTATAATTCCCCATTTTGCTGTAATTAAAACAAGATATAATTAATATTAAAACAAGACTTAACATAAGTAATATATTACAATACATAGACAATAAATATAGCACACATGCAAAAGTAAAGACAGATACAGAAGTTCAAAGCGTAATAAAATAATAATACAACATAACAATTAAACTAAATCACTATATAAATCTTCAACTTGAAATTCTGGGATATTGGGCATATTCTCCTCAGAATTCATTATGTCAACATGGTTTGTTTCAACCACCCTTTTTCCTTTATCCCTCTGGGAATCTTGATAAAGTTTCACCCAATGATCTCCGGTACGACAATTTTTGTACCAGTGCCCGTTTAGGCCGCATCTATCGCATTTTGCTTCTTCATAGTTCTGTTTTTGGACATCACCTCTGGTGTTGCCCTGATTCTGATTACGTGTGTCTGTCGTGGGCCTAATGTAAACATTGTTGCGGAAAATGATTTTTCCCACGGCCTCGGTTATGCCCATGACCACGAGGTCTCTGACCCCGGCCACGACTACGGCCACGACCACGGCTGGAAGATTCAGTCACATGTGCCTCTGGCAATGGACTACTGCCAATTGGCCTCATTTCATGATTTTTTAATAATAAATCATTATTCTTTTCAGCCAATAACAAAAACGTAATCAGATCAGAATATTCAGTGAAACCCTGTGCTCGGTATGTTTGTTGTAACACCGTATTGGAGGGGTGGAATGTAGAGAATGTCTTCTCTAGCATTTGTTTATCAGTAATTGTCTCCCCACACAGTCTTAATTGTGATACGATATTAAACAGAGCAGAATTGTAATCATTTACTGATTTAAAATCCTGGAATCGTAAGTGTGACCAGTCATACTGGGCTCGAGGGAGATTTATTGATCTTAAATGATCATATCTTTTTTCTAAATTCTCCCAGAGTTCAATTGGGTCTTTGACCGTTAAATACTGTGTTTTCAATCCCTCATCAAGATGATGGCGGATGAAAATCATAGCTTTCGCACGGTCTTGGTTTGAAGCCTGATTATCTTTTTCAATTATTTTTTCAAGACCCATTGATTCCAAATGGATTTCAACATCCATTTTCCAAGATAGATAATTATCTCCAGATACCATCAATGGTCTGAAATCCTGCTTTGTCAAGTTAGCCATAATAGAATTATTGAAATACAAAATATTACCTCAAAGAAATTCCGGCAGAGCTCCGTTCGTAGCTCGTGCTGATAACGTGTTGTGAAATTATTACAAGTATATGCCTATTAGCTATATGATAATATGGAATTCTAATGATGATATATTAGTAATGGATATATTTGAATGAAAGACAATGGAAGAAATAAAAGAAATAGTATTAGTGTATTCAATAGTGCAACTATTGAAGTGTAATTAAGACCAAAAGTAAGGAAAATATATGCTCAAGTATAAGAGTTTTTTGAACAAATATTGGTGTGTATTTCTCACTTAAGAACCCATATTTATAGACATAATACAAGGCTAATGGCATCATAATTAATTGCCTTCACTAGAATAGGTATCATGACTAATGGAGCATTTCTTTGAAAAAGTGGTATACATCCAAATTTCATCAATAATTGTCATCAATAATTGTATAACACATTGGATATAGAAATGTTTGCCTCCCTCGGCATTAGTGTTGGGTCCAGCTCCTTGAGGTTGTTGTGGTTCTCCCCGGTTCATCTCTTTTGAGATTGTTCGGCTTTCCTTCTTTTATTTTTTTCTTTTTTTTCTTTTTCTTTAGCCAACGTTCATAGCGTCACTGTTTACAAAAAAAAAAACATTGGATATAGAAATTTTTATTGCGTATTCAATGATATAAATTTTAATACTCCCGAGTCCCACCCTCGTATTTACTTTTCTTAACATTTTTTTTCATAAACTTAAATTTCAACTCTGAAATGATTAAGTTAGTAAACTATTAAGTTGAGATTTTATTAAAACTAGAATTTTGACCCGCGCTTCGCGGGCGGTGTTTTTTCTTTCTTTTTTTTGGTCCAAATAAAATCAAGTATTTGTGGTCTTATTATTATTTGTGGATAAAGTTTGCTTCGCTTTAAATTCATAACATAGGCATAGGAAACCATAAGAATCTGTATCAATTTGATCATAAAACATGCGACAAAATAAATAATCAGTTCATTATCTCGACATAATCAACATCAATTTCTATAGGAATATCTTGATCCACCAATTTCAATAAACCAAACTATTCTAAACCATGAGTACTAATCTCCGATTTCAATAAGATAGTAGGAGGGATGGATTCAATTAATTATATTATACAAACCATTATTTAGAAGACCTAGAAAATATTAGATTTTAATAGAGTTGAGTATGAATGTTTCGTCATGAATTAAAAATTTACAATAAAGAAAGCATTCATAATTAAATCTTAGCCCTATAGCCAATTATTAGATTCGAAGAGAGTTGAGCATCTATGTTTCTCAATGAATTATAATAAACACCAAATGTAAGATTCAAAGACAGGTGTGCATACTTATTCTATTGAGAAACCGGGATATACAACATAATAAGATGTCATGGGGCATGGATGATGATGCATATTACAACGTGGATTATAATTCACAATATCCTCTTATAAATTACTCCTCCGTCCCACTAATTCCGTCTCATTTTCCTTTTTGGGTCGTTCCATTACAATTGTCACATTTCTGTTTTAGGAAATAATTACATACTTTAATTACCAAACCCACTACCATCACATTACATTAATAAATAAATATATTAAAATTTCAAACACGCAACTATCACATCACACATAAAGAAAATAATTAAAAATTCAAATACATTACAATCACATCTCATAAATTCCTAATTTACCCCCACTTTAAATACTAATCTACACCTACATTAAATACTAACTATCTCTATATAAAATACCGTGCCCAAAATAAATGGGACACTATTATGGGACGGAGGGAGTATAAGTTAATCAGGGGAAGAATGTCAAAAGATAATGTGTAAGAGTAAATCCTTAGGCAGTAAGAGATAATTGTTCCCAACAAATAAAATTAGAAACCATGGGCTAAAGGACTAAAAATGCATAATCTCAAATATTAAAAGATAATTGGAGTGTAAACTTCAGTATGACTATCGGAAAGCATTAGCTATTACAAAGGTTTATGAGTTAATATATTTACTATAAATATGTTAATATTTTTTATAATATTTATTTAGGTTAATTTTTAGTCTTGAATTTTAATATTAATAATATACTATATATTTGAAAATATTACTTATTCAATTAAAGAATTTATAATGTATTGGTTTAACTAAAGTTGTTATAAATATCAAATATATTATAATTTATTTTTAATTTATATTTTTATTAAAAAATATATGGAAAGATTTTCTCAAGATTTTCTTATACTAACAAATAGATTTATTATCTAAATATAGAATATTTAAAAGATTGATCACATGGCATGTAGGAGATTCAGCGCTAACGTGTAATTATTTTGGATGACTGCACGTTTGAATGATTAATCAGCCCCTACGTGGGCATAATTACTGTATAACCCTTTAAATTAAAAAAGAATGAAATATATTTAATAAGGATAATACAGTCTGCACATGCCAAAAAGTATTCAGAATTTATTTATTATATATAGATCTTTGTTTAAATCTGAATAGTGGTGATTGATATGTAGAACTAAAGATTGAATTATGTTAGCTTACAATTTTTTACATTTTAAAATTCAAAAAAAAGAAGTTATATGCCGAAGTTTCTGAATTAAAATAACAACGACGATGATGATAATAATAATAATAATAATAATAATAATAATAATAATAATAATAATAATAATAATAATAATAATAATAATAATAATAATAATATATATTTATTATTATTATTATTTTTTTATATTAATTAAGTATTAGTATTATCTTTTATTAATATTCTTTTTATACAATACTATGTTATTATATTATCTATATATATATATATATTAAAGCATTAGTGAACAACCCATCCTAAATTTAATGTGGTGTCTCCATTTCAAATTTCTAATTTTTATAGATTTTTGTATTTTTAATTTATTAATTTTAGATTTTGCATTTATTTATTTATTCATTATAGATTTTTAGTTTTTGAAATATATGTAATTTCAAATTTATATGAATTCCCACAATCTTTACTTTTAAATAGATTTGATAGATTTGAAATTTGAAATTTTGTATTTTTTATTTTATTTATATTATTTTGTATTTTTAAATTTACTAATTTTAGATTTTCGCGTTTATTTATTTATTCAATAGAGATTTATTCACTTTTAAAAAGATTTGAAAGATAAAATTTAAAATATTATATTTTTACTTATATATTTTGGATTTTATTATTTTTTATTTTATCTATTTTAGATTTTATTATTTAGTATTTTTTATTTTAGATTTTATTGTTGCATTTATTATTTGTTTATAGATTTTGAGTTTTGCACCATAGGATTATTATAACATGAATATGCATTTGTAATTTTTGCACCATGGATTATTAGAACGAGTTTCTGCACTGATAACTAAAAATTATGTTGTGTTTATGTTTCAATATAGTGATCATATTGTAATTAATGTCGGTAATTTTTTGTAGGTTTAGTCTCTATTTTGGTTATATTTTTGTGGTTTGGTAAATGATGTAATCAAAATGTACATTGCACATCATATTTATTTATTCATATTAAAGATATATTAATGTGTATATGAAATCCCAATTTTATTTTTTAAAAGATGTTTAATTTCTAATTTATATGGAATTCCCACAATTTTCAGTTTTTCAAGATTTTGAAATTTTAAATTTACAAGGAATTCGCAGTGTATACATGGAATTTATATTATTAAAGATACATTAACGAATATATGGAAAATATTTTTATATATTAATTAATGTATATATAGGCAATGTTTTTACAAAATGTCACTTCTCCTAAAAGTAAGTATACAATTATATATTTACTAAAAGTAATATAGAATTATATAGTTGCTAATCGTTAAAAATATATATATATTTTATAATTATATCATTATAATTGTATATAAATATATAATAAATAGTATAAATCATATTTATGTTTTATTATATTAAAAATAATACAAAAAATTATAATTATTAAGAGAATTGTGAAAATTCATATTCTATGGATAATTGGTTTAGAGCAAATTAGTTATTTTCGTAAAGCATATTATAAATAAAAGAATCAGGTGTATAAAGAGTTATTGGGGTGCGAATAGATCCATCAGTAAATAAAGAATGGAAATTTTATTTTTTTTAATCTATTTTTTAATAAATACTTCATTAATCTATACTTTAACAGTTTTGCAATTGACGAAACAACAAATATAAATCTAGCTTTGTTAGAAATTGAAAGGCAGATTGCTGCAAATTTTATAAATTTGAAAATTTTCTCTGGAATGCGGGTACTGAATGAAGTTTTAACATCTGAAACAGATAATCTATTGATACTAGAAGAGACATATTATAATAAGAAAGAAATAAAAGTGGATCATGCTAAACTATTACCTTTATTGATTAATGAGCAGATGAATGTTTATATAAGGTATGTAGTTGATAGTGATGAGTGTTGATTGTTTTTTTCTTAACATGGTGGAACTGACAAGACATTTAACGATAATTTATCTAGAAAATATTATGTTTAGCCCCTTAGTGGGAGAAGTGATATTGTGTTGCATGTAGCATCAAGTGGAATAGCACCCCTACTCCTTCCAAGAGTTAGGACTGATTCCACTAGATTCTTATGAGAATTCTACATATATAAAACTTATCCCATAAAATTATTTAATATCTCTGCTCATTAAAACAAAGCTCATTATTTTGGATGAAAATTCTTGATTGGTAGAATGATTATGAGCCTGTCTGAATGAACCAAATTCCTCATTCGATTTTAGAGGAAAAAAGTCATACTCGCATTTTATTTTACTATGACTATAAAAAAAAGTCAATGTCAATCTTTAAAGAATATTGGATTACATCTTCAAAAATTAGTTTTTACCTATGTTAGTGATACGTTGCAATATCTCGTGTCACTGTACAGAGGGGGTTCGAAGTATTAATATGCAATTAACATGGGTTAACCCAAGATACTACAAAAAATGTTGTTTACAATGAAAATTATATCTGGCAGAAATTTGCACAATGAATTCTTCATGTAGGTGATGGTAATTTGTAAATCTGGAATTTATTTCGGAGATGTACATAGATATGACATTTCCAGATAATAATTTTATAAACTCTACGGGAGATCTTATAGCGGCAATTGTTGAGAGTACTTATACAAATATAAACTGCACCACTTCAAGTCCAGATGTTTTTAAAGATATTGCTATACCAATCCCTACCAATTAGATTGTTAATACGATCAATGATTACATCATGGAACATATGTCTGCAAATAAAAATGTATATCTATCAGTCCTAACAATATTTTTCAATAGGATGAAAACATAGATAATGTCAATTAATTATTTTCATTGAAATATCTAAACATGATCAATTGTTCTGGATTACCGAAACATAAAATATAGTTGAATTAGGGTTGCGTAGTCATGCTTATTAGGAATATAGATCGATCAAATAAAGTATGCAATGTAAGTAGATTGATAATAACCAAGATGCGGAACCATATTATTGAGGTTAAATCATTTTGGGGAAACCATAAAAGTAAAAAATTCTTGATTGGTAGAATGCTTATGAGCCTATCAGATTTAACCAAATTTCTCATTCGATTTCAGATGAGAAAATTTCAACTTATAGTTTGTTTTGCTATTATTATAAACAAAAATCAATGTCAATATTTAAAGAATATTGAACTTTATCTTCTAAAACTACTTTTTTAGCCATGAACAGTTATGTTGCAATTTCGTGTCACCAGCAAGATGTGGCTCAAAGTATTAATACGAAATTAAAAATGATTAACTCAAGATACCACAAGATATGTTTTTACAATAAAATTTATATATGACAGAAAATTTGCAAAATGGATACTTGATGTAGGTGATGGTAAGGCCGGTGCTGATTTTGAAGATCTACAATCAGATGTGACATTTCCGCATGATATTCTTATAAACTCTTTGGGTGATCCTATAGCGACAATTTTTAAGAGTACATATACAAATATAAACTGCAGTACTTCAGGAATGAAATTTTCAGCAAATTATGAGGGAATTTTTTATATTATGCGTAATATTTATATATAAAATTTAAATTTCAAATTAGATAAAAATATATCATTAATAATTATTTTTATTGATCTGTTATGTTTGTGTTGGACAAGCCACAAAAGCTAAAGAAGACGTTATAATATGATTTCTTAGTTAGTTTTAAAAATAATTAAAATATATTATCATATACATCATCTTTCGAATAGATATAAAATTATTATATATTTTTCATTACTCAAAATATGATTTTTTTATTATTTTATACAATATAAGTATATATATTATAAAATATATAATTATGCCGTCGAGTTTCGACAGGTTACTTACTAGTTATTATTAAAACGGAAACGAAAAATGTGAAATGAAGCCGACGTTTTCTGGAACGTCCCTTGTTATCCAAAAAAGAAAAATGTGAAATGAAAGGTCATTATATCACATGAAAAATTATATTTTGTGGCTAAAGATTTTCTTAGTCTATCTTTATCCATGACCATCCCAACCACCCAACCATCCAACTATCTCTTTATTTTATTAATTTCTCTCTTTTCCACATCATCAATATTCATCCCAACCCAACCATTTCAATTTTACATACTTTATCAATAACAACCCAACCATCCAACCAATATAATTATTTTAATATTTATAATTGTAAATTTTGTTGAAATATTAAAAAATTAATGTATCAAAAATATAAAATATTGTATCTTATTTATAAAGAATAAAAATCTAAAATTTTTATATATTATTTATTTATTTTTATTTTATATAAATTATAAAATGAGTTAAATATATCAAAATTGATATATTATGTATTTCATAAAAATATAGCAAAAGTGATCTCTATTCGTAGAGAATGAAAAAGTATAAAATTTGGTATATTTTAAAATTATATTTATTTATTTATACCAAAGATATTATTTTATTAGATAAATTAAAAAAATCACTTAATTAATGGGATGATGACACTTGTCACCATCCCATTAGCCCAATTGAAGAGACCACTTGTCTCAAATTTGAGAAGGTCGACCATCATGAGAAACCACACCACCATTTTTTCTTTTTTTTTTAACATTAATGATGATGTGGTGGTTGGGTTGGGGTGGGAAGGTCATGGATGGGGATGGTCTTACTGAATTCCAATTACTAGCAAATTCCATCCCATTTACCAAAATAGTGTATTTTGTGATAAAATTTTAATTATGTTGCAAAATTTTTTTTTTGTATTGCACTACAAGAAAAATTGACTTGCGAAGAAAGGTTTTCTGATGAAATTGAATCCTTCATTTTCTAATAATATTTTAATGAGTTACGAGGGAATTTGTCTATCACAAAACTCAAACTTCTTTTTGTAGTGGATATTTTTATTCAATTAAAATTCATTGATTTTTTTTTCCCTTTAATTCAGACTTAGGCTATGTTTGGAAAATAGTTAAAAAGTTTAGAGTTTGGACTTTGAAGTTTAGAGTTTCTATTAATAGAAAAAAATAGTCATGTTAGTGTTAGAAAGAAGATGGACCTAGGCTTCAACCTAAAACCAATTTGTAGTAGGTAGAGTGGCACATGTCCTTATAAACAGTGGATAACCCAACATATAACCGATGTGGGACTTTAACAGTTACACTTAAAAAAAGGCGAGAGTATTATTCAATTAAAAATTTCTAAAATCGTTTTATTTCTGAAAATCACATTTTCATACAACTGAAAAGTCAGTACACTCTCAAAATTGTAGTTGCATGAGGTCTTGAACAACAGCAAATCTCTTGTTTTCACCGGCCACGGATTTGGAGGCGCCGTGGCTTCCCTCGCCGCCCTATGGCTTCTGTCCCATTCCCACCTTCAAAAGGCGTCGCGTTCGCTACCGGTGTTTTGCATCACCTTCGGCTCCCCAATGCTCGGAAACGAGTCATTTTCCAGAGCCATTCTTCAACAAAGATGGGGCGGCAATTTCTGCCACGTCGTGGCGCATCAGGACATCATTCCAAGAATGTTCTTTGCATCCCCCCGCCTCATCCCACAAATTTTTGCCATGTTTCAGCTCAGGCAGTTCCTCATGGCATCCTCAAATAGTAATTATTCTCTCCAGACGACGCCTTGCACGCAAAATCAGCAACTGTTGGATGAAATTTTGGCTGGCGTGGAGGCACGGTTAAAACACGGTGAAGATCGAGATAAAGGGATCGCGTATTGGCCATTCGGGAGCTATGTGTTCTGCAACGAGAAAGGAGCGATTTGCTTGGATAATGCGAGGGCTGTTGTCAAGTTTCTCCACTCTATGCTTGCTAGGAGTTTGGATTCGATTGATTCGTGTCTGGATGATCATTTAAGGTATGAATGCTACGTTCGGACAATCTGTCGACAGTATTTGTGCAAGGAAAGGTTTGTTAAGGCTGGAAATATTCCTGAATCGAGCAGTGAAGCGGGCATTGCATTGACATTGCAATCGTCGGGGATATCCCCTGAGGTCATTCAAGCACCACTTTTTCGATTAGCTAACTATGATATTTTTCACCGAGAAATGACATCAAAGTATTGTGGCAGGAGCCTGTGTATGAGGAGGCGATGAATTATCTGTTGCAAGCCAGGCAATTGGGATGGAGGCGCAACCTCAACAGCGCTAAAATGGCGGTGTGCTTGTCGAGGATCACACCATTCAGGGCAGAGCTGGAGTGTTACAAGGCGTTCTGCGATGATTCAAATGACCGGTTGGGGTACTATGACTCGTTCAGGCGCAAGGGTGCGTCAAAGAGGGACTTCAAAGTGAATATGAATATGCGGAAGCTAGCGCACTTTTGGGACGATTTAATTGACAAAATCCAGACGAATCAGCTGACACCGGACTTCCACAAGCAGCCCAAGTATGTTAACGCCTCCCACTTCTATAAGCTCCTGGTCGAGCCACTTGAGATCGCGAAGTATTATAGGGAGGGAATGCACACGAAGAAAGGGCACTACATTGAGAACGGGAGGGACAAAAGGTTCAAGGTTTTTGACAAGTGGTGGAGCGAAAGAAAGGTTGGGGAAGAGGAGAGCAAACAGAGGAGCAAGTATGCGAGCCTGACTCAGGACTCGTGCTTTTGGGCTCGAGTGGAGGAGTCCCTCGATCTCATTGTTCAAGTCAAGGAGGAGATGGATCCCGGTACACGGATACTTTTATTGGACAAGATCGAAAGGTTTGATGCGTATGCGAGGGGAATGGTGGACCGTATGGAGGTATCGGTTGATGTCCTGGCCGAAAAATCGAGCTATAGCTTGTTTAGAGAAAAATGGAAGGAGCTGAAGTCATGGAAGCAGGTGTTGTGGAGAGATTTTCCAGGTTATGAAGATGGAATGGCTGAATGAATTGATGGATGTAAGAAACTTGGACAAGTTCATGACAAAGTGTGATGTGTTGGAACATTTCCATCGAATCTGAAGTGTCTTCCTTCAGTATATGATATGGGAATATGTTATGCTAGTGACAGTATAGTTTGTGAGTTTTTGACATCATACTTTTGATCCAATTTTGGGTTGTTTGATTTGAAATATGTTATACTGGAGACATTATAGTTTATTGTACTTACTATTCATTTGAGAATAATAAGAATTCAAATTAATATCAAGCCCAATTAGATCATCATTTTCTTTTCCGTAAACAAAATACTCCAATACTTGTCATTTAGAAACATTAAAAGATGAGAAAATTATAAGGCAAGTCATTATCAAGCATTTGTATACTAAGTTTAGGCCCATCAAGTTTGACTTTGACTTTGAATAGGTCTATTGCTTGCTTGTCACTTCCTTATACTAAGTTTACTTACACACAAGGCTGCATTAGGTTTCATCACTTCAGAAACTTGGCTTACACAAGTTCAACCTTAGAAGAATATGCAAACCAAGTCTTAACTACTTAATGCATCTGTATACTTATTGAAAATCAGCAATGAACAATTGATCAGTTTAGAGGCTAACAAACAACAGCCCCATGGTCGATCTCATGGCATAATAATTTAGAAAGGCTTTGTGAGAATACATGCTTTGGCACAAAGGGACTTGCTGCCCTCCCAAAGGTTCGTCCAAAACGCCACCTACGTTATGGCCTTGCTCGAAATCTATAGTGTTATTGAGCCCGTTTTCAATTCTTCGGATCTCCTTACATGGAATGTGCTCGATGTTCAACTTTGTTGTGGGATCAAACAGGTTCAAATTCGCGTGGTTGTTTGACCACCAAAATGCTTGTAGCCACGGAGGAAAGGCTCGTGCATCCATATTCGATGCATTTGAGTTCACATTTGGCATGTGATCATTGATGTCGGAAGAGAGTTCTCCCTCGAAATGGTCGACATTAGTACAATGCTTTTCAATCGTTCCTTTCTTGCGATATATACGACTCAACACCCAATCATCGAACTGCATACAAATCAAAACAAAAAATAAAAGAAGAGTTGTTGGAGAAAGGATACATAAGACCAAGCACGTGTTACGAAAATAGGGTTATAACTTCAAAAGTACGCAAGGGTTTGGATGAGTCCGAGGATCGTTATTCAACGATTTCCTTAAAACAGTATTGCCCGCGTATCGGTGCAACTGTTTCCCAGGATACAACAGACTCGGCGGAGGCGAACTGGAACACTATTTCAGAATGCTTGTGTGTTGGAGGATGTTTTTAATGAATTGAAATGAAGCCTAGCATGCATATTTATAGATGGCTAAGAGTTGTGTTGTTTCAATGAAACGACACAACCATTCGTTTGAATACGCATCCATTCGTTTGAATAAGCAGCCATTCATTTGAATACGCATCTATTCGTTTGAATATGCGTCCATCCGTTTGAATTCGCTGCTCTTCATTTGAATTCGCACCTTTCTGTTTGAATTCGAAACTCTCTGCCAAAAGTTGCAACTTTCCGTTTGAATGCTGCTGCTTCCATTCAAATTCGAAAGAGAAGAAATAAATAAAAATAATAATTAAAGCCCTAAAAAGCAAAACCGGGTTGATCAGATCCGTGATGTCTCCAGGAGAATTTTATCTTCTCTAACTAATGTGGATTAACTCCCATTCACACCTTTAAAAAGCCATTTATTTCCAACAATCCCCCAGATGAATGGGATATAGTCTTAAGCATTCGTTACATGATCTCTGTATAGATAAAGTAGGTGTCCCTTTGAACTTTATCCTTGTTTTAATTGTTTCGTCTTACTAGCTGTCCAGTAGACAAGATTTCTTTGAACTGTCCTGCCGTTTGTGTAAGATTCCCACAAATAAAACGCATAGACCATATCTATATTAGTTCCGTTCTCATTGTTTTGTCCATTTTGGCCGTGGACACGCCTGGTTCTGCAAGAGTTTAGAAGAACTAAGCCTTCCGGTTCTCTTTTGAAGCGGCCCCACTTCACTCTCACATAGGTGATTATTTAAGTTTTAGAGTATTACACTTACTCACTTAAATATCATTAAAGCATTATTTGCTATCCTTTATCGTCATGCCACTGTTTCGCGACAGGAATGAGTAGAGGGATTGCCCCCACAGTGACTTAACTTAGTCTCACGGTTAGGTTGTCCCTTTGAACCTAGATCTTAGGATCTCTAGTCAGCTAGGTTGGGTTTTCCTTCGTGAACTAATTAATCCAAGGCTTTACACCCATTCCTTTTGTCAACTTCTCAACCGATTCTTTATTTAACCCTTTGGTTAACAGATCCGCTAGATTATCTTTTGACTTCACATAGTCAATTGAGATAATTCCGGTTGAAAGCAATTGTCTAATGGTATTATGTCGACGACGAATGTGCCTCGACTTACCATTGTACATAGTACTCTGTGCTCTTCCTATCGCGGATTGACTATCACAATTTATGCTGATAGGTGGCACAGGTTTTTCCTATTTTGGAATATCCTCTAAAAAGTTTCTTAGCATTCGGCCTCTTCGGCACATTTGTCTAATGCAAAGAATTCGGATTCCATGGTAGACATGGCTATAACAGTTGCCTTGAGGATTTCCAAGACACAGCGCCTCCGGCTAACATGAAAATATAGCCACTTGTACTCTTTGTGTCTTTCGTATCGGATATCCTGTTTGCATCCGTGTATCCTTCTAACACGGACGGATATCTCATATAGTGTAGACCAAAGTTTCGAGTATGCCTTAGATACCTAAGTAATCTAATTATCGCTGTCCAAAGCTCGTGGCTTGGATTACTCGTATATGAACTTAATTTACTTACATCGTAAGCAATATCTGGTCTCGTACAGCTCATTAGATACATTAGGCTTCCAATAATCCTTGAGTACTCTAACTGAGAAGTACCTTCTCCACGGTTTTTGGATAGATGAACACTATTATCTAATGGCGTTCTGGCGATGCCTTTGTCATTATTGCTGAATTTATCAACTATTTTGTCTATATAATGAGCTTGACTCAATATTAGACCATCAGGTGTTCTTATGATCTTAATTCCTAGGATAACATCAGCAATGCCCAAATCTTTCATGTCAAATTTAGAATTTGACATGTTCTTTATAGACTTAATCAATTTTTCACTGTTGCCAATAATGATTATGTCATCTACATATAAACATAGGATGACATAGTCATCTCCCAGTTCTTTAATGTAAATACACTTATAGCATTCGTTAATTTTAAAACCACTAGTAGTCATTGCTTGATCAAACTTCTCATGCCATTTCTTTGGAGCTTGTTTCAAGCCGTATAATGATTTTACTAATTAACAAACTTTCTTTCCGTTTGATGGTGATTGGAATCCCTAGGGTTGTTCCATATAGATTTCTTCAACTAAATCACCATTTAGGAAAGCTGTTTTTACATCCATTTGATGTACTTCTAAATTCCTTAAGGTCGCAATAGCAAGTATCACCCTTATAGAATTTATACGTGAGACCGGTGAATATGTATCAAAATAATCAATATCTTCTTTTTGATTATATCCGGTATTTTCGAATCATACACAACGAAGCGAAATGCACTACTATTGTATGCATAGCCGATAAAAATAAAGTCCACTGTCTTAGGACCAATTTTTATGGTTTTTGGTGCAGGCACTGCTACCTTTGCGAGACACCCCCACACTCTTAAGTATTTATAGGATGGCCTCTTTCCTTTCCATAATTCATATGGAGTCTTGTCTTCAGTTTTCCGAGGAATTCTATTTAATAAATAGTTTCCTGACGAGATAGCTTCTCCCCACATATTGGGAGGTAGTCCCGAACTTAGTAACATTACATTCATCATTTCTTTTAATGTTCTATTTTTCCGTTCGGCTACTCCATTGGATTGAGGTGAATAGGGTGCAGTCACTTCATGAATGATTCCATGTTGTGCGCAAAAGTTACCAATAAGTACTTGATATTCACCACCTCTATCACTTCTTAATCTTTTTATTCTTTTACCGAGTTGATTTTCAACTTCATTTTTGTAAAGAATAAATTTTCAAGAGCTTCATCTTTGCTCTTTAGCAAAAATATATAACAGTATTTTGTACTATCGTCGATAAAAGTAATAAAATATTTATTACCTCCTCGTGTTTGAACATTTTTCAAATCATAAACATCGGTATGGATTAGTTCAAGCGGTTCAGTGTTTCGTTGCACTGATTGAAATGATGTTCTTGTTAATTTTGCCTCAACGCAAATTTCACATTTGTGTTTATAGTCGATTTGGAATGTTGGGATATGATTCAAGTTAATTAATCGACGTATCGAATCAAAATTAACATGACCCACTCTACCATGCCATACATTTGAAGACTCAAGCAAGTAAGCAGAAGAGATATTTTTATTGTCAACAATAGGCATTATATTTAATTTGAACAACCCTTCGGTTGTTGCATATCCTTTCCCAACAAACACTCCAGACTTTGACAAAATAACCTTGTCGGACTCATACACGGCCCTAAAGCCACCTTTGTTCAGCATGTATCCGGACACAAGGTTTTTGCGAACTTCTGGCACATACAAGACATCGTTCAGCGTTAGAACCTTTCCGGAAGTCATCTTCAGCTTTATGCTTCATTTCCCTTGAACATCTGCCACTACCGAGGTTGCTGTATAGACCTTTTCTCCTTGAACAGGTTCAAAGGTCGAAAAGTGGCTTCTTTGGCTGCATACATGCCTAGTGGCCCCGGAATCAATATACCATTCCTTCGGATTGGATTCAATCATGTTTACCTCGGACACGATGGCAACGAGGTTCATGTCCTCTAATTCATTTGCGACAACCGTCACCATGTTGGCCTCGGTTTGCTTCTTGGGCAGACGACACTCAGCATATCGATGGCCTTGTTTTCCCCAGTTGAAGCACTTCCCTTGGAATTTCTTCTTTGTTACACCACCGGTAGCTCCGAGTTTTCCTTTATTTTTATTTTTTTACCTTTGGAGCCTTTTCCATGTTCAATTGTGTTGATCTTTGCCTCAGCATTTGTCACAATTGGTTCGGATTTTCTGTTGTCTTCTTCGATGCGAAGTCTAACAATCAGATCTTCCAAAGACATCTGCTTTCGTTTGTGCTTGAGATAGTTTTTGAAATCCTTCCAAGCCGGTGGCAACTTCTCGATGATGGCAGCCACTTGAAAAGTTTCGCCTATCGCCATGCCCTCAGCAAGGATTTCGTGAATTATGATTTTTATCTCTTGCACTTGGCTTATGACTGTTTTGGAATCAACCATTTTATAGTCGAGGAATCGTCCGACCACAAATTTCTTTGAGCCGGCATCCTCTGACTTGTATTTTCGATCGAGTAATTCCCACAATTCTTTTGCAGTCTTATACTCATAGTAGACATTATATAATGAATCGTGAACACAATTCAGAATATAATTTTGACATAGAAAATCACAATGGTTCCAAGCCTGAATAGCATGTAAAGTTTGAGAATCAGTGTTACTTTCAGGGATTTTCGGAGCTTCCTCCTTTAAGCATCTCGCCAGGTTGAGCGTGGTTGAGTCGAACAACATCTTTTGTTGCCATCGTTTGAAGGTTGCTGCCGCTCCATTGAACTTTTCGGGCTTGTCGACATGGCTGGTCGGGAAAATTTGAGCAGCAACATTGGTCGTTCGTGGCCCCTGGTTGTTGACAGCATTTGCATCGTCGGTGGAGGATGAAGCCATAGCGCAAGTTCGAAGTACAATACTGTTTTAAGATTGTTACGAAAATAGGGTTATAACTTCGAAAGTGCGCAAGGGTTTGGATGAGTCCGAGGATCGTTATTCAACGATTTCCTTAAAACAGTATTGCCCGCGTATCGGTGCAACTGTTTCCCAGGATACAACAGACTCGGCGGAGGCGAACTGGAACACTATTTCAGAATGCCTGTGTATTGGAGGATGTTTTTAATGAATTGGAATGAAGCCTAGCATGCATATTTATAGATGGCTAAGAGTTGTGTTGTTTCAATGAAACGACACAACCATTCGTTTGAATACGCAGCCATTCATTTGAATAAGCAGCCATTAATTTGAATACGCATCTATTCGTTTGAATACGCATCCATCCGTTTGAATCTGCTGCTCTTCATTTGAATTCGCACCTTTCTGTTTGAATTCGAAACTCTCTGCCAAAGGTTGCAACTTTCCGTTTGAATGCTGCTGCTTCCATTCAAATTCGAAAGAGAAGAAATAAATAAAAATAATAATTAAAGCCCTAAAAAGCAAAACCGGGTTGATCAGGTCTGTGATGTCTCAAGGAGAATTTTATCTTCTCTAACTAATGTGGGATTAACTCCCATTCACACCTTTAAAAAGCCATTTATTTCCAACAGCACGTCCCCGTGGGGAGCGCCGGTCTTATTTGTTAAAAGAAGAACGGAGGACTACGCCTTTGCATGGACTACAGAGGACTCAATCAAGTGACCATCAAGAACAAGTATCCATTACCGAGGATTGAGGACTTATTTGATCAATTGAAGGGAGCGTCGGTGTTCTCAAAGATCGACTTGCGATCCGGTTATCACCATCTGAGGATTGCCGAGAAGGATATCCCGAAGACGGCGTTCCGAACTCGTTATGGACACTACGAGTTCACAGTGTTATCCTTTGGGTTAACAAATGCACCTGCAATGTTCATGAACCTCATGAACAATGTATTTAGAGAATTGTTAGATCAATGCATCGTGGTGTTCCTCGACGACATCCTGATCTACTCGAGAAGCGAGGAGGAGCATTCCCAACATTTGCACCAAGTGTTAGGGATTTTGCGCAAGAACCAACTCTATGGAAAACTATCCAAATGCGCATTTTGGTTGAAGGAAGTAGCATTCCTTGGCACATAATATCTGCCACTGGAGTTTCAGTGGATCCGGCGAAAATTTCGGCGGTGACGGAGTGGGTCCTAGTCGAGCCACTTGAGATCGCGAAGTATTATAGGGAGGGAATGCACGCGAAGAAAGGGCGCTACATTGAGAACGGGAGGGACAAAAAGTTCAAGATTTTCGACTAGTGGTGGAGCGAAAGAAAGGTTGGAGACGAGGAGAGCAAACAAAGGAGAAAGTATGCGAGCCTAACTCAGGACTCGTGCTTCTGGGCTCGAGTGGAGGAAGCCCAAGATCATATTGTTCTAGTCAAGGAGGAGATGGATCCCAGTAGACGGACACTTTTATTGGAAAAGATCGAAAGGTTTGATGGGTACGCGAGGAGAATGGTGGACCGAATGGAGGTATCGGTTGATGTCCTGGCCGAAAAGTCGAGCTATAGCTTGTTTAGAGAGAAATGGGAGACCAAGTCTTGGCAACAGGTGTTGTGGAGAGATTGTCCAGGTTTTGATGATGGAATGGCTGATTGAATTGATGGATGTCAGAACTTAGTAGCCTGCTGGACAAGTTCATGACAAAGTGGATTGTGTGAGAAGATTTCCATGGAATCTGAAGTGTCTTTCTTTAGTAGTAGTAGTAGTAGTAGTATATGATATGGGAATATGTATGTTAGCTAGTGACAGTATAGTTTGTATGTTTTTTACATCATACTTGTTAAGTTCTGATCCAATTTTGAGTTCTTTGATTTGGAATATGTTATACTAGCTAGAGACATTATACTAGTTTATTGTACTTACTATTCATTTGAAGAATAATAAGAATTCAGCTTATTATCAAAGCCCAATCACATCATTATTTTCTTTTATGAGGGATTGGAAGAATAACTACAATACATCTCATTTAGCAATAAACATTTAAGTTGAGAAAATTCTAAGCCAAAGTATCATCAAGCAATTAACTTTGGCCCATCAAGTTTGACTTTGAATGGATCTATATATTGCTTGCTTGTCACTTCCTTATACTAAGTTTACACACAACACAAGGCTGCATAAGAATATGCAAACCAAGTCTCGACTACGTACTTATTAATAGATGATCTATATACTTATTCAAAATCAGCAATGAACAATTCAGTTCAGAAGCTAACAGAAGCATGCAGCTCCATATATATATATATAGTCGATCTCATGCCACAATAATTTAGAAAGGCTTGTTGTGACAAAACAAGTCTTGGCACAAAGGCTCTCCGAAAGGTTCGCCCATAAGGCCGCCTAAGTCGTCGTTATGGCCGCCTTGCTCGAAATCTATATTAGTGTTATTGAGCCCGTTTTGAATTCTTTGGATCTCCTTAAATGGAATGTGCTCGATGTTCAACTTTGTTCTGGGATCAAAAAACATGTTCAAATTCTTCGCATAGTTGTTTGACCACCTGCAGGATGCATCCATATTCGATGCATTTGAGTTCACATTTGGCATGTGATCATCATTGATGTCGGAAGAGAGTTCTCCCTCGAACTTGCCTACATTAGTAGTACGATGCTTTTCAATCGTTCCTTTCTTGTGATATATACGACACAACACCCAATCATCGAGCTGCATACAAATCAAAATAAATGAAATATAGAATTCATTCATTAAGCTATTAATTCAAAAACATGTACTTACTTAAAAAAATAATCAAGATTCAAGTTCCAAAAAATAATACTACAAGAGTAACATATATGTTGTGATCACCACACGCACGTACCCTCGAATCATTCCTTTTCCCAGCAGATTGATCAACATTTGCCAGACGATATTCGTGCATGATCCAATTGGTTTTCACTCCCCGCGAAGGCTTACCAGCGTAGAACACGAGCGCCTTCTTGATACCCAATACGTCCGGCATCCCCACCGGCTTGTCAATTCCAGTGGCTTTCCAATAGCCAGTTCCTGCAGCCCGATTTGGCCGCGACCCATTCGGATACTTCCGGTCTCTTGGTGAGAAGAAGTACCATTCTTTTTCACCATAAAGGGACATAGCTATTTCATATATGAAATGCAAGTTAAAATATATAATACAATCGATAATCATAAAAAAAGTAGAAAGGGTCATTTTCATGTATACATTTTTATCTTTTTGGTGCAATAATATCTTATACATATATATATACATAAAAAAAGTAGAAAAGAAGGAAGTTGTTACCTACAAAAGGAGAGGAAGGTTACCTTCTGAGCAGAAGGAAACCAACCCTGAAGAATTTAAGCAGCAAGGATCTTCTCTTGAGAATGTAGAACAATTGGGAATCATTCCTGAGAAAGAAAAGCAACAAGAAAAAGAACCTGAAAAACCAGTTAAAAAGTTCAGGATAAAGATGAAGGCTAGAAAGCCTAAGTATGTAGTACCTGACACCAGCTCTGAAGAAGAAAAAGTCGAACCAACTCTAGGGATAGTTCCCTACACAGAAAGGTTGGAGCTCACTTCTTACGCTAATTTGGAAGTGGGGGATATAGATCCAGAGGGCTGGAGAGCATGCATTGAAGAACATCAACCTGATGAACAAGGATCAACTAGACCAAGCATTGATCTCCAACTGGTTCAGATTACTGAAAAAGATGATAGAGAAGGGCAAGATGAAGATCAACAAGCTCAGGTCAACAGGGATCTTATTCAAAGTCAGATTGATCTACAAGGGTTTTCAGGAGAAGATACTGAACAAGATATACCACCAGAACAAGCTGCAGATGAGCAAGAATTTGTAAATCAAATTGAGGAATCAGTGGCAGACATATTTCAGGAACAGACACTGGAAGATTTACAAACTTTTGAAGATATGAACTTGCATGGAACTACAGTCGGGAACATGACTTACTCTCTGGAAGGACTGATTAAAAAGTTCAGAAAATTGGCTAGAGAAGGAGGGAATGCACGCGCCTCAGCAGAGCAAGCAAGTGAATATGCAGCTAAACTTGAGTCAGAGTTAGAGGAAATCCAACAACAAATAAATCCTGACCAAGTAATGGAACCATCTCCATTAGCAATTCAAGCTTATGAAGAAGAAGTGCAGAGAAATGAAACTCAAGAAGCTCAGCAGAGAAAATATTTTATGGAAGACACTGTCAGTCAATATCTCAGAACACAGACGAATGCTGAAAATCAAATGAATCAATGGCTCCTTCCACCTCAAGTCAGGGATGAAGTAGTTCAGAGAGCAATTGGAAGGATGAATGATCCTGAATGGGCCGCAGAACAGAAGAAGAGAGTAGAAGAGTACTTTGGAATCCAAGGATTTCTAGATTCAGAATCTACTACTATTCCTCTTCTACTAAACGAACCTGTACAGGAAGATCCCACAGAGATCTTAAATCAGCATAGCCTTGAAGTTACTGAGAAGGTAGATACCAGCACGTCGTTGATTTATGATTCAGGTATAGGCAATTCACAACATGATGACATTGATAGAGTTCAAGAAGAACATCCAGAGCCTGACCATGAGCAAAACTCAGAACAAGTTCATGAAAGAAATGTGGAACCTGATCAAGAAGGAGGCCAAACAGAAGAACAAGAAAGTGAGAATGCTGGGGATGAGCAAGAAGGAGCACAAGAATCTGAGGGAAATGAATCAGATACATCTGAAGGATCATCCCCCGGAAAAGATGTCCCAGAACTGCTACCTGCGAGTTATTGGGGAAAGAATAGTCCAAAGGTGAGGTTATCAATCCCTGACAACATTGAAAAGAGGACTGAATTTACAGAAGAAGAAATCAAGGTTAAGTTTAATGGAAGAAAGGAAGCATTGGAGAATTACTTGGGTATGTCCAAAATGATTGTTCCGGACAAAGGATTTCATCCCAAGTGGCTGGATCATAAGTGTATCAGCTACTGGAGGAGGATCAATGAATGGGACATTTTCATGAGACACAATAACAAATGTGGTTATGTGGAACTGACCAGGGAGTTCTATGCTAACTTTGATGTTGAGGCAGAAACAACATGGATTAGAGGGAAAACAGTGCAAGTCACTGTAGAAACTCTAAATGATCTGATTCAGGCACCTTTGTTAGAACAGCCAGAAGTCAAATCCGAAGTCCTACTGAGGAAGAAAACTCAAGGAAATAAACTTGTTAATGCTAGAAAAATGGCATTAGGATTCTGTTCAACACACAGAGGAACTGAGCAGAATAAGATTCCATTGAAGAATTTGAAGCCTGAGTACTTGCCTACACTTGATTTCTACTACTCAAAGCTCAGACCTACTACAAATTTTCAAGGACCCTCAGCCGGAACTTTCGAGGGATTTGCATTGTTATGGTCAGGAAGGAAATGCAGTGCTGCACACCATGTTCTCAATGTTATTAAGTCAAGAGTTGGAGAAGATGCAGCATTGGCTTATCCGAATTTAATCAGAAGACTTTGTGAGAAACAAGGAGTCTCAATCACACCATTTTTACCAGAGATCATAAAGATAGATCCTCCTATTCCATTACCAGAAGACACCTTAAGGGGAGAGTTGATTTACCAAATGCCAGACTTAGAGGAACAAACTTCCGAAGGATCAGGATCAAAGGTGCCATCTCCTAAGACAAAAAGGGTCTATCTTCCTTCAAAATCAAGATCATATCAGTCAAAAACCTCAACAAAAAGGACAAAGACTGTAACTCCATCTCCTGCATTGAATCCTATTCCAGAAGATGAAGAGTTTGAGAACACTTCTGCACCATCTCAACCTGTGAGACAGCCAATGAGGAACACAGTATCTGTGGATGAATCTCAGAATATGAGTACTTCAATCCAAAGTTTTGCACAGTCCATGGAGATGCTGGTGAAAACTATGTCAGAGGACAAGCATGTTCAGAGAGAAATGGAGCAGAAGAGGATTGAACTTGAGCATGTCAGGATTCAAACTGAGGAGAAACTCAGGAAAGAAGAGATGGAGAGGCAAGAGAAGATAAGGAAGGAAGAATGGGATAGACAGGAATGAATGAGAAGGGAAGAGATGGAAAGATTTGAAAGGCTGAGAAGAGAAGAACTTGAAGAGAGAAGACAGGAACGAGAAAGGGATATGGAACTGAGGAGACAGGAGCAGTATAACAGCACGAGATTGGTAGACATTCTTGCCAACCTAGTCTCGGATCTAAAGAAATCTCCATCCATGTAATACCCCAGATTTTTATCAACGCCCAAAGGAATAAAAATTTATTCCGATCAATGTTGAAATATATCCGAGAAGAAGAAAATAATTTATCACAATAAATTATTGCTCGGATATGAAACGCCGATAGATTAAAATTCAAAATGGAATAAAAGAGGGAAAGGAAGCCCGAAGACATACCATGAATTGAGTCAAAATAATTGGAATTAAATTCAAGAAGGAAAAGAATTTTAATTCCAAGAACCCGTGAAGTCGGAAGAAATTTAATGAAACAAGTTATTGCACGGGAATCAAAAGACGACGAATTGGAAGCCGACGAACCTGAGACCGACGGACATAAGATCTCAAACATGAAATTCATTTGAGTCGAGATAAATTTAAGATAAGAATTTATGACCCGAGAATGACCCGAAAAATCGAGGCCGAAAACGTAGGAGAATAGAAGTCCGAAAGAGAGGAGAAAAAGCCCGACGGATCGCACGACCCCACCCGGACCGAAGTCCAGGCGTGTTTGGCGCGCCCTCCGCGCGCTCTTTAGGGGAAAAGCGCGCCGCCACCGCGCAGCCATGACAGCAGCAGCCGTTTGTCGCGTTTTGGCGACTTTCTTGCCATATTCCTTGGCCCCAACGCGGGAATCTTGCTTGATCACGGGGGAGGCTTATTTTGGACGTTATTAGTTGTCCCTAACACCCCATTTCAGTCATCAACACCCCAAAGTTTCCTCCAAAACTCTCCCAAAGCCAAACACCCTTCCGGCGGACTTTCCGGCGACTTTCCGGCAACCAAATCCGACTGATATCTTGCACAGAGTGCGGTATTTCCTTGTGATTAAGTGATAAGTTAAAGGTTTAATTTATGGGAAAATGTGGAATTAATTGCTAAAAACAATGATTTTGTGATAAAATGATTAATTGTGATCTCATTCTTGACTTTATGCATTTTAATGAATTTTGTGGTGAGATTGCATGATTTTAGGTGTTTTTAGCAAACTAAAGGAAAAAGGACCAAAAAGAAGTCAATTGGAGCTCAAAAAACTCGGAAAACAGAAGACGGAAGAAGGATCGCACGGCGAATCGACCGCGCAACCGAGCGCACGACGGAGGACCGCCGCGCGCTAGGCGCGCGGTCTGGGAAGCACCGCGCCAGGACCGCGCGGGTTGCGGAGTTGGCCCAAATCTTGGGCTGATTTCGGGTGATTTCGTGTATCTCCTGACTGATTCATATCTTCTGCTATCCAGTCTATAAATAAAACGTCTCCAAGCCAGTTGAGGGTTCGGCGAATCTGAAATTTAATCTCAGAAAAATTCATATCTTTTCATCATTCATCTGGGAGACGAGAAGAACAAGTTGAAGGCGATCCAGTGGAGATCTACACCGGACTTTCTTCACCATTACTGTCACAGACTATGTTTTCTTTTATTATTATCTTGCGTTTTTGTGACATTATGCTAGGCTAATCCCATCGTTTGGGGAAACCTAGATTTTGACATTGTTGATGTTTGCTTTTGATTTATGAATTTCGTTAATTATATGTTAATTTGTTCAATTCTTATGGGTGTTTGGTGAGACCGAGAGGAGATCTGAACTAGGGCTTTATATTGTTTAAGTGGTTGAAAAATACTTAAACAAAAATAATTGAACAAATTAATTCTAATAATTGGTAACTTGAAAAAGAGCCAAAATTGTTAGAACCGAACTTAGGATAATCACTAGCCGGAGGAATTGCATGTCATTAAAACCGAGAGGTTTCTAAATTGTGATAATTCTAAGTAGGCATAATAATTAATTAAAAATTGGATTTTTATATGCAATTGCAAAGTTTGTCAACAATTGAAAGATCTAGGGATCCCCATTCATCTTCTAGCATATTAAATCTCTCTTTCTCTTTGTTTGGGTGATTGAAATTTTTATTAGTTTATTTTAATTAATTGCATTATTAGAATCTTAGATAAACAAACAATTCATGCACTTTAATTTTATTCACTACTGAAATTTAATAAATTATTGACAATTCCCTGTTCCCTGTGGATTCGACCCGGTTTCACCGGTTTATTACTTGGACCGTACACTGCGGGTTGTGTTGGAAAATATTCCACACACCAAGTTTTTGGCGCCGTTGCCGGGGAACGGTGGTTTTTGTTATAGTTTATTGAATTTTTGTGGTTTCTTCCTTATTTCTTCTTTATTTTTATTTTTTTTTATTTTTATTTTTATTCACTCCTTGATTTTCTGTTGTTTCAGGCTCTAGTTTATGCCCAGAAGAGCTCCGCCAGAATTCGAGTTTGATCCAGAAATTGCTAGGACTGAACGTAGAATTAGGGCAAGGAGAAAATTAGTGTTCACCATGAACGGGGGTGATAATGAGCGTGAGCGACAGGAACCCAGGGGAGCGGATGTACCCAATCTGCAGGAAGGTGTTGGTGAGAATGCTCCCCGACCAGCACCTTTGACTCTCAGGCAGCAGATGCAACCAGCTGGGCAAGTTATAAATGATCCAATGGTGAGACCTAGGCCAAACATACCTTTCGCCATAAACCCTTCCTTCATTACCATGGTTCGGCAGGAGCAGTTTGGGGGTAGTGCAAGTGAGAACCCCAATATCCACCTATACCATTTTAGGAACCTTTGTAGTACAGTGCACATTGCAGGAATGACACAAGAGGAACTCATGATGCAGTTGTTTCCCTTTTCATTAAGGGATAGGGCTGAAGCATGGTTCCAGTCAATTCCTGCAGGGTCCATTCGTACTTGGGATGAGATGCTGCAGAGATTTATGACTAAGTTCTTCCCACCCTCGATGATCATTAAGCTTAGGGATCAAATTAAGACATTCAAGCAGAAAGGACATGAGACAGTGATAGATGCATGGGAGCGGATGAGGGCGAACATTAGGGCGTGTCCCCAACATGGTTTGTCTGAGGCAGAGATTCTTTATGCATTTTATCAGGGTCTGACTCCTGGAGATAGGCAGTGGCTTAATGGGACATCAGGGGGAACCTTTATGGATAGGACTGCAGAGGATTGTAGGAGGATTTTGGATGCCTTAGCTGAAGATGAGGAGTTGGAATGTCCCTACAAAGTTAGGAGAGATTGGAGCATTGAAGGAGGTTAAGGACGAGCTAGCTATGGTAGTAGACAGACTAGGATGCATGGAGATAGCCCTGAATAAGGTAGTTGTTCCAGTTCCTGGGAAGCCTGTACAACCAGTTCAGGCGGTTCAGACTGTTACATGTCAGTATTGTGGTGGACCTCATCAGTCCTACACATGCCCGACTGCCACAGCTTCTGAAAATCAAGGATATGAGGAAGTGCAGGATGTTCAGTATGTGCAGAACCAAAGGAGACCCATAAACCCACATACAAACAACCCACCATTTCAGCAGGGACCTCCAGGATTCTTTCAGCAGAATAGGCCTTTCTACCCACAGCAGCAGCAACCCAAGCCAGTCCCCAATCCTCCTTCTGATCCGACTTTGGGACTTCTTCAACAAATTTTGGATAGCCAAACTCAGACATCCAAGGAGATCAAGACTTTTGTAGCCCGCACTGAGGACTACATGGCTAGGAATGATGCTGAGTTGGCCAATATTAAAGCTGGGCAAAGGAATTTGGAACAGCAAGTAGGAAACTTGGCTGCACAATTAGCACAGAGAGCTCAGGGTGCACTGCCTAGCAACACTGAATTAAATCCAAGAGAGAGGTGCCAAGCCATCACGACGAGATCTGGACTTACTACTAAGGACCCAGTGCCTAGACATCTGCAGATTGATGAGGAGGAGCCTGAGGAGACACAGAAAGACCATGCAGACAAGGAGCCTGAGAAGAAGAAAGCGGTGGTGGAAACTCAACTTCCCAAGTTGCCTTTTCCACGACGTGCACAATCGTCTGCTGATGATAAAAGTTTCAGGAAGTTTTGCGAAATTTTTAGCAAATTAGAAATTAATATTCCTTTTATTGATGCTTTAATGAATATGCCTAAGTATGCAAAATTTCTTAAGGATATTGTGTCTCGAAAGCGTAAACTTGATAGTGGGTTGGTTTCTATTTCAGGGGAGTGCAATGCTTTGTTGGAGAAGCCATTACCAAGGAAGATGAAAGATCCAGGGAGGTTCACCATCCCTTGTACCATTGGAGGAGAAGAGTGCAAGGATGCCCTGTGTGATTCGGGAGCTAGCATCAATTTGATGCCCATGTCATTGTACAAGAAGTTGGGACTTGGAGAAGTGAAACCAACAAGGATGATTTTGCAACTGGCAGACCTTTCTCAAAAAGCACCGTTGGGTATTTTGGAGGATGTGTTGGTAAAGGTTGATAAATTTATTTTGCCTGTTGATTTTGTAGTACTTGACATGGATGAGAAAAGAGAGGTACCATTGATTTTAGGAAGTCCATTTTTAGCTACTTGTCACGCCTTAATTGATTATAAAAATGGAGTGGTAACCCTTAGAATTGGAGAAGAAACAGTGACATTTAATGTGAACAATATGGTTAAACAATCTTCTCATGCATCTGAAATTAATTTAATTGATTGTATTTATGATGATTGTGATAGTGAATTTGATGACGATTTTTGGGAGGAATGTGAGAATTGGTTGCAGGAACAGGAAGAAGAAGTGGAAATAGCTGAATTGGTGCATAAGGTGTCAAAATTGCACCCCAAGGGGCAAATTCGAGTACAAGACAACTCAAAACAGCTTTCTGCACGTGAAACGGAGCCAGAACGCGAGGTCAGCGCGCGAACTGACGAAGCCGCGCGCACGTGGCGCGAGGCGAAACTCGACCGCGGAGCCACCGCGGCCGTTTCCGAAACGGCGCGGTCGCTGCGCGGTCTAAGAGCAGACCGCGCGCCGAGCGCGCGGACAGAGCAGGGGCCCTGTTCTGATCCCGCGTGCTCGATTTCCGACAGGGAGTCTTCTTCTCCTCTTTTGGCTCCTTCCTTACCTGTTCTTACACCTTTATTGCCATCAATTCAATCTCCACCTGAGCTTAAATTGAAGGAACTACCAAGTCATCTTAAATACTTATTTCTGGGATTGAATGACACACTTCCTGTTATTATTTCTGCAGGGCTTTCAAATGAACAGGAATGTGCATTGACTGAGGTGCTGAAGAGACATATCCGGGCTATTGGATGGACCATTGCAGACATTAAGGGAATTAGTCCTAGTGTTTGCATGCACAAGATTAGACTCGAGACGGACATGCAACCAGTCAGACAACCGCAGAGACGGTTGAATCCACACATGCAGGAGGTGGTCAGAGCTGAGATAGTAAAACTATTGGATGCAGGAATGATTTATGCTATCTCAGACAGTGAGTGGGTGAGCCCTATCCATGTAGTACCTAAGCAAGGGGGTATCACAGTGACAGAGACTGAGGATGGGGAGTTAGTAGCATCTAGGCCAGTTACGGGGTGGAGAGTGTGTATTGACTATAGGAGATTAAATTCTGCCACTAGGAAGGACCACTTCCCATTACCTTTTGTGGATCAGATGTTGGAGAGGATAGCCGGCCATGATTTCTACTGCTTTCTGGATGGGTATTCGGGGTATAACCAAATACCTATCGCTCCAGAGGACCAGGATAAGACGACATTCACTTGTCCATATGGCACTTATGCATATCGCAGAATGCCATTTGGCTTGTGCAATGCCCCGGCTACCTTTCAGAGATGTATGATGGCCATCTTCTCAGATTTATTGGAGCAGGCGATTGAGATTTTTATGGACGATTTTTCAGTATTTGGGAAGTCATTTGAAGGATGTCTGCATAATTTAGAGTTGGTCTTGGCTAGGTGTGAGGAGTCTAGTTTAGTCCTAAACTGGGAAAAGTGTCACTTTATGGTCCGTGAGGGGATAGTTTTGGGACATAGGATCTCAGGGGAAGGGATTGAAGTAGACCGGGCTAAGATTAGTTTGATTGAGAAGTACCACCTCCAGTTGATGTTAGAGGAGTGAGAGCCTTCTTGGGACATGCAGGGTTTTACAGGAGGTTTGTAGAAAAGTTTGCAGATGTTGCCAGGCCTCTTTCTGATTTGACTTGTAAGGATGTCCCATTTATCTTTGATGATAAATGTATGGCAGCCTTTGAGACATTGAAGAAGAGACTGACAACAGCCCCTATCATTCAGGCTCCTGATTGGACTTTGCCATTTGATATGATGTGTGATGCCAGTGACTATGCAGTTGGAGCTGTTCTGGGCCAGAGGAAGGATAGGAAGATGCATGTGATTTATTATGCATCAAAGGCACTTAATGGAGCACAAAGGAATTATTCTACTACTGAGAAGGAATTTTTAGCTGTGGTATTTGGATTCGAGAAATTTAGATCTTACTTGGTAGGGTCTAAGACATTTGTCCACACTGATCATTCCGCTATCAAGTGTCTGACTGCAAAGAAGGAGAATGCAAAGGCTAGATTTATTAGATGGACTTGTCTTCTGCAGGAGTTTGACTATGAGATCATTGACAGAAAAGGGACTGAGAATCTAGTAGCTGACCATTTATCCCGAATCAAGCCTGAGGAGGAGGAACATGATTGGGAGATTCCTGATTCTTTCCCTGATGAGCATCTTTTTTCTATTCATACTCCTGACCCTTGGTATGCTGATGTTGTTAATTATTTGGTTGCAGGGTATGTTCCTACTCATCTCCCACCACATCAAGTGAAGAAATTTATGAGGGATGTCCACATGTATCACTATGATGATGGAGAATTATTTAGATTGTGTTCGGACCAAGTGCTTAGGAAGTGTGTTCATGAAAATGAAATTTTAGACATCCTAGCACAGTGCCATTCTTCACCAGTTGGAGGACACCATGGAGCTAATCGCACTGCATTTAAGGTATTACAATCTGGTTTCTATTGGCCTAACATATACAAAGATGCTCGTATTTTTGTGCAGGCATGTGACAAATGTCAAAGGCTTGGTGGAATTGGACCTAGGGATGAGATGCCCCTAACGAATATTCAAGAAGTTGAAATTTTTGATGTTTGGGGTATCGATTTCATGGGTCCCTTTCCATCTTCCTATGGAAATCAGTACATTCTAGTTGCAGTGGACTATGTGTCCAAGTGGGTGGAGGCCTTAGCCATGCCAACCAATGATTCGAAGAGGGTGATTGCTTTTCTCAAGAAGCATATTTTCACCAGATTTGGAGTGCCTCGTGCTATTATCAGTGATGGTGGTACACACTTCAAGAATAAGTGGCTGGAGGCGGTCCTAGTCAAGTATGGGGTGAAACACAAAATTGCTACACCATATCATCCCCAAACTTGTGGACAAGTGGAAGTGAGCAACCGAGAGCTTAAACATGTTTTGGAGACTACTGTCAAACATACAAGGAAAGATTGGGCAAACAAGTTGGATGATGCACTTTGGGCATATCGCACTGCCTACAAAACTCCTTTGGGTATGTCTCCTTTTCAATTAATTTTTGGTAAAAGTTGTCACTTACCTGTGGAGGTCGAGCACAAAGCCTTTTGGGCTACTCGGCTAGTCAATTTTGATTTAGCAGCTGCAGGAGAAAAGAGAAGAGAACAATTGCTAGAGTTGGAGTATTGGAGAGCTGTGGCCTATGAGACATCAAATTCTTACAAGGATAGGACCAAGATGGTTCATGACAGGCGATTGAGGGCTAAGCAATTTCGTGAAGGGGAAAAAGTTCTTTTATTTAATTCTCGACTGCGATTGTTCCCAGGGAAGTTGCGTTCTAAGTGGTCTGGCCCTTTTATTATTTCTAAAATTTTTCCTTCTGGTGCAGTTGAGTTGGATGATGGAAGTACAAAGTTCACTGTGAATGGACATCGTTTAAAGCCATATGTGGAATTAGCATGTCGGTCCATTGAGTCCTGGAGACTTGAATAGAGAGCTACAAAGGATGTCTGGCTGTCGACGTTAAATACAGCGCTTTCGGGAGGCAACCCGAGTGTTTTTCAATTTTTATTTAGTTTTAGTTCTTAGTACTTTAATTTTAATTTTTCTTATTTTGGATTTAATTGGTGAATTTTCTTGACAGAAAGCGGTGTAGCATTGAATTGGAAGGCAAGAATGGAACACAAATTTCGCACACAATAGATTTAAGGGGGTAATTTTATTTTTATTTTCGGATTAAAAAAAAAAAAAAAATCCGAAAAAAGACGCCGCGCGGTAACGGCGCGGTCTGGGCAGGACCGCCCGCCGACCGCGCGGCTCACGCAGGAGCATATACCCGACCGCGGGCAGGGCAGGGCATACGCGCCCTCATTTTCTTTTTTTCCTCTTTCGCGAGTTCATCCCCTTTCCTCCCCGAATTCGGTAATCTCTTGCCCAAACTTACTTCAAATCTTTGCAATTTCATCAATCAAGGTATGTTTCTACTTCAATCTTCCTTTAATTTCAAGTTTCATGCTTTGGAGGTGTTGATTTTGTGAAGAACAAGTTAAATTAGGGTTTATGCTAGAATTTGGGGATTTTGCTTTCTATACCTATTTGTGTGCGATTAGTGTTATAATTGTGGTATTGGAATGTTAGTTTGAGGATTTTAAACATGTTGGTGCATCTTGTTTGCATGTTTTTGGAGATTAAATGTTGGATTTTTGGAATTTGTCAAGAACATGAAAATTTCGAATTTAATTGACAATGTAGGCTTTGATTCGAGTAGAATATTGTTGATTGATGCTACATTGTGATTATTTATTGATGATTGGGTGGTTGTTTCAATTTTTGGGCAATTATTCATGAGTTTACAATTGAATTTGAAATTAGGCCTAAAAGTGCACACAACATGTTCGATGAAATGCCACAATGAGTTCCATAATTGTTTTCATGAGATTTTTGCTTTGGATTGCCTTGATTTTGTCTTGATAAATGATTAGGCTTGAGTTTATTAGATTATATGTCTTAGAAGCCTAGGAATTGGCGACTTTCTGTTTATTTTACCTTGCTTTATACCTAGTGTGAGGATTGTCGTTCTTTATTTGATATTGGGTATTTTGCAGGATGATTCTATCCATGATACTCGTCTTAGCATCTCTCATGTGCCCGCCTGGGCGCAAGAGGCGAGCCACGCATGATCACGAGGCCGGTCCTAGTGCCCCAGCGGCTGTGATACCTCCGGAGGTGGAGTCTGACTCTGAGGAGGAGGCACCTCCTGTCTCTAGGCTTCCCAATCTTCCCGAGGAGGACAGGCCAGACGAGTGGGTTAGACGAGATTTGCTTCTGCATCGTCCCAGGATTTCTATTATGATGAGTTGAGAGTCAACAGGGCGTATATTCCAGAGAGAGGCTTCCTTCAGGCACACCTTAATGACGATAGAGCGAGGCTCTTGCTAGACCACTTGGGATGGACTCGGTTTGCAGTTAGTCCTTCGGGTCGGGCTTCAGGATATCTCGCCATGGAGGTCATAGCTAACATCGGAGGTGTGGGCGAGGACACGGACTTATCCCGAGTTCGAGTGCGCGGACGCAGGGTTGATTTTAGTGCTAGGGCAATTAATGCCCATTATGGCATGCCTAATGAGGGGGTGACCGAGTTTCCATATGAGCAGAGAGGACCAGTCCCTGATTATGGAGCTCTATGTACTGACCGAGCACCGGAGTTGGAGAACCAGCATGAGTTGCGCCTGCGGACCATGGATTCGGTATGGCGAGTTCTAGCACATTTGTGGCTAGGACGCGTCCATCCTATTACTAGGTCGCACGTACTGGTGCCTTGGATTTATGACATCATTCACTTTATCGTCCGAGGCGGTAGAGTGAATTGGGGGCCTTTGTGGAGGCCAACTTGCGAGAGCTCTCTCGGGGTCGACAGTCCCGCCAGATCACCCATGTGCATCTCATTCGGGACATCTGTTTAGCCAGTGGGGATTAATGCTTCTGGGATCCTTATTATTGGAGGCCGGCTCTCACTATCAGGTAGAGGGATACGCTCCGAGGCGGACTGCATTGCGACGTGGCGCACCTCCGGCGATACTTCGGCCGGAGCCAGAGGATGGTGGACTGATCATTGAGATTCCACGACCACCACCACCTCCTCCTGCAGTTGATCCACCGATTCCTCCACCGATGCCTCCGCCGGGACCGGATATGGCCGCCATGATGGAGATGATGCAGGGGATGCGAGTTGACATGGACGCTCGCTTCACTCGACTGGACACCCGCATGGATGAGATGCATGCCTACATGCGCGGTATGACGAGTACATGCGTGGCCATTTTCCACCGCATTTTCCACCACCGGATCAGTGATACTACGGTTTTTCTTTCTTTCTTTTTATTTTTTTAGTTTATTTTAGTTTTATTTTTATTTGGAGTCTATGTTTAGGATGTGAAATTGATTTGTAGGAGGAATTTTTAGGCGTAGTTTCTTCAGTATGCTTTTATTTGGGGTTGTATTATGTTCTATTCTGGATCTCTTATCTTATGACCCTATGCATGTTATGTTGATTTTTATTAGTGTCATGTAGTATCACTATGATGGATTCTCTGATTGATATGTGTGCCTTGGGTATTTGCTTAGTCATTGAGGACAATGCAATCTTTAGTGTGAGGATGGGGGAATACCCCAAGTTCATGATACATTGCTCACTACACGTCACCACTAGTAGTTGTATTTTTGTCTAGGAGTTGAACTTGACTGAAAACTTATGAGAGTAGATGGATTAATTAAGTTTAAATGAGTCCCCTCATGCTACATAACCATTAGGTTCAACCAAAAAGCCCTTGGGTGAGAATTTTGGCCTTACTTTTTCTTGATTGTGTGATCCGGCATGCTTGTGGAATTATTTATTTGTAATTATAATGCATGTGATTACTACTGGGATTTTTGATGAGGAATATGATATAGGCACCTAGAAGCTCATGGCCTAAACACTTCCTACCTTTCACATATTTATCTCTAGGGAAGCCCCTCTGAGCCTATTAGCCTGTTTCTTTGATAACCCACTATATTTTTCTCGCTAGCCACGCATTTCTATAAGCCTTCAGAATTTAAACCCGTGGAACAAGTGAATTTTTTTTAGTGGTACATTTGGCATGTGGTAATTTTTGGGGAAGCCTTAGAAGAAAAATTCTTGGAAAAGAGATGGAAGAATAGAAAGGAATTTTCTTGAGAAGAGTATAGTGCCTACATTTTGCTATTGTTGAAAAAAAAAATTTGAAAAAAAAAAAAGAAACGAAGAAAAGTGGATTTATATAGCTTACACAGTTGTTCCGCTGACAATGAGTTTACACTCTAAGTCAAGAACAACAAGAGTTGAAGTTCCGTCTGCATTATTTGGATATTGGGATTCCTCTAAATAAAACTGTAGAGTTATGCAAATCCACCAAAAAAAAAATTGAAAAAAAAAAAGAAAAAAAAAGAGAAAAAAAAAGAGAAAAAAAAAATAAAAATGCAATAGCAATTTATGTTGGGCACATACTACTACATTTTTATGGATTGAGTTGAGCTCTTGATGCGATGTTATGGGGCATCATAATTGTCATATTTGGGTATGTGGGGATTATTTTGGGAGGAGTATTGGCAGTTGAAGAACTTGTTCCACTTTTATTAGCCTACTTTATCCATATTTTCCTACCTCATGACCCTAGCCCCGTTACAACCATTTTTTAAGACCTATTGATTCCTTATGAGAAATCCTAAGTTGGTGATTATGTGATTGTGTTACAAATTTATACTGATACTTGCATTGCCTTGGTATTGAGTGATTTTTTTTACCCTGATCATATATGAGAGCACTTCATACACATATATATTTTCCTTGTGCGATCTTGGTGAGGGTTGAGCTAAGTGGAGTGTTGGTATTGAGGGGACAAATGAGAATTTGGTTTTGACATCTGCTTGAGTTTGTGATTGGTTGGAGTTCGACTTTTAGACATTTTGGTGGCTATTATGTGTGTTGGACATTGCTAGGTCTTAGTTTTACCTTATTCGGGGACGAACAAGACTTAGTGTGAGGATGTTGATATCTTGCACAGAGTGCGGTATTTCCTTGTGATTAAGTGATAAGTTAAAGGTTTAATTTATGGGGAAAATGTGGAATTAATTGCTAAAAAACAATGATTTTGTGATAAAATGATTAATTGTGATCTCATTCTTGACTTTATGCATTTTAATGAATTTTGTGGTGAGATTGCATGATTTTAGGTGTTTTAGCAAACTAAAGGAAAAAGGACCAAAAAGAAGTCAATTGGAGCTCAAAAAACTCGGAAAACAGAAGACGGAAGAAGGGATCGCACGGCGAATCGACCGCTGCAACCGAGCGCACGACGGAGGACCGCCGCGCGCTAGGCGCGCGGTCTGGGAAGCACCGCGCCAGGGACCCGCGCGGTTGCGGAGTTGGCCCAAATCTTGGGCTGATTTAGGGTGATTTCGTGTATCTCCTGACTGATTCATATCTTCTGCTATCCAGTCTATAAATAAAAACGTCTCCAAGCCAGTTGAGGGTTCGGCGAATCTGAAATTTAATCTCAGAAAATTCATATCTTTTCATCATTCATCTGGGAGACGAGGAAGAACAAGTTGAAGGCGATCCAGTGGAGATCTACACCGGACTTTTCTTCACCATTACTGTCACAGACTATGTTTTCTTTTATTATTATTTTGCGTTTTTGTGACATTATGCTAGGCTAATCCCATCGTTGGGGAAACCTAGATTTTGACATTGTTGATGTTTGCTTTTGATTTATGAATTTCGTTAATTATATGTTAATTTTGTTCAATTCTTATGGGTGTTTGGTGAGACCGAGAGGAGATCTGAACTAGGGCTTTATATTGTTTAAGTGGTTGAAAAATACTTAAACAAAAATAATTGAACAAAATTAATTCTAATAATTGGTAACTTGAAAAAGAGCCAAAATTGTTAGAACCGAACTTAGGATAATCACTAGCCGGAGGAATTGCATGTCATTAAAACCGAGAGGTTTCTAAATTGTGATAATTCTAAGTAGGCATAATTATTAATTAAAAATTGGATTTTATATGCAATTGCAAAGTTTGTCAACAATTGAAAGATCTAGGGATCCCCATTCATCAATCTAGTGCATAAATTAATCAATCATCTTCTCTTTATTTCATGGAGGAACTTTTTATTGTTTATTTTAAATTCATTGCAATTTTAGGAATTTAGATAACCAACCAATTCTATTCGCATTTTAATTTTCTTTTCGCTACTGAACTTGATAAATTATTGCAATTCCCTTGTTCCCTGAGGATTCGACCCGGTTTTCACCGGTTTATTACTTGGACCGTACACTGCGGGTTGTGTTTGGAAAATATTCCACACACCA